>VDFB02270651.1:614280259-614646281 GCA_007258455.2 Sequoia sempervirens | reverse complement strand
TTTACTCATTATAATTGTATTGAGCAAACATTAGTTATTTGTAACAGTGAAACCATCATCTCACTATTATGAATGACGAGTATCTGATTGACAGAAATACAATGAATAAAATCTCTACACTCTTATTCTTGTTAAAACCCAAGAAGGTAGCATGTTGGGCTCAACCCTCATGGGAGCCCATTTTACTCCACATGTGACTTCAATTGAAAACAAATCAGAAATAAATATTTCACCTAAACCTACACAATGAACAAACATGTTAGATAAAACATAGCATATGATAGGTGTTTATGATAACCTTTCTATTTTCCTAGACATCTGTGATATGCAGACTATTTCAATGCTTTATGAGGATTAGGCTATATGTTTGTAGATGTTTGCATATGTAATGATTGGTGATCCCGAGCTCTAACAAACTTTCTCACACTCATGCAAGCAACCTTGGAGCAACAAGAAAACAACTTCTGGAGGCTGGACAAGCAGGAGGGGCTGAAGTAGATGCAACAGTTCAACTCAACTTGGATTTTTCATTCAGGCAATGACAAATCCCCTTTCTTTCCATATGCATTTTCACTTTTATATATCTTCCAATGTATAGCTTATTATTTTATTGTATTGAATTAGTTAGTCCCACGGCTTGTGTGGGGCACCATACATTTATGATTATCAATAAAGACAAATTTTATGCAACATTTGTTCTCTCTTCTTTATTGTATACATTTGCATAATGTAATAATGCAATCTAGTTGATAATTTATTTTATGCATATGGATATAACATAGCAGAGTAGAATGCACCATTCACTTCACTTTGTAAAACAAACACAACTTTACCTAATTGAGCTGGTAGCTAAATTAGGTAACATGTACATTGTAAGTTTTAGATAACTTTACATATACACACGTATATTAAATTAAATTACATGTACTTGAACTTGTGTAGGGCTTGGGACAAGGCACTTGATAAGGATCTAGACAACTTGGATTAGGACAGGGCACAAGATAGGGATCGAGACAATTTGGATAAGGAAAAAAATTGAGATAGCTTAGATAAGGATAGGGATTGAGACAACTTGGATCAGGACAGAGATCAAGAGAGGGATCGAGGTAGGGATCATATTCATCTATTCATATTGGGTATCCTTCTCTTTGAGTTGTTTTACATGCACACACATGTGTTGTAGACATTATGGTTCACTCTTATTATGATTTATCGCATTATATATACATTTTAAATTATGGTTTACATCACATTATGGTTTGTCATGTCATGTTATATGTACACAGTATTATGGTTTGAACTCTTATTATGATTTTTCATATTACATACATCTTACATTATGATTTACATCACATTATGGTTTGTCATGTCTTGTTATATGTACACATTATTATGGTTTGAACTCTTGTTATAATTCATCACATTACATACATTTCACATTATGGTTTGTACATCACATTACATGGTTTTTCATGTCACATTATATACATTTTACATTATGGTTTACATCACATTATGGTTTGTCACATGTCGTGTTATATCACATTATGGTTCTTATTTATTTAGCAATTTCTACCTTCTGATTTTATTTATTTAGCACTTGTACCTTAAAAAAAAAAATCTTGACTATACAATCAAAATTAGAGTACATATTAAGTGTTTAGTCGGTCTTGATTAATGCAACCATCCTTGAGGGTGGACAGAGCATATATATATATATATATATATATATAGTATAGTATATATATATATATATATATATATATATATATATATATATATATATATATATATATATATATTGCAAACATTGAACCTTTTGCAACCTAGTTTACTATGATCTTTGGTACATTTGAAAATGCATAAGGGTGATGACAAATTTTGAGATGTAATAGGTCCTCATTTTACATGATCTAAATAAAAATGTTCCTAGAATGGTTGCTCTTTGTATTTTAAAAAATGGATGTAATTAATTACACAAATTAATGTCTTTAAATACCAATAAATAGAAATAATTCATGCAAACATGTAAGTTAGGTCAATTCCTAAAAGCTAATAAGAAAAGACAATTTTAATTTTTTTATTTTGAATTAAATTTTATGGTCAATCTTGAGCCACATAGGATCAAACCTAGGCATTATAGGATTGATCTTGGTGGGAAAATACAAATCAAATCTAAGTTTACATGAGCATTCTCAACCAACATGAAAATTAAATATATTTAAATACAAAAATGAAATATCCAATCAATATAAAGTGTATGGTCCATGGAACAAATGTAATTGGAAATAGATGATAAGGAAAAGGAAAAATGAATTTAAAGTCAAGAGGTTTTGTATTGCATATATGCATTTACATGCAAGAAAATAAAGTGAGAGATGATTCTATAAGTGGAGTTGAACAAATGAAAGATCAAAGATTCTTGAACTTAAGAATTCCACATGGAACAAATACAATTGGAAATAGAGTCAATAAGGAAAAGGTAAATTGAATTTAAAGTCAAGAGGTTTTCTATTGCATATGAATTTACATGCAAGCAAAGAAAGTGAGAGATGATTCTATAAGTGGAGTTGAACAAATGAAATCAAAGATTATCGAACTTAAGAATTTCACAGAACAAATACAATTGGAAATAGATTCAACAAGGAAAAGGAAAAATGAATTTAAATTCAAGAGGTTTTGTATTGCATATGAATTTACATGCAAGCAAAGAAAGTGAGAGATGATGCTATAAGTGGAGTTGAACAAATGAAATCAAAGATTCTTGAACTTAAGAATTTCATGGAACAAATACAATTGGAAATAGATTCAATAGGGAAAAGGCAAAATGAATTTAAAGTCAAGAGGTTTTATATTGCATATGGATTTACATGCAAGCAAAGAAAGTGAGATATGATGCTATAAGTGGATTTGAACAAATGAAATCAAAGATTCTTGAACTTAAGAATTCCATGGAACAAATACAACTGGAAAAATATTCAATAAGGAAAAAGAAAAATGAATTTAAAGTCAAGAGGTTTTGTATTACATATGAATTTACATGCAAGCAAAAAAAGTGAGAGATGATATACGTGGAGTTGAACAAATGAAACGAAATATTCTTGAACTTAATAATTCCACATGGAACAAATACACTTGGAAATGGATGATAAGAAAAAGGAAAAATGAATTTAAAGTCTAGAGGTTTTGTATTGCATATGAATTTGCATGCAAGTAAAGAATGTGAGAGATGATGCTATAAGTGGATTTGAATAAATGAAATCAAAGATTCTTGAACTTAAGAATTACATGGAACAAATAAAATTGGAAATAGATTCAATAAGGAAAAGGAAAAATGAATTTAAATTCAAGAGGTTTTGTATTGCATATGAATTTACATGCAAACAAAGAAAGTGAGAGATGATGCTATAAGTGGAGTTGAAAAAATGAAATCAAAGATTCTTGAACTTAAGAATTCCACATGGAATAAATAGAATTGGAAATAGATTCAATAAGGAAACGGAAAAATGAATTTAAATTCAATAGGTTTTGTATTGCATATGAATTTACATGCAAGCAAAGAAAGGGAGCTTGATGATGCTATAAGTGGAGTTGAACAAATGAAATCAAAGATTCTTTAAGATAAGAATTCCACATGGAACAAATACAATTGGAAATAGATGATAAGGAAAATATTCAACATATATATAGACCTATATCTAAACTTGACCGAGCCTAATTTTTTTTTCTAGATTTGGTCACATGGAAACAATATAGATATCTAGATAATAATAAAAAAACTGAATTCAATATATATAATATATTTAGATTTTTAAAATTAGGTCCAAATATAAAATATATATATATACAGTCATATCTAAAAAATATATGTCATGTACATATTTAAATAACTTAAAGCTCTTGGTACATATAATCTAGATCCTCTCTATCTGTAATTATCTCTAAAATCTTTTCATGATCTTCAGTAGAGAACCTCCACTTTTGTTTGGCACGTCCTCTTTTAGGTAAATTTTCATAATTTATATTTGTTGCTATAACAAAGTGACTATAATGTAGAACTTTTTGTCCTAGCATATAATCAACAAATATAATACCATTTTTATCTATCTTTATTTGTTGATAATATGTGCCTTCAACAACAACTGATTCGATGGGATACTCTTGTCCATCACCATTTGTCATTGATTCCACCAATTTTCATTTTGGTTGCGTACATCTTAGTAGATAGTAATCTACACCTTCCGCATTGTCAAGATCTACAACAATAGCGAAAATATCTCCTATACACACCATGTAGTACAAACAAATATAAATACATGATTGAAAATTAGAGTTTTAATTTGCAAATCATTTAAATATTTATATAAACATGCTCAACTTAGGTAGAACATATAAATCAATTTTAAGTTAAAATTTAATCTAAAAGTAAATAAAATATACTTTCAACAACTAAATCAGATACATGTTTGTAATCAGCTAAATATAGAGGATCATAGACATCGACATTGTCATTATCTTCAAAAGGAGGCATTGATACTAATTGTTTCATTTCTCATTGTGAAACATACCTATGTATAATATTCTCACATTGTAGAGTATTTTCATTGGCCTCAATGCAATCAACACAAAACCATGATTTTTCTCTCACATTAATTGCATAAGGATTGTTATGTCTCATTGTCATGATTTGATGTAGACTTCTAATACCATTAATTGTTTGACAATTATAAGTATTTGATCGATAAATTTATTTAAATTACAAACATCCAAGTGATTAAAAAGTGTATATATATATATATATATTTGAAAATTCAATTTTTCATGTACACACTTTGAAATTCAAATAACAAATTCTTGACTATGTACTTTTAACTTCTCAAAAATAGCATGTGTTGTATATTGAGTTACAAGCAGAAAAACAACTTTTGCACCATTTAACAATTTCATCTGCATTCCATATGGCATCACCTGCAAGTGTGTGTTGGAAAAATTTGTTAGGTTACGAGGTTTAAGAATTTAAAGTTTAAATAGACTTTTAATTTTTTTCTATTCCATATATGGTGTTACCAGCAAGTTCATGTTGATGAAGTGCACACTTCACACATGCTCCTGCTCCATCGTGCTCTCCTTTTCCATGTCTACTCTCATAAAAATTTGACAAAATTTTTGTGCCATGTCTAACATGTTTTAACCAATTAAAAGCTTTTACAGACTTAAAATTGTCTTATGAAGTAATAAATAATTTCATTCAAACCAAATTAGTTGAAAAAACTAGATATATATGTATACATACACAACATATATAAGTAATTGAACAATTCAAGTCTCAAAGTTAAGTAAATAAATTTAACTAATTATAAATAATTTAATTTAAAAAATCAACACTTACCAACACATCCATCAGACCATATCCATTGTTGTTCAACATTTATGCCATGTCATCTCAGGTCTTCAAAAAACATTCTGAAACAATGGGCTACATAGTTTCTATCATGACCTCTATCATCACTAATATAAAAGTGAACCTCTTTGATGATAATTCGGTCATCTTTGCTACTTTTTAAACCATCTACATGTAACTCGACATGCCTATTGAAAACTTGCACAAAGATTGCAACTTGCTCTAAATGATAATATTGACTTTGAGTCTCAGTTTGAGGACTAAATGTATAGTTCTCAGAGAAATATACAATAGAGAGAATACAACCTGGTGGAAAGAAATTCTTTGAGTCGTAAAATTGCTTAGCTTGCCATCTTGCACCATGTCAATGCTAGATATGTGGATATATGATATTTCGAAATTTATTCATAAATCCATTGTAAGACAATCCACTCTCTTTGAGAACAATTTTTTGGCCTCGACTCCTAACTTCATTGAGTATTTCTCATATTCAAATCTCTTTCAAATAACTTGCATTGAATGATCAATATTGTCAACTTGTAAAAGATTCTTCAAATTTCCACAATCATTACATATATTTTTTATACACTGTACATTGAATTCATCTGAATCTTTTGATTTTTCGCATACAAGATACTTCACAAATTGTGTTGTGCTTCCAAGGATGGCTATATTTGGATTAATTAGTGCCATAATTTTTTTATATGACTGTAGATGTAGATGAAATTCAACATGATTTCGACAACAAGTTTCACATACTTTATTTATACGTTCAAACGATGGTCGTAGTCTCTCAAACATCCTTTGACAAATCTTCACATCTAAAAATTCTTTCTTGAATGCTTCAAAATGTTCACTTTTTGTTGTATCTATAAAATGTTTTGGATGAGAAATTTTTATACCATTTTCACCTATTATTTGTATAGTTTCCCTACTATTGGAAGAAACACGAGAGTGGTTGGTCCAATATTCAATCACCTATTTCTTTACATCTTCTAAAATTCTATCTTTTCAAGGAACCCTAAAAATATTTACCCAATTTTTCTCAATATTTTCATCTTTAAATCTATCTCTCTTTTCAATATACCTTTGAACAGTTCTCCTAGAAACATTTGGTAATTGGGAAATTTCTTGAACTTGTCTTTTATGTGATCATTTCTTACTAGAAATTATAGTTATCAATGCTCTACGTGCAACACTTGGATTAGTAGCTCGAATCTTGTTTTCAATACAATTTAATGTTTTTTGCAAGCTTTCAACAATTGTTTGTTTTAATGAACCTAATGAATTTTTCCTATTATCAACCCCTAAAAACTCCAAAACATGGGTCATTTATTTTCGCCTAAATAACTTTGCACATAATTGTACTCTTCTAATTAGAGATTCTTCTTCAAAAAATTCATCCCATATTCTTTTAGAGTGTAATTTTACTATGCTTTCAGATAACATATCTTTAAATGAAATATTATTGAAAAGAGAATCCTCATCCATCTCCATTAGATTTTCCATACCATAGAAAAAAATTCTATTACTACCTTCAATTTGTTCTTGTACCTGTACGTCACCTTGGTCATCAATAATTTCCATGGGTTGTTCTTGAGTAGATGTTCCTTCATTCACTTTTTTCTTCTTTCATTTTCAATCATACTTCCTCTTTCTATTCCTTTGACTCCCCATCATAAATTTCTCAAATTTGAATTCACTTGCATACAAATGTACACACATGCTTTCAATGAATGTAGTTAATATTGCAAAGAACACTAAATATTGTTCATTTGTTAAATCCAAAAAAGAATTAAAAAAAGAATTTATAACATTGGTTGAAACACGATGAGAGTATTTACTATAAGAACTCTATAGCCTCAAGCATCATCTAAAATTCATAGGGAAAATTCATACACAACATGTAAGAAATAATTAACATGAACCACACACCACTTGTGTCAATGTGCACCATTATTAGTATCTTTATATCAACATACAAAAAATAATACTAACATTTATAAAAATAAAGAAAAGATAAACAAAATAGGTCTTAACTAATTATATTGAAAGAATTTATCCCCAAGAAGATTACAACCATATTATCTTAACATCATCATACTCAAATTTTGAATTTATTTTCAAATATAAGGTCTACATTACTTATGTTGTATCTCTAGTGATATATGATGATAAGAATATGCCCAACCCTATTATAAATATATAGCCACAATAAACCTGTTCATCAATTAAAATTAAACCACAATAAGGTTCATCAATTAAAATTTCTTTAAATACATAAATTACAAACATATCATGAGCATATTTGGTATACATCAATAAAATATTTAGCATGTAACTAAATACACTAGATCATGATATCACTTACTATCACCACTAAATGCATCAATATGCGGATCTTTAATAAAATGAGTACTATAAAACATAGGAAGAGAAGCATCATGAGATATACCTAAATGTGTAGATCACTAGCTCATATTATATTTGACAAGACATGCTCATGATTTTTATATCACATGTGATAAGGAAATCCAATTAGATCATCATTAAAAAGGCATCATGGAGATCCTTGAACTAAAAAATAAGTTTAGAGACAAAGAAGGGGTATTAAATTACATGTATCACAACCCTTTTTGTATTAAAATAAGGGGTATTGTTACATGTATCACAACCCTTAATGTATTCAAAGAAGATAGGGCTAAAGCATTAAATTTAGATAGCACATGAGATCAAAAATGATGTGTTCACCAGAAATGTAAACTATATCTAATATTGAAACACATGTTGAAGCATCTAACAATGAGGAACTAGAGGATACAAGAAAATGAGAATCTAAACTTGCACAAGTAGAAAGAATGTATAATGTAGGGTATGTGATTATGTATGAATAAAAAGGGATAACAAAGGAAATTTGGGTTAAACCTTAATTTTGGAGGAAGATAGTACACCATAAAAGGATAAGAAGTAGATGATTTTTATTGTTTATAGGGCATAAAGAAGTTAGAAAAGCATGCAAGTATGGATTTTCAAGAAGGGGACTTGATCTCCAATTATAACATAATCGAGTCAACTGAACATGAGATGTGCCAACCTAATGCAAGAGTATGGGACAAAGGAAACACATAAGGTTTGGAAAGATCTAGTCAAGTTTTGATGATAAAATATAGATGGAAAAGGTAGTCACATGTGAAGGAGAGGATCCATAGAAAGGCATCAACATTATTTTCAATAAAATCCAATTGAATGAGTGGGCATGGGAATAAAAGAGAATGCAAGAAGATCCTCAACAAAGAGAAGTGAGGAAGGAGAACGGAACACATAAGTGCTACAAGAACTACCAACCTAAGAAAAGTTCACTAAAATAGAGGAAACTACCTCAAGAAGGTACAAAGGTTTCCACAAAATACATCAAAGAGAAAAAATGTATAAGTGAAGTGTTCAAACCCTAGTAAAGGAGGTTGGAGAAAGGAAGGAGTAAGGATGGAGAAGAAGGTTAAAAGGGAGAAAACAAGACCATGATCTCATAGAAAAAAATTGAGAACAATTGAAGGAAATGGAATTGGATAGAGGAGTTTAGTGCATGCCATGTGTATACACCTAAAAACGGTCATGACATTTAATTAATTAAATACTAGTTATTTAATTAATATTTGACTATGTATAAATAAATTCTCAATTTATTTATATTGTTCACCCTTCTCTAATTCTCCAAATCTAAAATCATATTCTTCTAATTTAATTAAATAAACAAATTTCCATAAGCTTGTTTTATTTAATTAAGTTTCACTAATCTCGATTAGGAATTCAAGCACATGTCTACAACTTTTTGTGCCACCTCACTAAGGTCACATGAAATTAAATAATTCTAAATTTTAATTAGAATTATCTTCAACCAATTTTAAAAGCACATGGCTTATTCCTCACACACTTCCACCAATTTTCAAACGCATGGTCTTTTCTTCCCACACTTGAGTCTTCCATCCATTTGACATGTTGGCTTTGGTCAATGGGACAACATCTTGATTCTCTCCATCTCCACCATTCATTCTTCTTGTTCGAATATGAACCATTGATTGTTTCCACCTCACCAGATGCTTGGAAAAGGCTATAAATACAACCCTTTGGCATCCACTTTTGAATAGATTTATCATGCAGGAATATCGTTCGAGCTTGGGAGCATTATGGAGTCTTATAGTTACATTTTATATCATGTTTTGCATCATAGCTAGATCTTAGAGTAATACTTTGCTTCATAGTTGCATTTTATGTCATCCTTTGCATAATAGTTGCATTTTAGATTAGCATATTCATAGTTAACATTTGAGCATATGGAGTATCATCTTGGTTTTCCATAGTTTTCATTTGAGCATATGTAGAATCATTCCATCTCACTACCATAGTATCTACTTTGAATCATCTAACACCATCATCCATTCATCATAGTATCAATTATCTTTTCCATTGTATATTTTCATGTAGGGACTTAGTTGGCTTGCATGTTGAATACTAATCTCATTTCTTAAGTGTCATTCTAATAGCCTTTGTGCACATAGAAATCTAAGGACCAAAGGGTAAAAGGAATCTTTAAGAATAGAGGACAACGAGACGTTCTTAAAAGATTTATTTTGTTGCAAATTAGAATAGCTTCTTTGCTTTGAATCTTTAATATAATTTGTTTCATTAACGTTTGTGTTGATTTACTAACTTTACACATTTCACAAACACATAAAATGGCGCCCACCGTGGGGCCCTACCTAGTTTTTTTTTAACATTCTGAAAAATTTATGTTTGCAGGTTCAGACGTGAGACTTTTGGTGCAAACGACACTTTCTCTAGCACATATTGCATGAGTTTTGGTGCATATTGTCTCTATTTTGGTGCATATTGCATGATTTTTGGCACATCTTGCATGAGAAATGACACATATAGCAAATTTTTAGAAACTTTCACCAGGGTTAAAAACATGTTTTTTTTTTAGTTTTAGAGTTTTGGCGCATCTTGCAAGTTCTGTGGCACATATTTCATGAGTTTTGGCCATCTTGCATGAGAAATGGTGCATATTGCAATTTTTTAGAAAAGTTCACTAGGGTTACAAAACATGTTTTTTGAGTTTAGAGCATATTGCATGAGTTTTGGCGCATATTGCATTTGTTTTGGTGCATATTGCATGTGTTTTGGCACATTTTGCATGTGTTTTGGCGCATTTTGCTTCCAGATTGGCGCATTTTGTCTCTATTCTGGCGCATTTTGAAGTTTCCTTATTTTTCACTAAATCTTAAGGCTAATACTCTATTTTTGTTTTGCAGGTTTCCCAGATTCGCTATCAAAGACTCAAACATAAACTACTGACATATTGCAGGGGTTGGAAGTGATTTAATTTTTTCCTTTTGGTTAATTTAGTAACATAGCTTAATTAAAAGGTTAATGAACACCATGTCTTTTGTGCTTGATGGATGGTAGGCATATGCTCTCCCCTTAACTGGGTGACCAAAAAGCCAGACCCATTCGTGTTTATTTGCGAGTGTGAGTGGAGTATATAGTGTGTGTTCTCTCTTTATTCATGCGATAAAGATTGATTGAACTATGAGTATACTTGCTTGCTTTTGTTTATCTTAGAGGGCCTGCCTTGTAGGACAAAGTAATCACCCAAGGGAACGACCCAACTGGTAACACGCTAAATCCAAGCGACTTCCAGCAGGTATACAAATGTGGGTACTTGAACAAAGGAAAGTATCACGAGGATAGTTCCAACGAGAAGGGAAAAAATGGTCTCTCGCTGCATGGATTATCCCCCATGAATGGAATGTACATACTAGAACCCTTGTTATAGTTTGGACAAAAACCTTTATCTATTCTTTGGTGCAGCAATGGTCGTTGCAAAGGCATCCACATTCTCACAGTTTTTAGTAGAGATGATCAGCCTGCTATGGGAGTTTTATGGGGGCTGGAAGCCTGGTTGACCTGAGAAGTGAGTGCACTGTAAGGGGGAGCCCATGTGGCCAAGCTTCTAAATTCATCTGCTAAGAATAAGTGTGGTTGGGGTAAAACCTGCGTGGAATCCAAAAGAATACAGTCCTTCACAGCCTTAGGATCGTACATTGCTTGATGTGTCTTTATCAAAGTGTTTTCAAAGCAAATTTCAAAGAAAACATCACATGTCGAAAGTGAAAACCTTGATTCAGAATAACATTCAATGAAACAACCAAGTCTCTAACTGGAAAATCTGAAGAATCAAACAAACTTTCAAGAAACAATGTTGTTCTCCTAGTTTGGCACATCTTGTAAACCTTCTAGCACATCGTGGCTGCCTTCTGGCGCATCTTGCATCTATATTCACGTATACTTTCCAAGTTACCCAAGTCAAAACCTGCTTACAGAGCCTTGTAAAACCTTTTGGCACATCTTGCAAGTTCTATGGCGCATCTTGCAAGTCCTGTGGCGCATCTTGCAAGTTCTGTGGCGCATCTTGCAAGTTCTGTGGCGCATTTTGCACATGTTCTGGCGCATCTTGCACTTGTTCTGGCGCATCTTGCACTTGTTCTGGCGCATCTTGCACCTATTCTAGTGCATATTGTCTCTGTTTTGGTGCATCTTACATGTGTTTTGGCACATTTTTCACTTATTTTGGCACATATTGCATTTGTTTTAGCACATTTTGCAAACCAAAAAAAAACCAGTGACCTAAGTTCATCTCCTGTCTAATAGTCAATCTCATTTTGGGAATCCTTTTCAATCCAAAACCATTCCTTAGGTACAACAGAGTCTAAACATGTGCTTTATCAAATGATTTCATGAAAGATCAAAATCCGAAAACCAAAGTCCAAAGTGCTTAGTCCAAAAGAAAATAAAAAATGTCTCTCAACACTCTACGAATTTAGAGAGAGATCGGTCTTCAATTTCTACATAAGAGATTCAAAGAACAATCCAAACTTGTATTCATTTTACTATTCTCAAAATCCAAGACTTTTCCAAATATTTGAGCATCTCGTATAGGAAGAAAATTTGTCTCTAGTTTCATAGTTTGAACCCAAAATTTTAGAATTCTCTCAAGTTCGAAATCATTCCTTAGATACCTTAGAATCTAAACTTGTTAAAATTGACCTCTACAAGTGGAATTTTCCAACCTAAACCAAGATCTAACATCTCAAAGTACAAAAATCATCAAATTTATCACACCTTTGATTATTAAGCCTAGTTTCATCATCAGGATTTATCATCCTCTTATCACAAAATGAAGCTATATAGTCAAATCAAACTTAGTCTCATTAGAATTTGTCATTCTATTTGACTTAGTTGTAATCCTTGGTACTTTTCCAAAACTTAGATCAAAGTTTAGTCTAAACTATAACACTTGTATGCCCATTCAAACAAGGTTGCAAAAACAAAAACTCAAGGAAAAAGGACTCAAAAATAAAAATGTTAAAGAGCCAAACATTGAAACTCCAACCATTGAAAATCCAAACATTGAAATTCCAACCATTGAAACTCCAATCATTGAGACTCAAAACACCGAAACTCAAAACAGTGAAACACAAAACACCATGGCAGAGGCTGAAGAGAATCCTTTCCATGGACTCAACAACATTGAAGGGGAAGAAATAACTGAAGAAGATATCCAACATGTTGAACAAGACCCTAATTTCCATAAATGTTTAGAAAAGATTTTTCAAAGAAATGGGGAAAAATACCTCCCTATGCTAGCTAAACAAGGTTCTAAATTGTCAGACAACTTTGATGTGAATCAATTGAAAGCACCATCGAAAAATCCTGAAAATGATCCTAAACAAGTGGTCGCTCTAACTCTCCAAATGAAGAACCTTCAACAAAAAATCCTTGATATGCAAAGGGGGACCTCAAAACGATACTTGATCAAGACATTTTTCCTTATCTATTTGATCAAAGTATCCACATGATCCCCTTTCCAAAACATTGCAAATTCCCAAAATATGACAAATACAATGACAAAACCGATCCAATAGATCATGTGAGGGAATTTAGGACCACGAGTCTTGAATTTGCATATGAGGAAACATATTTGATGAGATTATTCCCAAGAAGCTTAGGTAGACATTATCTTGAATGGTTCTCCAAACTCACTCCACCAATAAACACCTTTGAAGAATTAGTCAATAAGTTCATCACCCAATTTTCTTACAACATCCAACATGACATCACCATGAAAGATCTTTTCAATTTGAAACAAAATAAGGATGAATCGTTCCTTGTATTCTTGCAAAAATGGAGAAGGTTACTTGCATGATATTCTCATCTCGTACCCAAAAAGGAAAAGATAGAAATCTTTATTGACAACCTCAATGATGAGATGAGTTATAGATTGGAATTACAATGTCCCCCAACCTTCGAAAAGTTGATTGAAAATGGGATTAAAATTGAAGAGGCTTTAGTCAAGAGAGGATTCATCAAGATATACAATGAAAAAAACTCATCAAACTCCTCCAACAATTACAATGGTAGTGACAAACCCAAGTTTTGGCAACGAAACAAGAATGTTGGAAACAACGATGGTGCAGTTGGAATTCAAAATACAAAACCTATATTCAACCTAATTGTAGCCACCGCCAAAACTAATTAGAATAAAAATTCTCCCAACAACCAAGGCAACAACCAAAATGTCAACCAAAGCAACAATCAAGGTAATGTTGGATCTAGAACATCATCATATCGAACAAATCGAAGGAGGTTCACCCCTTTGGGACAATCATCAGAATCAACATTAAAAGAACTTATCGAAGCTAAAGTCATAACGTTACCAGAGGCAAAAATTTGGGAACCACAAGTTAAGCCTCCATGGTGGAATGATGCTCACTTTTGTGACTTTCATCGCAACAAGGGACATAAAACCAACAACTGCATGCAATTGAAGCACTTGATACAAGATCTAATTGACAACAGAACGATATTTGTAGTTCAAGGACCTCAAACAAACAATGATCATGGGGCATTCAAGAACCCTCTACCAAACTATGAGAAATGAGATTCCTCATCATCAAATAACAAGGGAAAAAACATAAACTATGTCTATGACACCACCATTCTGCATATTGAGGTGATTGATGATCCAACCCATGAAAAATTAGATCTTATTGCAATTGATAACTTAACCAACGATAACACCATTGAACATGAACAAAACATCATTGCAATTGAAAATCATCACCATAATGCTGACACTAGCTCACATCAAATCAATGTTATCAAAATCAAAGATCAACAAGACAACACACCCGTCAATGCAATCACACAGGGACAAGCCAAGGTAACATTGAAAGGAGCTACCCCTTCCATGTCCAAATCAATTGCTATCCCTACCACCTAATATAACATAGTGGATCAGTTGCAGAAGATACCCGCATAAATATCCATATTATAACTTCTCAAGATCTCACCCGCTCACAAGGAAATCTTGGAACAAGCTCTAGTCGCCACCACGGTACCAACCAATCTAGAGGTTTTCCAATTCCAGACTATGGTGGGACATTTTACTACACCACACTGCTTATCCTTTTCTAAACATGATGATGTATCTATCAATCATCCCCACAACGCTACCCTACACATTGAGGTCTTAATTCATAGACACTGCATTAAATGTGTCCTAATAGATGGAGGAGCTGGCCTGAATATCTATACTTTGAAACTTGTCTGTGCACTAGGCTATTCAGAAAATGCTATTGATCCTAGAAGTAAAATCACAATAAAAGCATATGATGATGAGGAGAGATCTTCACAAGGATTGATAGTGCTACCTATTCAAGTGGGACCAATTGTCATAGATATAGTATGCTAGGTGTTAGAAAAAGAATTAACCTACAACATACTCTTGGGGAGACCTTGGATTCATGACATGCAAGCAGTACTGTCCACATATCACCAGTGTTTGAAGTTCCCGTTCAAAGGGCAGGAAATCACTATTGCAGTTGACTCAAACAACCCCCAATATTGTTTCACCCTCAAGACTACCCAAGATGCTTTTGTACCACACAACAAGGAAGCTCCAACTCAGGGTTTATCAAATGATGGGAAATAATTAAGTTCCTTGTCAAAATGGGTTTAGAAAAGGGACCAATCAAAGGATAAGGATATCAGTGATGCCAATCCCTCAAATAAAAAAGTACATCAAATCCTACTCCACAAAATTAGGAAGGTCAACTTGAATCCTTATCAAAAAAAGTTTCCAAGATCCAATTGAAAGACAAAGGCATGGGGGAATACTCATTTTAGCAATCCTTATGTTTATCACAACTTTCATCTTCTCCAAAGTCATATGGACAACCATCAACATCTAGGCAGCAATCATCACAACCCACCACACTATTTGATGGAACCTTTGTAAGAGCAAGCACATTAGTGGATGAGTCAGATGACAAAGAGGTTTTAAACAAGTTATACAAAGATGAGGAATCATCACAAGCATCCACCTCAAGTGTACAGACAAAGAAACATGGAAAAGGAAAGACAATCATGGAAAAGATGGGATACGAGGGCAAAGGTCCTATCAGTAAAAGGAAAAAAGGTATCATAGAACCGATACAACCTATCACAATGCAAGCCCATGATAAAATAGGATTGGGGTATAGAGAAGAATCCAAAGAAGAAACCAAACAACAAATTGTTGAAAGAATCCTACAACTACAAGCTAGTGATGCTCATGAAATTGATTCCAATGAATATGAGTGGGATTTTCTATCTGAAGATTCTTGTCACAATAAGGAAATTGATGTGGTCCAAAATTATACACCCATACGTGAAGAGGGTCAAAGTTCAGGTTAGAGACCGCTTGAAATAGGATCATAACACATTGATGACTTCAGTGAAGACGATCAAGCTCGGAGTGAAACGGATAATTTGGAGGAGAGTTACCTTGTAGACATTGATTTCGCTATTGGAAAATATGAAGACATTATCATTGGGACCCTTATTGCATCTGACTTTAACCAATCCAACAACTCTTTACCCCTGGTACATCCCAAACTTATAGATTGGGATCAAACTGAGTTGTCTGACATCCCCATCTTTTCAAATGATGAAGCCATTTTCAACTTCCTCTGTTCTGCCAATCTTGAAACAGATTCCACCATTGAACATCGCAACGAAGCTTCCAACCAAGAGGGTGTCAAATTTTCTAGCTGCAAAACGAATAATACATGGAATAGATCTAATGGTGAAAACCATTCAATGGCAGTATCAGATCCGGAAAAAGTAAAAAGAAAGAGTGTATCCAATAGTGAAAACCTCTCTGAGGTGCTGAAGGATGGAAGATTTGACACACTTCCCAAACAATTTCAAGAACAATCTAAAGTATTGGTTGAACCCACCCTGTCTATCAACATCGGCAATGAAGAAATAGTAAAGACTCTCCATCTGGCAGAATCTTTGACAGATCAGGAAAAACTGAACTTCATCAAATTATTCATAGAAAGAAAAATCAACTTTGCTTGGTCTTATGCTGACATGCCAGGGATTGATCTAAAACTCATCATGCATCATCTATCTCTACCAGCAGGAGTAAAACCAGTCAAACAAAAATTAAGGAAAATGCATCTGCATATTGCCATATTGGTAAAAGAGGAATTGAAGAAGCTAATGAATGTGAGATTTATCAGACCTATTGACTATGTTGAGTGGATATCAAATATTGTGCCAGTCTCGAAACTAGACAAAAGCATTAGAATCTGCAAAAATTTCAAAGATCTCAACAAAGCTTTCCCAGAAGATGATTTTCATCTACATCGTAGACTTGACTGTTGGACATCAAATTCTCTTGTTCATGGATGGCTTTTCAGGGTATAATCAGATAAAGATAGCACCTGAGGATCAAGACAAAACAACTTTCACATGTCCTTAGGGAACTTTTTGTTGGAATGTAATGCCTTTGGGGTTGAAAAATGCTAGAGCCACATATCATATAGCAATGACCACCATCTTTCATGATATGATGCATACCTTCATGGAAGACTATTTCGATGATCTTTTAGCAAAATCCTACACCAAAGGACACCTAGAAATTCTAGACAAAATTTTCACCAGATTAGAGAAGTTCAAAGTGAGACTAAATCCCAAGAAATGTGTATTTGGTGTAACGGGCGAGTGCATGAAGTTGGGTACCAATTTTGTGGCCATTTTTGAAAAAAGTTTTAGAAAACACATTCGCGTTATTTCGCGTTAAAAACAAAGAAAAAATTGAAATTATTTTCCTTGGGATACCAACCCAAAGGCTTGGAGGGCATTCCCAACAAGGCCAGAGACGTGTTTTTGCAAATTCTACAATTTTTCACATAATTGAGTTTGTGCTCACCATCAAGATTGCATCTAGTTCAATATCGACAAAATCAAACACATGGGTAATGTTAGGTTCTCTCTTAGGTATCCAAAGATGTAATTTTTTCACTTTTTTACAATGTTAAGCCTTTCATCCATAATTTCTTTTGTTTGTATGTCTGTTTTTTGCTAAAAAGCAGTGTTTGGTGTTTTTTTTGGTTATAAATTAACCATTCATCAAAATTTCAAATAAATTACATTTTTAGAAACTAGACTCCATTCTACAAAATTTTTAAAAGAAAAAATCAATTATTTTCAAAAATTTGTAGGGGGAGCACTGCCAAAATCCTGCTTTTCAGGAAGTGCCCACTTAGAAAATTAGTAAAAAATCAAATATTCATTAAAAAATTATCAGAAAAATTGTGCATCAACTAGATGTTGTTAGCTAACTTCTGACCGTAGCAATTTTAAAGATACTAAAAAAAATTTCACCGTGCTCAGGTCGTACAAGAGTTGCTATGTTATGTTTTTCTAACAAAAACAACACCAATTTGTGTACATCCCTCTTTTGAACCCCTTAATCTCAACCATTTTCAAAAAAAATTAGTAGTTTAGAAAGTAGACTCAGAGCACTTCGATCCTTGTTTTTGTTCCATCTCAAAATTTTGAGTGTAACTATCCTCAATTTCACATCCAAGGTCAGCATTTCCTGATTTCAGAAAAAAGTGGCCACTTAAGCCCCCTTTTTGGGAACCATCTTGGTGCACTTACCCTAACATCAACTAAAATTCTGTGGTACATTGTGTCAGCTAAAGGTATTCAGGTATACCCTACAAAGGTCAAATCCATCATGGAAATGTCTCCAAGTAAAAACATTAGCCAGCTCAGATCCTTGCAAGGAAGATTCCAATCTATCAGGAGGTTTATCGCACAACTGGCTGACAAAACTCACCCCTTCAACCACTTGCTCCACAAGAATGTATCTTTCCAATGGGATGAAAAATGTGAAGGATCCTTCAATCAATTGAAACAATATCTGATGATTCCACCTGTCTTGATACCACCAGCAAAAGGAAAACCACTTTTATTGTACATTGCAACAACTGAGATGTCATTGGGAGCCTTGTTAGCACAAGATGATTCAACAGGAAAAGAAAGGGAAATCTATTATATCAGTAGAACCTTAAATGGCTATGAGATCAATTACACCTTCATTGAAAAGGCTTGTCTGGCAGTAGTGTTCGCCATCCAACAATTGCAACATTACATGCTCACCCATACCATCAAGTTAATAGCCAAGATAGATCCCCTGAAATACCTTCTTAGCAAAGCTAATCTAATTGGAAGATTGGATAAGTGGGTCATGATGTTGAGTGAATTTGACATACAATATATTGATAGGAAGGAAATCAAAGGACAAGCAATCGTAGATCAGTTAGCTAAAGCACCATTACAAGACAATCATCCCATGAACATTGAGTTTCTAGATGTTGATGTCCTAACAGTATCCACACAACAATGGGTCTTGTACTTTGATGGTTCTTATACACAACATGGATCAGGAGTCAAGATCTTGTTTATCTCACCACAAGGGCATACCATTCCCAAGTCCTACAAACTAATGTTCCCTTGCACCAACAATACAGTCGAATACGAAGCCTTGATCATTGGAATCAAAGTAGCAGTTGAGTGGAAGATCACAGAGTTACATGTTTACTAGTCATTAATCAGGTAAATGATGACTATCAAACAAAAGATGACAAGTTTATACCCTACAAAAGAATGGTTGATGAATTCAAAAAGTACTTTGTGGAAATAAGGTTTGAGCAAATTCCTCGTGTTGAAAATTGAGATATTTTCTTAGCTTAATACTTTGTAAAACTTTAATATTGCTGATCTAAATAAACTTTTCCTTTTGTTGCATGTTCTTTGTGGGTGATTATCTAATTAATTCATTTTACTGTTTGTAGAATGTAGACAGAAGTTGATAGAAGAAGTAGACATGATATTAGAAAGATTACACAAGGATATACTGTGGAGAAACCCTTTCGGGAAAAAACTCCACCAAGAATTAATCTATTATTCAATCTCTGAAGTAGATTACAATAGCTCCAATTCTTGCTTCAGAATGCCTCTTTTTCCTTCACCAAAACTTCTTCACACCTACAATAAAAATTGATAATAACTCTCTTTAATTTGCTTGAGATAAATAGGCTTTAATCAGCTTTGTAAACTCAACAAGAGTTACAATTACAATGCTCAAGCCCTATACCTAAAAGGTATGCCTATCTCTTGCAAATAGAGTTATGTCATGAAGAACAATGTCAAATCCTCATCTTCATGCATTTGGGCGTCCCAAACTGAAGTAGCAACTCAACCTTCATTTTGTAAATATCTTCAAGGCTTCATCCTCAAAGTAGGCACCCAAAAGTAATCCTACTTAACTGAGCCTTCTAAGAAATATCTCAACATGAGAAGGATTCAATTCCAAGAAGCCAACTTGGGCGCACAAGCTGGGTCCAATTCATTTCTTGTTAACTAAAACATTTCTCAACACCATTCATGCAAGAATGGTCATCTGGGACAACTAACTGAAGGTAGTCTTTTTTATCTGTTAATGCAACTCAAGTTATTAGCCATGCATTCCAAGTTAACTGAAGTCAACTAGCATTCAACTAAAACTAGCTGAAGATAATTAAACCATAACTGAACTAAACTAAACTAAACTGAACTAAACTGATTTTGAATTGAATTGAACTGAACTGAACTGATCTAAATTGAACTTCATGCATGCAAACATCAAACTCTAACTCCTAGGATCTTTACATGCATTCAGAAGTGTTATCTCTTACTTTGAATAGTTAACTAAACTCAAAGTGAGTGTCACCTTACCATGTGGGTGCCCCATGTGCCCCTATTATTTACGAACTCATAACGGATGCCCTCACATGCTCCTAACATTTAGAATTAATTACAAATGTAAATTAACATGATTATTTCATCAAATATTAATCTCTTCCTAATCCTAGTGTTGATGAACACATTCCAAGGACTTAGGAGATACATGAAATAAATAATTTTTAGGATTGCAATTAATTGGCATCCTATTTCCAACATTCTCCCACTTGACATTATACATTGCAATTATTTTAAACAAGGAATAATTGTTAGGTTCCCAATTTTGCACCCTAAATGCCAAGCCTTTAAATGAAATCAGCAGATTTGGACTAACATGGGACTACTTTAAGGTTGTGGGTAACCTATTCGAAAGCAGACCTCTAGATTATGGGTTGGCTTCCCCTTTTGATGGTGTCACCTAAACTATTCCTTGCTGGGAAAAAGGGGAGAAAGAAGCATGAAAATAAAACTAACCCCTATGGTGATGCACCTAATGATATTTCTCAGACCCATATGGCTACTTCTACACACAAGAATGGTCAATAACTTAACAGTGGTTTACACAACTCAAAACTCCATATTCCTTTGCATCAGTGTTTCATAACCAGGCTAAAAATGTCATAGACAACATCTAGAAGGAAGAAAATTGCATCCTTGCAACTTATACTTTATCCTAAACCAACTCAACACATGTTATGACCTGTAAATTCATACTAATTGCATAAAGGAAAAGAAAACAGGACAAAATCAAAGGGAAAACAATTCTTCCATAAGATTTAATCAACCATTTATAAAGCTTTCACAATAAACAACATAATGAGAAGGTAAAATATATTAACTTATTCATCAAAAAGGTGTTACACTGCTGCATAAGTCTACAAATATGAGTTACAATGTTGTCCTCTGCTTGGAAAAGTCTCCAAAAGCTACAATTCCCCTGCAAAAAGAAAGAAAGAACTCCCAAATGTTCAAAATGAACATACTTAAGCAAAAACCCACTAAAACCCCTCACACAAGTGCTTCCAGAATATTTTGGTCGAATACAATAGAAAAGGCCAAAAAGAACCTTCTAGAAACCCTCCAAAGTATCCTCCACATGAAGAAAATTTAAGACAAGTCAATAGTCAAACCAAAAATGTGACAAAAATACCTCCAAACAGCCCCCCTTCCTCCAAAATTAGTCAAAACAACATCCCACACATTCCTCACTTCCGCAAGTCATAAGTGGTCTTCACACAAGTCTTGACCCACACACAAGTCATGCAATATGTGTGTTTTGAAGCATAACACTCCAAAAATCATTACAGGTAGTGATCTTGATTAAGTGATTCATAAAACATCACTAAACAAATCATTTTACAATTCAAAACAAGAATAAGGGCCCCACCATCTCCTTGTGTTACATTTGCATTAAAAGGCACAATAAAAGTGATTTTCAAATCGCTTACATGATATCTTCAAATATTGGAATAAAATGCAACATATAATGTCATATCTAAAAGCTTCCAAGGCATTTGACCATCTTAACTTACCACATTCTATATTTTAATCCACATGGGCAATATCACTGATTTTCAAAGGCAAACAAGAAAAAGGTCCAAATTCAGCCTATATGGATGACCTCCACACTTCATGGAAGGCATATTCACATGTCTCAAAATCACATATGACCAAAGGTCAAAGGCACAATATGTGTGACATGGCACACTCCTCATGTTTCACCTTGAAACACTTAGCAATTTTGACAAGGCATCAAGTTAACAAGGCAAGAATTTGTCTAAGTCTTCAAACCTCCATTCGGCCCCCACTATACATTAAATGTGTTTCAAGTATTTTAAAACAATGGGACAAAATTCCCATCAGCCAACAAGTAATAGGATCAAACCCTAAATAACAAAAGGAAGAAACAAGGGAAAAAAGCCCTCATTTCACCATCGAACATTCTGGAGAATACCTAGCCGCCATGGGGTTTGAAGAAGATACAAAAAATGGTGCTTTTCTTGGCCGATTCTTGAATTTTTGATAAAAATGCATGAAAAAACAGGTAAATTGTGAATGTTGCACAAAATTTGAATTTTCCACCTTTTTTAGATGCCATCTCATGCATTTTGGGCGCAACCTGTAGCATTTTGCTAACCACTTTATGTGCCATTTTTCTCTTTTGTTGTTATCATACTGCCTTGAATCGCCATGATCAAGTTTGATTGAAGCTCTATGTGGGAAGAAAGGTTTTGAATATTGCAAACAATGAGCAAAAAAGCTCCAAGTAAGCCCCACCAAACTTATTCCATTCTGATTTCTAGGTAAATAGAGCAAGAATAGCTCATTTTCAGGCTTCCAGCTTGATGAATAAAGCAAAGAATGTCCATTTCCTTCTGTGTTTTGGATTGCATGAAGTAAACTCAACATATTATGTTTTTTTTTTAAGAAATCTTGTCCAGTCAGGCCGCAACCAAGACACTGTAAAAGGGTTTTTTATGAGTTATCATTTCTCCTGTAGAAGTAAAAGATGAAATGGTTCTTATATTTGTTGCTTGTCTTTAAAAAACTCAATGATAGCTTCTAAAATATTTTAACCCCAAGTGGGTCTGTTATTTCACGGCGAGAGGAATCAAGGTCTTCTATCTTTATGGGTGTCTCCATATTTTGTTGTTCTGGGTTTTACCCATACCTATAGGAGCTTGAGGGCTTGAGAAAACCCACATGACATGGCATTCTTTCTCTACATTTACTCCCTCTGTTGATTTCTAGAAATGGGTATTTCTATCTTTCCCTCCCATATCACTAGCTTTATCAGAGCCTTTTCGAGTTTCCACAGTCATTAGGGTGGATTAAAGTGTCATTGGGGTGGATTGAAGTGTGAAACCTCTGTGGTTGTTCTCATTTGTGTGACAATATGGTTCTGGTAAAGAAATTCCCAAAACACTTGGCGAGCAGATGGTTGCAATGGCTACACCCTGCCACCAGGTAGCAAGAACAATTTCCTTGAAACTAATGAACTTTGTCAATGTTCTAATTGGTTGAAGTTCATCATGAGTAACAGTATAAAATTGCATTAGAAAATACAATGCCCACACCTGGTTGATGCTCAACACAATAGTAATTTATGGATACCCATAATGCCATTTGAATTCTCCATCACCATAAACAACACAAAGTTCCAACACCAATGCTAAAAAGGAACAAAGTATTTTCAAAATCATATACTGTATGATACCAAGTTTTGAAAATCTATAAAATTCCTAACCAAGGACCCATGGCCGAATCATCAAGCTCAAAGGGAAAGGATGCTGAATAAATTCTTTCTTATTTTGATTATCTTTCAACAGTGACACACTAAGCTTGTTGTTTGATTCTCTCTCAACAAACTCTATGGTTCCACATTCTCCACCTAAACAAGCAATTAGATAGTTACCAAAAGAATAAAAAGCAATGGCTTCATAGCAATTCCTCAAAATGTCACATTCTATTGAAAATATTGGATTCCATAGGGATAGTACTGATTCAATGGCATATATATAGGCACCATGAAAAGTACAATAACAATCCATTTTGTTCCTTTCCTCCCACTGTTGGATTCCTTTCTCCTTTTATGATCATGAGAGACTATCTATTTTTGTCATTTTACTCTTATTGAATTTGTATGGTTGAATCATATGTGTAGCAATAAACACTAGATCCTTGCTCATGCTTGGGAAACCTTTCACCTTGATTGCATCCAATACACCTACAAAATGGCTTATATTGTCCTTCTTGGTATCTTTGATGGTGATTCATGTTTTGTTGACTCAAATTTTGATAAAGAATGACTTACTTGAATCTTGTGTCACTGCATATTTCAACTCTACCTTTATTTGAAATTGGCACTTTTGTCTTTATTCATCATCAATGAACTTGCTGCTATGTTGTTCTTTAACATGACTATCCTTATCCTTGGGAGATTATGCATACGTACTATCCCTGTGACTTGACAATGAAATGCACTGCCCCATGCTTCAATTCATGAAATGAAGAGTATATTGGGCCTGATCTTTACATTTTCTGCATTTTTCTCCAAATATGATCTACTTTATATGGGCACATTATCTGTATCAACTAGGGTTGATGTTTCTTGAATGTCTTCACCTTTTTCCTTTCCTCAAACCATCATGCATTGATTGTTAGTTGGCAAACTTGTTTTTCTAATGTTTGATTGAGAAGGCCTTGAATAAAGCCTTATGCAACTTGGGCTTATCTTTTGGAATTCCTTTCTTTGACATTGGTGTCATTCACTTATGCATGTGCAGTCCACCTCCTTTAAGATGATAATTAATGATATTGTTGAGTACCTTCTTTGTTTTGTCATTTGATTCATCTTTACTAGCTATCTCATTATTTATCATGTTCTTGTAGCACTTTGCAGAGGTGTTGCCCTATTCACTTGTCTCATGACCTTGTCTCCAAAGGGGTCACTTTGTGTTGTTTCATGATTGAATCAACCATTGCTTTCTCCATTTCCATCAATAAATTTATTGTCAACTGCATATCTTGTGGAGGTAATCCTTGAGTCTTAGCAATTTCAAGAAATGTAGATGAAAATTGATCATTATGTGACATTGAATAGGGCAATTGAAACCCTTTCCTTTCTTTTCCATATGTTATGCCATCTCTTGTAACCACTCCTTGTTTTCCTTTAGTGAAGTCAAAAGACATTATTATTGTCCTGAATAACATGAGAATACATATTGTTGTCCCACCTGAATCTGCTATCTGATTCCACCACATTTGTTTCCTTTTTGCTCATATGTGATACATAACTGTCTCCCCACTTTGATCCTAGTGGGAAAACACATGTCCCATATGTCGGTGACCTAAACAATCATCATCCTGTGTGATGTGTGGTTTTCCAATAGGGTCAAGGTGGGAGGGACTTTACAATACCTTGGATTTCCCTCTCATTATTTAATTGAACTTGATGCATCTCTGAAATCACTTACTTCCTTTTATAAAATGGATCAAGGGTCCACTTAAGAAGATTGAAAGACATATCAAGCAAAATGTGTTGCATCTTTTGGATCTGATAATGAAAGTTGATCAACTGGTGTGATTCCATATTGATTTAATGCATTTATAACAGATAAATCTTTGATCAAGTTGCGCAATTTCCTTTTCCTTTCAAAGCATGTTGAGTTGTACCCTCGTGGGAGCCACATTTACCCCACATGTTGTATTTAATCTGAATCAGAATAGTAACTAGACTTGTCCTAAATCTTCACATGAAGCAAACAGTTAGAAAATAAATGCATATGTTGGATGTGTTTGATGACTTCATTGTTTTCCAGGACATCCAAGGTTTGCATGCTTATTTTATGCACTTATGGATCAGTTTATACATGCATAGGTAGGTGTGTATGTAAGGATTGAGATATTGCATTGCTTAGAGCCTTGCTCTAATATCATTGTCTTTTCAGATGTTGGAGCTAGGAGCACTACGGAGTTGGGGAGGACACAATCAGCTTGGGGCAGTAGTAGCAGGGCAAGCAGGCAACTTTGCAACCAATCATTCTCAGGCAATGACTGGTCTCCATTCTTATATGCACATTTTTTTTACTTATTCATGTATAAATTGTTTCATATTTCCATTAAGTAAAGTTAGTCCCTTGGTTTGTGAGGGACATGTACACTTCATGATTATCAATAAAGATTACATTTGTAGCATATATGGTTCTCTTTTCTCATTTGTTGTAATTGCAACATTGGAATGAAAAAATGTAATCTATTCATTTGAAAATCTCTATCATGCATATTGACTTGACCTAGCAAACTTATGGTTTATCTTTTAAATGTTTAAACAACACAAAAAGAATAAACACTAAGTTACCTAATTTTAGATAAAAGCTAAAAATTAGGTAACAATAATAATTTTAAATCAAGTACAGGACTCAAGGCCAATTTCCTTCTTGCACCAACTAATCAATACACGCCAACTTCAAATGCAACCTGCATAATCATGAAGCTCCAAGCAATTGATTAAAACCAAAAGAACTTATTTATACAAACTAGTTTCATAAGATAATCTGCAACATTAATTAAAGTGTCATCTTTTCTCAATTAATTCCTTCCCACTCTCAACCATTTCTCGCACAAAGTGATACTTAATATCAACATTCTTAGTACAAGCATGATACGTAGGATTTTTGGCTAAACACATAGCACTCTGACTATCACATTCAAGTTTAACTTGCAATTAAAACGAATACCTTTTGCAAGTCTCTATATCCAAACTGCCTTTTCGAAGGCATGTGTAACCACTGAGTATGTTGAGCTCATATTCAACCAAGGTGTAGGCTCCTCGACCTTTTTTGTTGAATTTTTTTTTCTTGCTTGTATCCATTCCAACACATGTCTCTAACCATAAGAGAACTCAAGCCTCACCTATTTCTCCAAGTATCCATGAAGACCTGTAACCAATCAATCCATGCCAAACTCCAAATGCAACACAACACTTTCATGAAGTAATCAATCAAATGATTAATGTACCCAATACTTAAGAGAACTACAAAAGATAAATGTCAAAGCTCCAATCTTGAACATAAACATGACATCCATGAGCTAACCATATCCTCTTAGGAGATCACATGCACCATAACATACATCCTGGTCTAAAGAGAACATGTAATATGCCAAACTCTAAATGCATATCAAGAGTAAACCATGACATAATAGCAACCACTCTAAACCAATAAAAAACCATATCCCCAATCACATGAAGATAACCTTACCAATGATGCATCCATGTCACTGCCAACAACTCCCACTAAACTGTGGTATCGAGTTACACATGGCATCGTGACTACCATCCTCTCCATGAAGATTACTTTGAAACATGAAGCAAAGAGTTATCACAAAAAATATTAGCTGAAATAACCAATGCATCATTACTATCATCTGAGGAATCCTCTATAGAAGAATCAAAACTTTATTTCTTTTTCTTACAATCCTTCTTCACATGTCCTGGTTTCCCACAGTTCCAACAAATTACCTTATTCTTACCAGGGTTTTAGACCATCCTTTAGACTTACCCTTTCCTTCCTTGTCTCCCTTAGGTCCCTTTTTCTCAGGCCTACCTTTTACAAACAAGGCATCTTGGATTTCCTCTTTAGACTTCCTCATCTCCTCTGATAGGAGAGTAGGAATTATATTATCCATCTTAGGATATGCACCATTACCACTAATTGCAACAATTAGATTTTCCCAAGAATCTGGTAAAGAACAAAGTAGAAAAATGCATTTATCCTCATCTTCTAGCTTTACATCTACAGATGCTAACTGACTGAGAATTAAATTGAAAGAATTTAAATTTTGTGCAGCAGATTCACCATCTTTCATTTTTAATGAATACAACTTCCTTTTCAGATACAACTTATTGGTGAGACTCTTAGTTTGATAAATATCCCCTATTCTCTTCCACAATTTATATGCAGTATTTTCATCTGAAACATTCAAGAGAACAACATCAACAAGACATAATCTAATTGTTCCTCTTGCCTTCTTATCTAACTTAGCCCAATCCTCATCTAAAATAGTTGTAGGTGTCTTTGTCTCATTATTAACCGCTAACCACTGATCTCTTTCTTCAAGATCTTCCATTTTTAGTTTCTACATTTCATAGTTAGAACCATTGAACCTTTCAATATCTAACCGAGAATTCATTGTAACAAAACTTATTTCCAAAATCAGCAAATAAAAAAAATATTAAAAGCTCCCACTAAGCCAAAAAACCTCCAATATTTTAAGAGAAAGGCGTCCCAATACTCTACCCAACCTCAACTCTGATACCAAATGTTGAAAATTGAGGTTTTTTCTTAGCTTAATACTTTGTAAACGTTAATATTGCTGATCTAAATAAGCTTTTCCTTTTGTTGCATGTTCTTTGTGGGTGATTATCTAATTAATACATTTTAGTATTTGTAGAATGTAGATAGAAGTTGATAGAAGTAGACAGGATATCAGAAAGATTACATAGGCATATACCGTGGAGAAACCCTTTCGGGAAAAAAATCCACCAAAAATAAATCTATTATTCAATCTCTGAAGTAGATTACAATAGCTCCAATTCTTGCTTCAGAATACCTCTTTTGCCTTCACCAAATCTTCTTCACACCTACAATAAAAAATGATAATAACTCTCTTCCACTTGCTTGAGATAAATAGGCTTTAATTAGCTTTGTAAACTCAATAAGAGTTACAATTACAATGCTCAAGCCCTATCCCTAAAAGGTACGCCTATCTGTTGCAAATAGAGTTATGTCATGAAGAACAATGTCAAATCCTTATCTTCATGCATTTGGGCGTCCCAAACTGAAGTAGCAACTCAACCTTCATTTTGTAAATATCTTCAAGGCTTCATCCTCAAAGTAGGCGCCCAAAAGTAATCCTACTTAACTGAGTCTTCTAAAATATCTCAACATGCAAAGGAGTTAATTCCAAGAAGCCAACTTGGGCGCACAAGTTGGGTCCAAGTCATTTCTTGTTAACTGAAACATTTCTCAACACCATTCATGCAAGAATGGTCATCCCCTGTTAACTGAAGGTAGTCTATGTTATCTATCAATGCAACTCAAGTCATTAGCCATGTATTCCAAGTTAACTGAAGTCAACTAGCATTCAACTAAAACTAACTGAAGATAACTGAACCATAACTAATATGAACTAAACTGAACTGAACTAAACTAAACTGATTCTGAATTGAATTGAACTGAACTAATCTAAACTGAATTGAACTGAACTTCATGCATGCAAACATCAAACCCTAACTCCTAGGATCTTTACATGCATTCAAAAGTGTTATCTCTTACTCTAAATAGTTAACTGAAATCAAAGTGAGTGTCACCTTACCATGCGGATGCCCCATGTTCCCCTATTATTTAGGAACTCATAACAGACACCCTCACATACTCCTAACATTTAGAATTAATTACAAATGTCAATTAACATGATTATTTCATCAAATATTAATCTCTTCCTAATCTTAGTGTTGATGAACACATTCCAAGGACTTAGGAGATACATGAAATAAATAATGTTTAGGATTGCAATTAAATGGCATCATATTTCCAACACCTCAAAATGACAACAAAGTTGTTGATGCCATGGAGACCATTGCTTCTCTCTTGCAGATTCCAAAGAAATTAGCCTATTACGAGTTCATGGTGGAACAACTATTCAACCCATCTTATGACAACACTGAGTCCCAAGTTATCTACCATCTAGCTGAGGCTGACACTTCCCTTTATGGGAAAATCTATACGTACCTAAAAGATAACACCCTCCCTCTCGACCTATCCCGCAATAAAAAATGAAACTTCATTCGCCAAACCACCTAACACACCCTTATCGTGGATGTCCTTTACCAACAAGGTCTTGATGAAACTCTCCTCCAATGTTTGGAACGTGACGAGTCTAAAATGACTTTACGGGAAGTACATGAAGGTGTTTCTGGAACTCATTCGAGTGGTTTAACCTTAGCTAAGAAACTCCTCCATTTGGGATATTACTGGCCGACTATGGAGAGGGATTCTTTTTAGTTCACCAAGAAATTCCAAAAGTGTCAGATTCATGGCAATCTCATCCACACACCAACATAGGAACTTCAACCTTTTGCATCAACATGGCCCTTTTGTCAGTGGGGATTGGACCTCGTAGGGAAGATTCATCCATTGTTGTCAAATGGACACAAGTTCATTATCACATCCACTGAGTATTTCATGAAATGGATCAAAGTTTTCCCTCTAACCACCATCAGAGGAAAACAAATCTCATCCTTCATCCTGAACTACATCATCTATCAGTATGGCATCCCTCAATCCATCATCACTGACAATGGCAAACCTTTCAAAAATCAAGACGTTGAAGAACTTTGCGAGAAATTTTACATCTAGCATTGGTTTTCTTCACCATATTATCCTCAAGGAAATGGCCAAGTAGAGGCCTCAAACAAGACTATCTTGAAAATCTTAAAGAAAATTGTCAATGATGTTGGACGTGACTGGCATGTGCAACTGAACCCTGCTCTATGGGCTTACAGAACTAGCATCTATACCCGACAAGAGCTACACCCTATGCTCTAGTCTACGAATCAGAAGCTATTCTACCTATTGAGGTTGAACTACCATCACTCTGTGTGGCACTAAAAGGGATCATTTTAGATGAAGATTACATAGTGTCTAGGTTACAAGAATTGGAACTCTTGGATGAGCATCGTCAACATGCAGTGGATCACCTAAAAGCATATCAACAGAGGATATCCAGAAGCTACAACCACAAAGTAAAGCCCACAACATTCTAGGTTGGTGATTTAGTCTTGAAAGAGAATCCCTGTAATCAACAAGATCGAGAGAAGAAGGGGAAATATGAACCAAACTAGCTAGGTCCCTTTGTCATTGTGTCAGCCTTCGGATCAGGAGCATATCAGTTGTCCACACCAGAAGGGGATTTGTTTGATGAACACCTTAATAGCCTGCATCTCAAGAAGTTCTACACCTGAATCATCTAGTGCATCGGAAAAAGGTCCTGAAAAATACCAAAAACATCATAAAATGTCCTAAAAAAATGGTTGCCTTGATGAAAACCTAGCAAACAGGTGTCTTGGCAACAACAAAAAAAAGCAAAAAAGATCAAAAATACAAAAATCTAAAAAGAAAAAGAGAAAAATACCAAAAAATACAAAAAATACAAAAAAATAAAAAGAAAAATACAAAAAAAGTGAAAAATCAAAAAGATCAAAAATATCATAAAAATCTAAAAAAGTGCAATAAAAACAAGTAGTGAAAACCTGGCAATAGGCGCTATTTGTGATAGGCTAGCTTTTCCATCTATTTGAGCATGCCAGCCATTCGCTTTCGCCATCCATCTACCTATCCTTGGAAAGCACCATGTACATATCCTGGCATCATGGTCGTGTCTCACCCTAGACTGGGGGAAAAATCCTAAACTCATTGGGGGGCAAATAAAGTTTGAGCTTGAACCAACAGACAAACAACAACAATACAACACAACCCAAAACAATGATCATAGTGCAACTCAACATTGAACATCAATCACACAAACATGAACACATCAACCATCCAAATCAAATAGCCAAATCAATCAAAGCAAAAATGAGCTTCAAATGGATGATGTTCTTTCTGAATCATGGGTTTATCACGTTAAACACAAATGTTCAATTATTGTACTTGGATTTTTTTGTTATCATATCTCTAGAGCCCCTCGATGATGTATCAAACTAGAGGAGCCAGGTAGGAGTATGATTTGTCTTTGTCTATTGTCTGTGAGTTGATCATTATTACTGTGCAAATTGTCACGAGATGTGCGCTACAAAGTATCACTGATGACATTCTGAATTTGCATAGGAAAAGGATTAACTCTTATCTGTTGACGCAAGCAATACTCAGGTTATCTCGGTTTAATTATACTTAGATGCTTGTGTTAACTTGCACTATCAAACATCATGGAAGTAGTACTTAGGTCATCATGGTCTAAATATACCATTGATGCTTGTACTCACTTTCAGCATTTTAAAGGCCCAATGATGATAAAAAGCATGACAAATCGGCTGTTACAAATGACAAATTTTTCATACGATATCTACATGGTTAGACTAGATTGCATCCATGGTAGTTTGCATTTGTATTTATGGGATTTCCAAAGCTGCAACAATGATGTTATCTCTTGCATTAATGGATTGAGTACACTTGACATTGCCAAAAACACATCATTTTCATATAGTTACACATCACTTGCATTATGATTTCCATCAATTAGAAAAAAATCTCATTTACTTGCATATCAGTTGCATACAGTAGCAAACATTACAACATCGTTCATCCATCCATACATCACATCATAATATTTGCATCAGAAAACAAAAAAAGACATGCATCGCATCTCATTTACATAATAAAAATCATTTCATCTAGTGGCATTAGGAACGTGGTTCACTAAGCTTAAGTGAGTGAGTCTCTTCAAATTTCCAAAAGAATTGGGAAATATGTCAGGTTTTGTGAAAGCTTAATTTAACAAAGAATCAACTGACGACAACCTTCCCACAACTCTTGGAAGTTGGATAGATTCACTCATTTAAGCTTAAGACCCTTGAACACAATCATCTGCATAATCATTTGCGTCACATAATCATCATTACAAAACATCACACATCATTTACATAATCATTATATCTCATTATCATTACATCCATACATACTCAATATGCACATCACATTCCATCACATATCATTATTGCATAACCAAATCCATTTCACATAGCATAAAACATCATTTGCATAAAACATATAGAATCATACATCATTGCATTATCACATCATATCATCATTGCATACATTCTCATAGAATTAGGTACCATCACACAATCATTTCATATACACATTCATTCATTCGTTACATCATTTATTTGCATCAAAAAAGTACAAAAATAAAATCCATCACATAACATACCATCATCATAACATAGAAATTAAATGCATCCATCACATATCATATCATCATCATAACATATAAATTAAATGCATCCATAACACATCATATCATCATCATCATAAACATAGAAATCAAATGCATCCATCATAATCATCATGATCATCATCACATATAAACATCATATAGACACATAGATCAATCATCATCATCTCCGCATGTCATATATAACTCAAAATGATGTCAAAGTGTACAAGGATATCCAAAATTATGACGAGATACATCAATATAAAAAATGGTACTATATCATAAAGTTTGAAAACAAGAAGTACATCATCAATGTCGCAACAGTGAATACATCATGTCCAAAGTACATCAAAATATGCTATCCTAACCGGCGCTATGTCGTGCTCCCCCAAGACAGTGCTGGCATCACAGAACCTGTACCTCCTCCACCTGATGGACCCACACCAGGATCTCTCCTATCTCCAAGCAATGGTTGTGTAACACCCATGCTAACAATCTAAGACTGAGACCTGCCAGATCGAGACTATGCAAAACTCTCTCGCCACTCGGGAGGAACCACCTCATGATATTTACCCCTGTAAAACTGAGCCTCTTGAGTAGTGTGTCGAATCTCTCTAAAATAATCGGATGTACAAACAATTGCTACAACCTACTATAATCTCTTAGTAATGGCCTCGGCCTGCTCTGTCTGCTATATCAAGCATCCCTCTCTGTAGTAAGTATGACAACTTGTCCCTATACTTGTTGTACATGCTACCTAGTTGCGTCTCTCTTAGCAGTTAGTGTCTAAAGCTGGCCAACCTATGCCTGAACCTGCACTAACTAACCCTAAAGAGTCTAAACCTGTCCCTATACCTATTGTACCTGCTTCCTAGCTGCATCTCTCTTAGCCGTCAGTGTTTGAAGCTGGCCAACCTATGCCTAAGCCTGCACTAACTGAACCTAAAGAGTTTGAATATGTGCCTGTAATGCATCTACTTGCACCTGTTGCTGATGAGAGGGGACTCCAATCCAAATCCTAGGAATCACCGACTGAGGTACGACAATACTCCTACATCTAGGAACTACAAAATCTAGAATGTGACTCCCAACTACACCTGATGTCCCTGCACCTGAGCCACCACCACCACCACCATCGTCACCACCCCCACCACCACCATCATCACCACCACCACCATCAGTACCATCGTCATCCTCTCCATCCCCACTATCACTCTCCTCCTCCTCTCCATCCCACCTTTGTCTTAGTGCTTAAGGCGATGCCCTGTCATCATCATCAAATGGAGGAATTGGCTCATTAGGACTCAATAACCTCATAAAAGGATGTGTGTAGAAATACTCAAAACACTCCTCTATCATCCCTGCAGTTGCAACCTATGGAGCATAATCCCACAAACCCGATGCTAATGTATAATACTCAGTACGAGTAGCACCATAAGATAAGTATGACCCCCACTCTGTTGCATCTTGTTGCCACCGTGCATAATGGGCAACCCCCTAAGGCATCGCCTGAACTCATCCAAACTAATGACAAACCCATAGATACAAATATCTCTCAATTATAAAATGTGTCTATCCCATCAAGTATCGTGATAGTAGCATGAATGGCATCTCCATTTGATCCTCTAGCCACACCTCACAATCCAAGTAAGGGTGCCATGTCACAGTCTCCAAATCATCTAAGGCATGTCTCCAATAATCTAATTTTCCCAGCTTATGTTGGACACATGGATTGGTGTAGCTAAACACATAAGGTCTACCCGTCGGTCGTTGTCTATCTCCCACTGGCCGAGTGATCGCTATATGCTCCCATGCCCATATCTGTAATAGTGTAACTCCGAAAGAGAGGCTTGTTGCCCCACAATAAACAACCTCGTACAAATCATGATACAAATGGGCTAACATACAAGAACCCCATGCATATTTGGTCCCCTCAACCATCATATGCTCCAATACCCGACCCCAGCTGGCCGATAATCCCTTTGACCTACGGTCAGGACAAAGGAATCCGCCAACGAACTTGGCCAGAACACATGGTAGCGGATCATATCTCCTGATCATCTCCTGCCAGGGGACCACATATCCTGAAACCTCATCATCTTAGAAGATCCTACGCAAGGAATCAGTCCCACCCTGCTCTACTTTGTCATACACAACTATCTCTCCAACCACTGGAATCCACAAGATACGATACACATCCTCAGGAGTAACTGTCATCTCCCTAGTAGCTAGATGAAAGGTGTTGTGGTCACTATGCCACCTCTCTGCCAAAGCAGTCAACAAACCCCTGTTAATTCTATATTGGGGTATATCTAACAGTGATGACAAACCACAACACGCGATAATATCTAAATCAGCCTACGTCAACTGATGAATCATATCCCATGTCTTCAGGAAACGCTCTCGAGACTGAAGAACATCAAGGTCCTCATAATCAAATCATGCCAAACAAATCAACATTACATCAATCAATCTATCAAATTTATCCCTAACACAATGTTCAATCAAGATCATCAGTCAATCAAATCACATTCAATCAAGACCATCAATCAATCTATCAAGTCAATCATCAAGTCAATCAATCAAGACAATCATCAGTGAATCTATCATCAAACCTCACCTATCGTGAGGTCGATCAATCATCAGTCCTATTATCGATCCTCGCCTATCATGAGGTCAATCAAGCATCAGTCCTATTATCGATCCTCACCTATCATGAGGTTGATCAAGCATCAGTCCTATCATTGATCCTCACCTATCATGAGGTCAATACATCATCAATCCTACCATTGATGCTCACCTATCATGAGGTCGATACATCATCAAGTTATCCTATCATTTGACTCTCACCTATCATGAGATCAAATCATCAACTATCTTATTAAACATCAATCAAGCAACAAACATCACACAATCAGACTAAAATCAATCAAAGCATCACTAAACATCACAACGCAACGACTAACATGATTCATGAACATTAAACAAGCATCAACGAACATTAACAATGCAACATTTGACATAATCAACGCACATTTCCAAAATTGAGAGGACTTTAATCAATCAAACATCATCATCTAGACAAAAAAACAGGGAAAATCATTAGGGGTCATCAAGGACAAACCCTAAAAACACCTTGCAAACACCCCTAGGGCTGCAAGATGCGCCATAGAAGCAGCAAAATGTGCCATTTCAAGAGAAAAATGCACCATTTTAGGAGCAATATGTGCCATTTCAAGAGCAATATGCACCATTTCAGGGGAAAAATGTGTTGAAACAAGCCAAAACATGAAATTAGGGCTGCAAGATGCACCACATAAGCAACAAAATGCGCCATTTTAGGTGCAATATGCACCATTTCAGGGGCAAAATGCGTTGAAACAGGACAAAACATGAAATGAAGTCTACAAAATGCACCAAAAGACCTGCAAGATGCGCCATTTCAAGTGCAAGATGTGCCATTTCAAGAACAAGATGTGCCAAAACTCTCATAAACATCAAAAAATGACTCAAAAACAACAAAAACACCCCCCAAAAGTGCAAAAATGACCTTAAATGGCCTACAACACCTATCTACCAAGTTCAAAACACCAAAAAAGGGCAGGAAAATGACTAAAGGAGGTTTCTCATAATGCGTACTGGAGGTCCAACTACACCAGGGCGACCATAGTGGCGAACACTCTCGAAACGATGCCTGTGATATGGGATCACCATCTTCCTCTAGCTCTCCACTCTCCAAATTCTCCAAAATCACAATGTGCAAATGAATTCACTTTTCCCACTTTTTACCTTTTTAAAAGTTAATGGAGGGAATTATGGTGGGATTTATTTCTTTTTTACCAAAAATGGGCTTTAACTAATCAAAACTATTAAATGAGCGAGCTTGGAATCAAATTTTGAGAGATAAATTGTGTATGTTATTAAGGTATCATTGGTTTAACATTGAATCATCGTCACATCATTGCAAAATCATCAAATCATCATCACATCATCGAAAAATCATCAAAATTCCAAAATTCACTGATTTATCTCTTAAGGGGGCTTATATCCGTTAGTACCTGAAAATCAACATCTGGGGCATTGCAAATTTTCTTAGCATCAATATCAAATTATTCTTTGAAGCAACGTGTAAACACATTACTTCAAAGAGGGGCAAAATGTATACACCTAAAAACGGTCATGACATTTAATTAATTAAATACTAGTTATTTAATTAATATTCGACTATGTATAAATAAATTCTCAATTTATTTATATTGTTCACCCTTCTCTAATTCTCCAAATCTAAAATCATATTGTTCTAATTTAATTAAATAAACAAATTTCCATAAGCTTGTTTTATTTAATTAAGTTTCACTAATCTCGATTAGGAATTCAAGCACATGTCTACAAATTTTTGTGCCACCTCACCAAGGTCACATGAAATTAAATAATTATAATTTTTATTTAGAATTATTTTCAACCAATTTTAAAAGCACATGGCTTATTCCTCACACACTTTCACCAATTTTCAAACACATGGTCTTTTCTTCCCACACTTGAGTCTTCCATCCATTTGGCATGTTGCCTATTGGTCAAGAGATTCTTCCATCCATTTGGCATGTTGTCTTTGGTCAAGGGGACAACATCTTGATTCTCTCCATCTCCACCATTCACTCCTCTTGTTCAAATCTAGACTGTTGATTGTTGCCACCTCACTAGATGCTTGGAAAAGGCTATAAATACAACCCTTTGGCATTGTACTTTAGCATCCACTTTTGAATAGAGTTATCATGCAGGAATATCGTTCGAGCTTGGGAGCATTATGGAGTCTTATAGCTACATTTTATATCATGTTTTGCATCATAGTTAGATCTTTGAGTAATACTTTGCTTCATAGTTGCATTTTATGTCAGCCTTTGCATCATAGTTGCATTTTAGATTAGTATATTCATAGTTAGCATTTGAGCATATGGAGTATCATCTTGGTTTTCCATAGTTTTCATTTGAGCATATATAGAATCATTCCATCTCACTACCATAGTATCTACCTTGAATCATCTAACACCATCATCCATTCATCATAGTATCCATTATCTTTTCCATCATATAGTTTCATGTAGGGACTTAGTTGGCTTGCATGTTGAATACTAATCTCGTTTCTTAAGTGTCATTCTAATAGCCTTTGTGCACATAGAAATCTGAGGGCCAAAGGGTAAAAGGAATCTTTAAGAATAGAGGACAATGAGATGTTCTTAAAATATTTGTTTTGTTGAAAATTAGAATAGTTTCTTTGCTTTGAATCTTTAATATAATTTGTTTCATTAAAGTTTGTGTTGATTTACTAACTTTACACATTTCACACACACACCATGTAGGTGAGGTTGAGGAATAAATAAGGAAAAAAACATATTAATCATGCTAAAGTATGAGTGTCTAGGGAAGGATGAGACAATATTGATGAAGTTTGAAGAGTGAAACTACCACTTCATCTCATTTACATGAATAAGGATTCATATTATTTCACACCTAAGGAGTTTGATGTAGGGGCACAATAGGTTGGATAAGGACTTTTTATAGTCCAATATAGGAATAGGTGGTTTTAGGATTCTAGAGGATTGGCACAGAAGGAGAGGGTGTGAGGAACATCATGTAAAAGGATAGGGTGAACACATGAGAGTAGATCATGTTACAAGGAAGGAGTTATGCACAAGAACAAGGGATGAAACCCACACATGGGAAATAAATGAAAAGTAGAGAAAAGAAGAGGTGCAAGGGAAAACATGATTGTGCAAAATATTACACATTCAGGGAACCACATAAAATGAGGATATGATTGGTGCCTCAAGAAGATAGCTATCTAAAATTTATAATGATTATCTAAAACACACTAGGTGAAGTGAAGCATATGTTTACAAATTTCATAGTACAAGTTTGTAGGTGCACTTGAATGATCCAAAATTGTGGGTCCTTGTATGTGTACACCATAACTTAATAACCCTAGTTCTCAACCATATTCAAATGAAAACTAGTGAAAACTTACTTCAAATGCACCCATGAAAAGAGTGGCATAATCAATTATAAGTTGAAGATTAATGTACCTTCAAAAATAGCTCTTCTTTTGTTGAAATAAGTCTTTGTATGTTCCCAAATTTCCTTGAATTGAAAAAAGGTATTTATATGGATGTTTTCGACCTTACATATTTCGGTTGACAGACTTTCAACCAAGTAAGTTCTGGTCAAAAGGGTTTCAACCGAAAACTTCTCGATTAGAACATGCTTGGCTGAAAACGGTCCAGTCGAAATTGTTTAGCTAGCATCCTACTTGGCAACCAACTCAATTTTTTTCAAAGTTTTATGAAACTTTCAACTTCAACTAAGTATTTCTTCAATCAAAATGATTTTAAAAAAAAAAGAAAAATACTCTTTTGTAGAGCTCGGAGTTGTGAATCCAAATATGTAATTTTTTTATATTTTGATTATTTTTAATATGTATATATATAAATAATGCAAGCAAGTTTTTAAAGTTAAAAAAGAGGCTGATTAGAAATTAAAAAATAAGTAAAACATATTAAAAAAAATGAAAAATATATGGTACAGTAGAGGAGAGAATCCTCTTCAAAAAGGTATAATTTGTTTTTTTAAAATGATTAAAAAAGTAGACAATAGTTCACGTCAAATGAAAACAATCAAATTCTAGTAAGTTTGACTTTAAAACGTTATTACAAGAAAAATATACATCAAAATTTGTTTTTTTTTCCATGCGCTAGATATTGAAGTTACCTATTTGGAGAAAAAAATTTAGGGGAAAATGAAGTTTTTTTCAATTTGTTTCTTGACATCAACTAAACGTCACTTTTTTTGAAAATTTCAGCATTCCAAAATATGTTCTTAAATTGATAAAAAAAATAATGAAAACAATTTTTTAAAATCTGAAAATTACAAGAATAAATTTCATCAAGAGTTCTGCATTTCATTAGTTTACATCATTTTGAAATTCAAAACATAAAGACCACTTTTATGTGGTTGAAGTTCAAAACTTTTTTTTCTTTTTTCTTTTTTCTGTTGGTCGATTCCTTTATAAAGTGTGACACAGGTTTGTACTTTTACCCATGAGGTCCTTGAAAATCTGCAATTTCTTGCAAGTGCATCCAATAGCCATGACTTCTTGTCAAAGCTTTATCATATGATAACCCTAATCCTCCATGAAACATGTGTTTTGCATTCCCAAGGAGCATGGGAGGCTATTCCCCTTCTGTATGCATCACCTATGGCTATTAATGGCATCTTGGATCATGCAAGAGGGTAGGTAGGGATTTTTGCTCAAGTTTTAGAGTTTCAAAAATTTTCATGCCAAATGGGGATGAAGGGAAAAAATACATTGAAATTTGGATAGGCATGACAAGATGAGATACTCTAAAATACCAAAAATCAAACTTGAAGGGAAATACATGCATGGGATGATGGGGAGTTGGAATGTTGAACTTTCAAGGAAGGGATGATCAAAATAACAAGTTTGATGAGGATGGAGGGATGATGAGGAAGTTAAAAATTACAAAAGATGAAGAGAAACCTTTGGGGCACTACGAAGGAAGAGATGGTAGGAAGGTAAGGGAAAACCTGAAACTTTAAAAAATTAAGTACTTAGGAAAATTTCAAAGTTTCGAGCCGTCAAGGGAAGTGTAAACAAGGTGACAAGTTTGTCTGGGATAGAGGGACTTGAAACACTAAAAGGCTAATAAACAATTGGGTAAATTTCAATAAATACTTTGATGGATTTTTAGATTGTTGGGGGGACAAGGGAATAGGGAGACAAGGAGCAAGTGATGGATGGAGGAGGAAATATGAGTTTGACAAACATAAAGGACTTAGGCTTTTTGAATAGACTTTCAAACATAATCAGGGATGCTAAGAAATGGTATTTGGTAATGCAAAATTCTAAAACTTCATCAAAACAACATAAATGCAACACTTTATGTAATGCCCCGCTCAAAGCATAAGGAAAAACTTGATTGAGCAATTTTTTTTTTGAAACACAACAACCACAACAAATTGAAGATATGACATGTTATACTTGCACAGCAACATGTGCACAAGTGTCGTATGGAACATAATGACACAATGGCAACAACAATAAGAAGACCTCACCATTGCATAAACAAGGTGGAAATAGTGAAAGACTAACCAATCATAGGATAATCTACCATGAAGAACGAGAGAGAGAGAGCATCTCCCACATGAAGATCAATTACAACCCACAATTGTGTTCTCTCGCAACATGACTCTAAAATAGGATGAGGGAATCATCATCCTCCAATCTACATCGAGGATCACTTAACCAACCAAAAAAGTGATAAAACTTCACCAAAGGATTTCAAACTAGGAGATACAGACTCTCCATTAACTGGAATGAGAATGGGTCACTTCTAGACAAACCACACACTTCCCAAGATGTCTCATCACAACGTGACATCACACAAATGAAAAGATATTACAAAAACCCCCCAGGACCTATGAGGAATGTTGATAACACTAACAAGATGAACCAAGAAGGTTTACAGCCTTCCCAATACTTCACCAGACTAGGTGCACAATCTCCTTAACCCTAAGTTTTCCAACCAAGCAACTTTGTAAGAGTGCATGTAAAACGATGTAGGAGAACCCATAATTCCCCAACAAAGAAACTTAGGGACAAGTTCTAAACATAATTAGACCCTTGAGACCATGATGAACAATTTTTGTTTACATGGTTTACCTATATGAGGTCTTGAAACTTAAAGGAACTAATAAATCCTAGGAGAGAGAAAACTTGACTAGTTTTTTTAAAAAAGCTAGTCGACGAAAATGATCGTCATGAGAAAAATATAAGACATAAGAATTATACAAGTAAAATAGGCTTAGAAAACCCTTGGATAACCCTAATTAAGAAGATTTACATTATGTTTTTTATGGGAACGAGGTTGTCCCAACACAGGACCAAGCCTCCCAAACAGAGATATGCAATTTTTAGCCTATCATCCCTCATAACCAGGCTGCCCCACTATCAAATAAGCCACCCCAATATGATACTAGGCTACCCCAGTGATGATAAGGCTACCCAAACACACTTAGAAACATTTCAAATAAGCGTGGGGACTCTTAAGTTGACCAGGCCACTTAGATGTAGCACCAAGCTACCCAAACTCACTAGAAGATGCTTAAAATCATTTTAAACCAAAAATCAATGTTCCTAAGTTTATTTTAAACTTACAAGACATAATTACAAAATTATTCATTTACAATCATGTATAGAACCAAAACTAAAACACATAATTAAAGCTAAAACCCTAACAATTACAAATGATTACAATCCATCACAAAAGAGAGGTTCATCTACAAATTATATTACAAATTACATTATAAACACATATGGATAGGAATCAAATGTCCTTACAACATCAAATTACATTGAATTGAACTATATACAATGATAAATAATGAAGAAGGAAGAAGGTATTGGCCTACTTTACCCCTCGAACCTCCAAACCCCAACGGTGGTTTCCACACCACCCTACCGCATGAAACCAACAAGGTTTTGTTGAATCCACAAGACAACTGAGAGGGGGGTGAATCATTTGTACATTAAAACATCAAAACCCTTATTAATATTTAGATTTTCATTAGTTCTTAAAACCTCAACAACCATTAAACCTTTATCATGCATTAGCAAAATGTAACCATGAAAAATAGTAATGCAAACATATCCAAACACATAAGAACACCGAATTCATGTGGAAAACCCAAGAAGGGAAAAACCACATTGAGGATTAGCTCACAATATGAAGTAATTGCAACACCTAATACATTAGGCTCACTACTGAAGGGCTCACTACCAAATTAGAAAGAAGAAGAAAGAATACTATTACAATGAGAAATCTATCTCAAAGCAACATAAAGATCCACCACAACAACACCAATACATTTGTAGCCTCTCTGAATAATGTAGACACCTTCTACTCATTGCTTCCAGTAGTCTAACACATTAAAGCTCACACTGTACTTCACACTTTCTTACTTCACAACTCTAATTTTCACATCACACACTTCACCATCCAATCCTCCATCAACACAACACTTATTTATAGTATCTTCAACCTTGAAATCATTTTGCAAGGTTGGCTATGCACCTCAACCATGTAAATTCGAATTAGCTTAGCATTGAGCATTCCTGCGGTGAAAAGGAATGAAAGTGGACCACACCACACCTTAACTTAGACCCAAATCATACATATACACCACGCCATGCTTCCACAAACACCGAAGCATATCCACAATTAGTGTAAACACCCAAGGTCGGTTGAACTTGTGTTAACATGATTAAACAATTAAGTACTCACTTCCTTTTGATCCAAATATGACTCACGAATAACACACATCACTTGAACACAATCTCAAATATTCCATAAACACCCTGAAGTTCAAAAAATTCCTTTAAGACAACTTTCACCTAAAGAACACACTCATCCTGTACACCCAATTAAATTTCCTCATTCTGTAACACATGAATCCAGCCTTGCAGAGCACAAAAACACATACAATTTAGACTAGAGATTGATACTAGCAATATAAGCATACTTCTAAAACTGCAAGACCAAAAGACAAATTGTGGAGAAATCTAAAGCAAAACCATTTATCCTAGACACCACTATACTGCATAGTTCACACATTGGTGAACACAACTTCCTCTGCACAATGATCCAGAACCTGAAACTCCAAATACAACACCTCTGAACACCTTTGATCAACATATCTGAACTGCACAAGTAAATATTCAACCATGAAGAAATGTGGAGAAAAACTAGAACACTACTCTAACACACAAAACACCTCTCCAACACATTATTTTCTCTTTTCTTCAAATATTCTCAAAATCACTTGGAAACCAAGCATCACAAAAACATTCTCATCATCTGGAATACCTCCTCATCACAATTTAACCAACTGTAACATGGTAACTCAACCATACACATGCTTATCACAACAAAACTAGAGGTTGACACTAGCAATACTTATTAATGACAACATAATGCAACCAATCAATGAAACAACATAATTTTGTTGACATCAATGACAACACAAATTGTACATACTTGCAACAATCTCCCCCTTTGTCATTGATGGCAACACATGATGTGAAAAACCACCACCAAAAACAAAGATAACAAATTTTATTATGTTACCAAAGCACATACTACACCATAGTGCACACTACTTTATATCAACACTCTCTCCTTAGTTCTCTCTCTCTTTTAGCTTACTCTCTCCTTTTTCACATTACTCTCTCCCCCTTTGAAATTGATGGAAAAAGGTAAAACACTTATGTCTCTCCCCTTTGACATCAAACACACATACTTTCTCTCTCTTCCAAAGGCAATACCTACAAGGGACAACAATTGCTCTGCAACTACATTTTATTCTTACTTCACTTTGTTTTCTTCATACCTTTTCTACACACTCCCCCTTAGGAGTACACACCATACTGCATCAACCAACAACTACTACATATGCCATACAATGACAACACCTACTCCTTCTAACTGCAACAATACCACTACCTACTCCTCCAGAGAGGTAGCCACCAACATTAGTCTAGAACAATGAATGAATCTTGAAACCTGCTAGACTGATGCACACTCTTATGCATCGAGTTCAAAGAAGAAGGGGCAATAACCCCTAACTTCTCCTAGAGATACTCAAAAGTATCCTTAGGAAGAGCCTTTGTGAAAATATCTGCAACTTGAACCTTTGTAGGCACATATTCCAACTTCACCTCATTCTCTATAACCTTCTCTCTCAAAAAGTGATATTAGATTGAAATATATTTTGTCCTTGAATGCATTACCAGATTCTTTGAAATGTTGATAGCACTTGTGTTATCACAAAAGATAGAAATAGGTTCATCATATACTACTCTGATATCCTTCAAGGTTTGCTTCATCCATAATACTTGTGTGCAACATGATGCTCCAACAATATATTTTGCCTCTATAGTAGACAATGACACTAAATCTTGCTTCTTGCTTAGCCAAGACGACAACCCATTTCCAAGAAAGAATGCACCACCACTTGTGTTTTTTCTATCATCCACACAACCTGCCCAACCTACATCTGTATAAGCACTCAAAATGAAATCAATATCCTTTGGATACCACAAGCCATGTTTTGGAGTGCCCTTCAAGTATTTGAATATTCTCTTTACTGCTTTAACATGTGACTTTTTGGGATCTTGCAATCTGTGTGATATTTGATATAGTAACAGTTAGGTATAGCAGTCCTCCAATCATTGATCTATATTTTCTCTGATTAGCCTTAGGATATTTGTCATTCTTACTTAGCTTGCAACTAGTAACCGTAGGGGCACATATTAGTTTAGAGTCTTCCATTCCAAACCTCTTTAACATTTCCTTGACATACTTTGATTGTGAAATGAATATACCTTTTGTTGCCTTATTGATTTGAATTCCAAGGAATAAATTCATCTCCCCAAACATAAACATCTCAAACTCTTTTTGCATCTCTTCTACAAATTTCTTGCACATACTTTCATTACCTCCAAAGATTATGTCATCAACATACACAACCACAATCAAGATTTGATCTTTTCCCACCTTAAAGTAAATATTAATATCTACGGTACCTTTATTGAATCCTTGCTACAACAAGTACCTATCCAATATTTCATACCAAGCTCTAAGATCTTGCTTGAGTCCATATAATGCTTTCTTCAATCTACAGACCATATTAGGATTATCTGATAATAGAAATCTTTCTAGTTGTTCAATATAGACTTCTTCTTCCATTCAAGAATGTGGACTTCACATCCATCTAATATACTTTGAAATCTTTGTGTTGTAAAAGCCAAAAACATCCTAATAGCTTCCATCTTTGCCACTAGAGAAAAAAGTCTCCTCAAAATCTATTCCTTCCACTTGCGAGTAGCCTTTACACACTAGCCTTGCTTTGTTTCCCAGTACTTCTCCATTCTCATTCAGTTTGTTCTAGAACACCCACTTATTTCCAATCACATTCTTGTTTGTTTTCTTTGGACGAGTTCCCAAGTTTGATTCTTCTCAATTTGCATCAGTTCTTCCTCCAAAACCTTGATCCAATACTCATCTTTGCATGCCTCAATCACGGTTTTAGGTTCAATTTTGAAAGTAAACATAGGTTTACTTGTTCTTCTATCATAGTAGCCTTTCTTCTGGTCAACACACATTTACTTTTGTCACCAATGATCTGATCTTTAGAATGATTCTTCTGTACATGCTTAGGAGTCTTAGAGACCCTTTCTAGAGCTTCTTCCTCTTCAAATTGTACATCATTTTCCTTACCTTTATCCTTTTCTTTTTCTCTGCTAGAAGACTCATCTGATTCATATCCATATATCATCATTAAACTTTTATGTAGATCTTCATCCACTTTTACACTTTCACTTTCAACAATCCTTCTCAGCCTCTTGTTGTAACACCAGTAAGCTTTGCTTCTTGTAGAATATCTAAGGAAGATACCTTCATTAGATCTTGCATCAAATTTTCCTAAGCTCTCTTCATCTCTCTTGATATAACATTTGCTTCCAAATAGTGGAATATTTAACAGTAGGAGTCCTTCCATACCATAACTCGTAGGGAGACTTTGAATTATTTCCTTTTGCTCGTACTATGTTTAGTATGTAGACTGCAGTATGAATTTCTTCTCTCTAGTAGACTTCTGGTAGGTTAGATTCCTTCATCATTGTTCTTGTACCTTCCTAAACAATGCTATTATTTCTTTCAACCACTCCATTCTATCGAGGATTTCTAGGGGCAGATAAATGCCTCTTTATTCCATGACTCTCACAAAAAGTGTTAAACTCATTGGAGGTGAAATCTCCATCTCTGTTAGATCTCAAACATTTGATCTTCATATCCATTTTATTTTCAACCACAGGTTTGAATACCTTAAATTGAGTTTCTGATTTATCTTTGATAAAAGTAACCCAAGTCATTCTAGAATAATCATCAATTAATAGCATGAAATACCTATCACCTTGTAAAATTCTTGTTCTTGTAGGTCCACAAAGGTCTGTATGCACCAACTCCAAAGGACTGGTAGAAATTTATTCTTTGACTTTGAAACTCCTAGCTTACTTTCCAATCTAAAATTCCTTGCAAACAACATTGATAGGCTTTGTGATCCTTGGAAAATCTCTTATAGCTTGAATTGAACTTATCCTTACTAGGCTATCAAAATTGATGTGACACATTTTTCTATTCCATAACTGAATTTCATTAATCTGAGTCATAAAACACATTAGCACCTTTAAGCTGATAAACACTTCCATCTGTCCTTCCTGCAACAATCATAGTACTAGAGCCTTTTATGATCTCACAACCATTGTCCTGAAACACAAGATTATATCCTTTGCTACACAACTGTCCTACACTCAAAAGGTTATGCCACAAACCCTTAACATAAAGAACATCATCTGTATTATGCTTTCCATCAAAACTGATTGAACCTTTTCCACATATCTTAGCATATGTATCATCACCAAACTTAACTAAACCACCTTCAAAATTTTCAAGCTTAACAAACTTAATCTTATCACCTGTCATGTGATTTGAGCATCCATTGTCAATGATACAATTGTTCTTGTCTTCCCTAGCATGAAGAGTAGTCACCATTTCTCTTGTTCTTGGAGTACTTTCCTTCGTACATCTCTCAAAGTTAGCAGAATTAGTTCTAGCATTTAGAACCATGAACAAGCATTCATCATCCTCGTCATTAGGGTAATCATATTCATCATCAAATATATTGGCATCTTCTCTAACATAATAACTTTTCTTAAATGATTTACCTTTATTCTCCTTAGGTTTATCTCTTGAAGCTTTGACAAGACATCTTGAAGCATAATGACCAATCTTTCCACAGTTAAAGCATTTGAAAGGAAACTCCTTTTTCAATTTCCTCATAAATTTTTCTTCCAACTCATCAAATTCATCCAGATTAGATTCCTCATTCTTCTCCACTTTTCCAATTTTAAAAGCAGTCTCTTTCTTTGAATCACTTGAACCAAACTCTCTTAATTCAAAATCAATTAAAGTACCAAGCAATTGATCTCTAGAATATTTATTTAGATTCTAAAATTCTTCAATAGCAGAGACCTTATGACTATAGGATTTAGGCAGAGTTCTCAGTGCCTTCTTTACTACCTCATCATCTTCAAGAGTTCCACCAAGACATTTGATGGAATTGAATTCATCCATTTTCTACATGTAGCTAGTAATATCTTCATCCTCTGACATCCGTAGGTTTTCAAACTTGATCTTTAGGTTCTACATCTTAGCTTGCTTAACTTTCTCATCTCCTTCATAAATACTTTCCAACTTTTTCCATATCTCATTAGCAATTTTAAGATTCATAACTTTCACAACTCCAATATTAGAAAGACCACTCAAAAGTGCATACCTTGCTTCCCCATTGTTCTCATAGGCCTTGATCTCATCATCAATGCTTGGACCATTTGTAGACACAATATATTTAGATTCAGCAGACTTCCAAACTCCAAACCCTAGTGAAACAAGAAAACATTCCATCTTGGGCTTCGAGAATGCATAATCAAATCCATCAAATAGAAGAGCCTCCTTCTTGTGCGCCATCCCAAATCTACCTCAAGCGGCTAAGCTTTCTTCCAAGGAACCTTACTCTGATACCAATTGTTGAATGCATAAGACTACTGAGAGGGGGGTGAATTAGTTGTACATTAAAACATCAAAACCCTTAGTAATATTCAGATCTACTTTAGTTCTTAAACCCTCGACAACCATTAATCCTTATCATGCATTAGCAGAATGCAACCATGAAAAATAGTAGTGCAAACACATCCAAACACATAAAAACACCAAATCTATGTGGAAAACCCAAGAAGGGAAAAACCACGGTGGGGATTAGCTCACAATACGAAGTAATTGCAACACCAAATACATTAGGCTCACTGTTGGAGAGCTCATTTCCCAAAAGAAAGAAGGGCTCATCACCAAATTAGAAAGAAGAAGAAAGAAGATTGTTACAATTATGAGAAATCCATCTCAAAGCAACAAAAAGATCCACCACAACATCACCAGTACATTCACAACCTCTCTAAAGAATGTAGACACCTTCTGTTCACTGCTTCCAATAATCTAACACATTAAAGCTCACATTGTACTTCACACTTTCACACTTTACAACTTTGATTTTTGCATCACACACTTCACCACCCAATCCTCCATCAACAAAACACTTATTTATAGCATCTTCAACCTTGAAAACATTCTCCAAGGTTAGCTATGCACCTCAACCATGCAAATTCAAATTAGGTTGGCACTAAGAATTCCCATGGTGGAAAGGAATGAAAGTGGACCACACCACACCTTAACTTGGACCCAAATCATACATATACACCATGACATGTTTCCACAAACATCGAAGCATATCCAAAATCAATGTAAAAACCCAAGGTCGATCGAAGCTGTGTTAACACCATTAAATAATTAAGTACTCACTTCCTTTTGATCCAATGATGACTCGCGAACAACACACATCACTTGAACACAATCTGGAATATTCCATAAACACCTCAAAGTTCAACAAATTCCTTCACAACAACTTTCACCTGAAGAACACACTCATCCTATACACCCAGTTAGCTTTCCTCATATTGTAACACATGAATCTAACCCTGTGGAGCACCAAAACACAAACAATTTAGACTAGAGATATATACTAGAGAAATATAAACCACAACACCAGAAGACAAACTGTGGAGAAATGAAGAGCAAAACCATTTCTCCCATATACCACTATACTGTACAGTTCACACATTGGTGAACACAACTTCCTCTGCACAATGATCTAGAACCTGAAACTCTGGATATAACACCATTAAAAACCTCTGATCAACATATCCAAACCACACAAGTAGATCTTCAACCATGAGGAAATGCAGAGAAAAACCATAACACTACTCTGACACACATAACACCTCTTCAACACACTATTTTCTCTTTTCTTCAAATTTTCTCAAAAGCACTTGGAAACCAAGCATCACAAACACATTATCATCATCTGGAATACCTCCTCATCACAACTAAACCAACTGCAACATAGCAACTCAACCATACACATGCTTATCAAAGAAACACTAGAGGTTGGAAGTAGCAATACTTACTAATGACAACATAATGCAACCAATCAAAGCATCACCAAGGTTCACATCAGCGCAACAACATAGATTTGTTGACATCAATGACAACACAAACTATACATACTTACAACAGGTTCACTCCCACCATGCTAGGAAATGCCACAAGACCCAATCACACTCACATAAAGACACATGGGAGAAGGCTTACACACATGACAAACACGATGCATACACATCAAACATATAATGCAAGATCAACAACACCACATGATGGTTCAATATATAACCCATTGGCATGAACACAATGGCCTAATTGAATACTCCCATTGGGCACAATCACCAATGGAGTACACAAAGGAGTCCTCATTGTCCTAACCACTAATGACATAAAAATCACTCACATTGGGCACATCCACCAATGTAGGGAGACACCAAACACCAAAACACCAAGTTGGCACAAAACCCAATGCAATAATTTGACTAAATAAATTTTTTGAACATGATCTCAAATGATCCAAAATGAGAATTCACGAAGGAGATTTCAAATCCACCACTCCAATTCATTAAATTTCACATTAAAATTCAATTTTTCTAACTATTTTTCAATGCCAAAAATTAGGAATTTTACAAATCACCATTAAAATTTCACCAAAATTTAAAATTTAAAAAATTAAAATTCTAAAATACCCTTTGGTGACAAAAGTTCCCAACACCCCTTTTAAGCTATAAAACAATCATTTTATATAATTCCCAAAAATTTGGGCATAATAACGACGTATTTTAGAAATTTTCCAAAATTTCCACATACAATTAGATATACAATCAAAATTTATGAAATAAAAGGAGTTGGGAGGTTCTAACACCTCACCAATCCATTTGCAACCTTTCAAAATGAAAAACAATAAGTATTTGAGAAGATATTGAAAACTTACCTCTCATTCAATCAAAATTTGAAAAAAGAACTTTAAACACACCCCGCGGGTGCACAAATCCACACACGAGCATGATCTCCTACCAATTCCTATATGGATGCTTCAAACCCCATCCAATTTTCCCTTCGATTGCTCCCACAATCACAAAAACAAGAATTTGGAGAAAAGAGGGTTTTTGGAGCTCCAAATTCTTCACAATGTAAAACATAGAAATGAAAAATAAATGCCTTTTTCCCTTTTAACCCCATTTTCCTTTTCCCAAATAAAATAATAAAATATATTTTCTTTTCCAAATACTTGCATTTAATTCCCGATTTCACCCAAGCCAAAATAAGACATTTAAATACAATCCAATTTTCTATTCCACACTCAATTTATGATTTAAGTCTATATAAGCCTATTTTCACATTACTTGCAGGAATTAGGATTGAAATCAATTAAAATTAATATAAATTATATTTCCATTCTTAAATTTGAACTCCACAATAACCCCAAATCCCAATAATCGATCAAATTCATTCCCCCAATTATCATTCAACATAGAATTTTACTATTGAATCCATATAAGCATTTAACTGAATTAAATTGCAAAAATAGGAAATTTAACAAGACATCAACCACACATTCATGGGACACCCACAAGGAGGGTTACAGTATCTAGAATCATACCAATGGCGTTATTCAGGTCAAAATGGGTAAAATAACAAGGATCTCACACTTAGATTGAGTACGATGGGTAAGGCAATACAATAATGGTCGATGTGACATCTCCTTATAACCACCATTGGGGTATACTTAGACCTGTGGAGCCAGGTGGAGAAATACTTAGTACCTATACAACCACTCAACGCACATGTAAAGCGCACTTGCTCCATATATATAAATAGCCAAAGCATTGCATAAATACCCCACAATGTACAACATCATATCCATCATTTCATTGCATTTAAACAATAAATTTCATGATATCATTTAATTATAACATCTATATTAGTGCATATATTCATGAACCAAAATATAATAATAATCACTTAGGCAAGCACACATCATGCACACATCCCAAGAACACCTCCAAAATGAAATACATCCATCCCCTTTCAAGGGACTTGACAATATAACACATACACACACTTACACTTCTGTGCCATTTACATCATGCAAATCAATAAAATACCAATAGAAGAAACAACAAATCAAGACATAGAATAATAATACCAAAACATGATCATCTAACATCTCAACATAAACGAAATACAATACTCCCACTAACATCACATGCTAAGAATAGGTAGGCACTACACTTTACCCTTTAGACTTCGAGGGTTGAGGATGCTTAATGAAGGAAGGAGTGTAAGGGAAACCCTGATAGCCTAAAAGATCGATAAATTTGACACTTAGTCAATTTTAGAAGGCTTCTAAGTAGGGTTTTGAGAGCAATAGGAAAGGCAAGTAGGGATAGACAATTCATAAACTTTAAAATCCCAAAAAGCACAACACTTAGCCAATTTTGGATTTTCAACATGAGTATTTGACTAAAACATGAAGATGGGGAACTATACAACTCCCAAAGGCAAAATTTTAAGCAAGACAAACTATTTAAAATCTCTCAAATTGATTATAATCAATGAACAAGCAAAGATAAACTGTAGATCATTAAAACAATATAAGGCAAAATGAGATACCATAGAGATGCCAAACACACAACTCTCAAAAGATTGAAATTTAATACAGCTTAGAGACACATTAAACATTGGGTTTTACTTGCTTAACTTACAAATGCAAAAATAAATAAATTAATCATGACATATTTGCATTCTTGGATTCACAAATGTGACATGGGATTTAGTTGTAGAGAGGAGAGCTTGAGTGAAAGTATATAATATAAAACTTCTACTCCAAGCCATATTTACGTTGATGGACGTGCAAACATTGCTCTATTGAATTCTAATAGACACCTCGAGTTTACACTTGAAACGTGTTCAATGTATGTGATTATACGTTTCTTTCAAATTTCGTATTCGTATTATAATATACATTCCAATCAACGCGCCCTTTCTATGATAAGAACGATTGCTGGTTTGTCATCAGCAAAACCATCACACCGTCTAAAACTACTCTGTATTTGAGGACGGATAGGAATTTGTTAGAAAGAAAAGGAAAAATGCCGTTACCTAGAATACGAATCATAGTCCTCCTCGACTGACATACTTTTCTTGTGGTTAATTTTTCAACTTTTTCCTATTTTGGGCTTGTTGGTTTTGTCCAGGTGTTTAATGGGTGTAATGTGAAAGAGAATCGCACAGACTTGAGTGATAAAACATACCAAAAATATGGTTTTGTGATTTGGTTGAAGTAGTAGTCTGACTGGGAGAAATTTCAGTCACACCAACAATGGAGGTCAGGGCTGGCATGGTCGCAGGATCTCATAATAGGAATGAGCTTGTTCTGATTCGCCATGAAGTAGAAGTTGGTGTAAGCGATTTTTTCTTCGATTGCATTATTCTGATTTCTTTTTTTCCTTATTTTAAACCCTTGCTATCGGTAGGAAATTTGATGCCTACAGTGGCATTACTGGCATTCACTTCAAGATCAAGATCTGATGTTGGAAAGCGTTAAATTTATGTACTTAAATTATCTAGTGAGGTTTAGACTGTTTTTGTAGCGTCTGTAACCTGGGTTTTTATATTTGATAGCTGGTTCTGCTAATGGCATTACATTTAACAGCGTATTTCAGAAATCAAAGACTGCATTCTATTGCCATAGAACCCACATAGCAGACTCCCTTGTTTATAATAGATTTACTCTAGAAACCACGACTTGAGGGCATAATTGGAGGGGCGTGTGGGGGTAGGGCAGCATATTGTTTGTTTCCCTGGTTCAGCAGTTCAAGTTAGCCCATTAACGAGAAGCAGTTGTTGAAATTTTCAATAAGGTACAATCTTTTCTTGTTGCGTAGTGTTCGTAAAACAGTCCCTTTTCTGGTGCAGTATTCTCCACTAGTAATGCTATAGGACATTCTTGGTAGGTGGAGATCTGAAAAGTTATGGACTCGTGGCTTTGCATTTAAGATCCTACTGAAGAAGTAGGAGACGATGCTGAAGTATGTACTTAACTGTTTCCACTTAAAAATTCGTATGGTAGTTACTATCTAGAACCCCATTGGTTCTATAATAGATATGCTCTGCATACCCCTATAGCAGAATACTTTTAACATTTTTGCTTAAATACCCAATTAACAGTTTTTTCACAAAATATCTCTGTGATGGATGTGCCCTATGCAATATTATGTAAATATTCTGTAAATAATATTCTAGAATCTGAACAGTCACCTTGAGGATGAACTGAATAGCCATACGAAGATGAACTGAAAGGTCATTTTGTCGATCTATTTGTATACCTTTTTTCATTCAATGAAAACAATCTTTTGGGTTTGCATTTTTATTCAGTTTTCCTTTTTTCGTTTTTGGTCCATTCTTAACCTGACGTTGGTATTAGAGCATAGGCTTTTTTTTTTTTAACATCCTCCATAGTTTTTAATAACATATTCGTTCTCCATTTTATTTCGTGGTTGCTGTTCACTGTTCGAAGGTAAAAGGTTGAGGATTTTAATCTTTGAGGAAGGTCAAGGTTCAAGGGTTATTCAAATCATATTCGTGCGCATTCATTTACAACAATACTAAGTTTTTTTTTCGTTTCTCCCTACGCATTTTTCATTTTCCTGTCATCTAAAGTCCTGCTTGTTAAACTATTATAGTCGCGCACAATCTACATTTTACATCCATTTTTTCTACATGTCGTGTCTTTTTTCTTGCATTTCACAACCTTGTTCCTGCATCTCGCGGCTCTAAACTTGAAAACTTGTGCTTAGCAATGCTCCTGTGTGATCAATTGTCATTCCCATGACCTTGTCTAAAATTTGTGCCTTGACAAGAAATTCTAGACTACTTTTGTGGCTCTCACAGTGTGCTGTATCAAATCCTTGCTAGTGACTTGCAAAAATCAAGCAACCATAAAGTTTGATAAGTTTTATCCAAAATTTGGGAAAACATTATTTGTGATATAGTTCTCTTTCTAAAAATTTGTATGTTACCAGGTTCCTCCCTATCCGTATGGGTATGGTTCCCTATCCATATGTGTACGGTTCAAGTTTGGGTCCTGGGCTTGTTCTCCACTGGGTTTGCCTAGGGTCCCTCCCAAGCACCCTGGGTTCCCTGTGGGTCCTTACAGAATTACCGACAGGGAACTCGGGGTGCTCGGGAGGGGCCTTGGGCGAACTTGGGCTGAACCTAGGGGGACCCAAGGGCTGCCCAAAAAAATAAATAGAAAATAAGTTTTTTTTTAAAGACATTTTTATAAACAAAAACATACTTGTGTACATAATTTCACCCTTAAGTGATAAAATTGTGAAAATGGTGTGCGTCATGAAGGTTTGTGTGGTTTCAAAGGCCTCAATTTGGGCGGTGAAGGGAATGCACTAGGGGTGCTGCCCCTCCACCCCATTGGGGGCTTTGCCCCTAGACCCCCATGAGGGTTGTTGCCTTTCGACCCCATTGGGGTTATTGCCCCTCAACCTTGTTAGGGGCGTTGCCCCCAAACCCCCATGAAGGGTGTTGCCCTTCAACCCCATTAGGGTCTTCTTTCTCAAAGCCCCTCTAGTTATTAGGATCTCTTGAAAGTTGATTGCAATGAGGGGGAGACAAGGTAACTTATGGCTAATGGAAGGGGCATTGTAACTCATTGTGGTTCAAGTCAAATTGAACCAAATGTTGACTTTGGTGTTTTGATGAAGAGCAATATGAAGATTATTAAATATTGATTGTAATTATCATTGTGTATTGACATTTGACAAATCAATGAAATACGAATATATCTATGCTCCCTCGAGTTTTAGGGACGAGGACGGTGTGACGTGTTTCTGGTATAGGGGTATTTTTGGGCCATTTTTAGGGGACGACTATTAAAAAATAGGGAAATTTTAAAAAATATATAGAAATTTCAAATACTCATATCATAACATTGATAAAGCATTCATCATAGACATTGTAGAAGATTAATACATAACATTAGATTTGAATTGAGATTTCACATGAGAATTGACAAATAAATTAACAAAATTCAAATGCTTTCATTGTCAATGTGCATACATATTATAGAAGAATTGTAAAAAAATGGCTAAAGGCCCCAAGTTTCAACTATAAAATGACTAAAACATAAAAAATATATGGTTGTCCCTAATCAGTAGATGCAACTAGTAGGTCTTTATCAAAATTGAAGCTTGAGTTTGAGTCATTGCCAGTGTAAGGGGTTGCCTTAGGCAATGGAACCCCAACCAAGTTTTCGAGGCGTCCTCAAGTCCTCGAAACGTTTTCGGGATGAGTTAGGGGGACTAAGGCAGGGGACGCATCCTCAAAGAGCACTGGAATTTATAAGTATTTTCAATTTTGCGAATTATGAGGTATTTAAATATTTTTTTATTGGCAATTAATAAATTACGAGTATCATTGTTTTATATTATATAATTCTAATTTTTTTTATACATGCATACATACATACATGCATACAAACATTATATCTATACATACATACATATATACATAATATATATGCATACATCATACATACATACATACATACATACATACATACATACATACACACACACATAGACACACAGACACACCCACATACACACACAAACATACACAGACATACATAAACACATACGTACATACACACACACATACATACACACACACACATACATACACACACACACACACACACATACATACATACACACACACAAATACATTCACACATACACATACATACATACATACATACATACATACACACATACACACACACACATATACACACACATACATACACACACACATACACACATTCACACATACATACATACATACAAACAAATTATAACATTCAATTTGCATGATGCCTCTGGCTCTTGTTACTAGTCAATACATGATGATTGAATCATTGCATTTAATATCTAACATAACTACTACAATGTCTATGGTTGCAACCCTATAACTTGTTGGGAAAAAAACGGACATTTTTATTTTCCGTTTCCTTGCATCACCCATTCATTGCTATTGTTAGATGTACATAGATAGAAATAATTTATAAGTATATGGGGAAGTTACACCTATGTATAAGAAATTCTTTCTAAGTAGGTTATGTTGATAGGTCAAAGTCTTTTCATATGTTGCCTATGTGCCATGCATGTCTTTGCTCTCATGTGCTATAATGCCCCTTTCATATATAGTTGAGTATATCAAAAGGATGGGCTTCTTCCAAGTATCAACGAGTATATTAGAGGGGCAGGCATATCAAGAGGTTGGTATATTGGTTTGGGTATATTAGAAAAAATAAACCTTTGGGAGTGATAAGAAACCAATCCATCTCCCATTGACAACAAAATGCATTCTATCACATCAATTGTTAGTACAACACTAATTGGATGTAATGTCCCCATTTCTAGCAATATTGATTTGTGAACAATTAGCTTGGTTTTTGAGTTTGTCTGAAGGCTAATTGGTGTGTTTGGGGGATCTCCAAATTTTTTGGAGAATGTAGGTTCTATTAGAATTGTGAATAACACAAGATATAGGATCAAACAACGAACAAAGAAAATTGTGAATAACACAAGATACAGGATCAAACAACGAACAAAGAAACCTTATATGCAAGAGATCTGCAAAACAAAGATTTGCTATTCCTCAACAAGAAAAACTTATAGAATGAAAAGCTTCTATGAATCTCAAGAGAGATAATACAATGAGAGTTGAGTGCTTATAAGAGCAAACCCTAAATGAGAAAGGGATTAGATCATGACAAGTGTCAACATCTTATGCAATGAGACATAATGGTCTAATAATAGCTCAACTAATAAAAGAATAAAAACACTCCTAAGTTTAGCTTAAGTGCATGAGAATAAATTAGCCTAATATTTAATTAAAGATTAAGTAATTATTAGCTAATGCATGATTATTCTAACACTTGCCATGATTAAGATGAACTTAGGGAGTAGCTAAAAACCCTAAAAAGAGAATGCAATATGGGTCTCGACAAACAAGGTCTTGTGAGGTACCCATGTACAAACAATCTAATCTCTCACATTGGAGAAAAGGAGAAAAACCTAGTGGGAGAAAACTCCTCTCCAAAAGAGAGAAAAACGAATGAAGGATTGAAAAGCCTCTAAAACATGAAGAACCTCCTTTGAAACAAATGACGATCAAGATCAAGAAGACAATAATCTGCATGAGTGCCCCCAACGACACTACTCGGATTAGATGACAAACAAAGGCAAACATCTGGAAATCGAAGATATAGATGGCACAGGCACCAACAGTATGAAGAACATTGATCAAATGAAAATGGAAGGTCGCCTCTAGAAATAGGAATGCAAGAGTGTCCATATGGTAAATGCTCCATCTCATCGAAATGCATGGGTAACTAGCTGTTGCATCCGCCTAGTACATAGGAACAAATCCTAGATACATAGCTCACTCCAACACAAAACCAAGGAAGCATTAGCACAAATAGTGGGAACTCTCCCATAATGTTGAGAAGAGAGAGCCAAGACAGGTACACTAAAACTGTGTGTCACCAAGAAGTGCATGAAGGAGAACCAAAAACATTTGAACATACGCAAAAGAGTACCTGCAAATAAAAAGGTGTGCAAACTAGGTACACATGCATGAGGGAAGAATCAACAGGATTCGATGTTGTCGTGGAAGGGACTCTCACTCGACAAAGGTGTGATGGCAAAACAAAAGGCTTACACAACCCCCCATGGCACTTTATATCATAGTGCGAGTACAAAAGGCACAACAAATTGTGCGAAATCCTCGAAAAGTATACATCGGAATGGCACTTTATCTCAGTGCGTCTACAAAAGAGAAAATACATGCAAAAGATGTTTGCAATTCCCAAACAGGACAAAAGGTTGGAAATATATGTAGAACAACCTAAAACAAGTCATCCCATGCAAACAAAAAGTTTTTGGAGCTAAAACATCCAAGTAATTCACTAGAGTGAAAACACCAAAAACTGAATAAAGTGTACTTGGAGAGAAATATGGAAAAAGTGCATGGATGGTTGCAAAGAGCTTTGAAAGACCATCCCAACGTCGCTGTAATTGTGGAAAATGGAGAAACGGGTCAAAAGTTATGAGCTTGAGAGTGAAAACAACACCTTTGACTTTAATAAGCTGTAGAATGCACTAGCAACAAAAAATGGTGATGGGATCCACACCACTAGAAAGTTCATGAAACCAGCTTTTCGACGATATTACATTTGCCAAATTTCGATATTGTATGCCCAAGTTATGGCCAAAAGAAAAAAAATAGCTCTTTTATGGCTAAGGGGGCTTGGAGGGGGCCTTGTTGGCAAGCCGCACTATTGACATTAACAAAATATTTTGAGAATATTCCTTGAATTGTTGGAAAAAAAACCCGGTGATTGAAAAACAAAAATGTTGAAATATGCTTGCAAGAAGACAAAATATTCCTCTGTACCCCGTTGGAATCATAAGCGAATAATTCTTCTGGTCGTTGCCAAAAAACTTGTGCCGGAAAAGTCTGTGTGGTCGTTGGAATAAATTTGTGGCACCGAAATATGCCGTTGCTGGCTGACCACCTTAATAGTGCCAAGCGTTGGAGGTGTAGCCGCACGGGAGCCGCTTTGTCGGCGACAACCCTAAAATAAGTAGTGTGCGCTTTAAAATTGCTTATTTTTATTTTTTTGATTTTCGTGTAGCATGGCCTTTTGGGGGGCCGTATGGCACCCCCAACATTATTTTTTTGCCTTAGAATCTTTTGTAACCAAGATTGGGTGAATTTTATATCAAAATTCATTGAATTAGCCTCCTGAACACAATGGTGAGGTCCTTTTTGTACCAAAATGCACTTAAAATTCACCCACCTTCAAAAATTGCAAAAAAAAGCAATGGAGATTCTAGATTTGAAACTCTGTAACCGAAGTTGACGAAAAAATTTAGAAATTGAGGAGGGGTTCACTAAATCCACGCTCTGATACCATGTTAGAATTGTGAATAACACAAGACGTAGGATCAAACAACAAACAAATACACCTTCCACGCAAGAGATATGCAAAACAAAGATTTGTTGTTCCTGAACAAGGAAAAACTTATAGAATGAAAAGCTTTCGTGAATCTCAAGAGAGATAAAACAATGAGGGTTGAGTGCTTACAAAAGAAAACCCTAAATGAGAAAGGGATTAGATCATGATAAGTGTCAACATTTCATGCAATGAGATAGAATGATCTAATAATAACTCAACTAATAAATGAATAAAAACACTCCTAAAATTAGCTTAAGTGCATGAGAATAAATTAGCCTAATAATTAATTATTAGCTAATGCATGATTGCTCTAATAGGTTTACTCTTGCAGAGTTGTTGTTGGCAGTGAGCTTAGTTGGCCTTGGTGAGCCTAGTGATGTTTTTAGAATTAGTTTCCAAGTCTCCGACCTTTTGGGAGCTCTCCAAACTCTTTGGAGGAGCAAGCTATTTTTAGAAAGTCACCTAGTTGCCTTTGATCATTGTCCCAAGTCTTCAGTATCATGTTGATATGATCAGAATTTGATTTCTTTGTCATTTCAGTGTTTTCTGCAACTTGGGTAAATTATTAAGTTAATAAATAATTATTCACTTAAGTTGTCAATTGTTGGAAATATTAAAATGACAATTTTGTGTAATAATTCATTTAAAAGGTGTTAAGTGTGCTTCAAGTTGGATTCTAGGCACAAGGGGGTCTTTTGCACGTAATGAATTGTTTAATTTGCAAAAATATATATTTTTGAAAAAAGCAATGAAAAAAGGAAGAAATTTTTTTCAGGAAAAAACAAAAAAAACATTTTTTAGGAAAAACAACGAAAAAGCAAAAAACATTTTCGAAAAAAAAACAAAAAAAAAGAGAAAAAAACACTTTTTCGAAAAAGTAGTGAAGAAAGCTATAAAAGGAGGTTGAGGGCTTGTTTGAAAGGTTAGCCATGAAATGTTATTTGCTTCCGCATATGGAGAGAACCTATGCTCTTTTCAAAAATATTTTGAGGACGAAAACTCTCTTGAGATTTCTAGTTTCAGAGACAAAAACTCCCCCAACTGGTTGGTGTGATTTCATTCAGGAATCACTATTGTGCTATAAATTGAAGCTTCAAATTTTGGGTTGCAGATATGGAGGTTTTTGATGTGTTTTGAGTTGCAGATTTTGGTGTGTTATCAAATTTTCAGAGTGTTGAAAATGTTTATTGGAGGCAGTTTGGAGGTACCTTTGCTGGTTGAACACTTATACCTGGCCATACAAATCTTATTGCAAGTATGAGGGTTTTTTGATAGAATAATATTGGTTGTTCTGATGAGTTATGATGGTATTTGTGCCTGCTGTTCTGTTATACTAGTAACAATAATGCCTTGCGATAGACCTGCAGCATGATTGATTGTAATTATCAGCTTGTATAACCTTCTTCCAGCAAGTTAGGATGATGTTTGGAGCTGATTTGAGGAGGTGTATTAGATATGTTCATGTTTGGTGTGTTGGGTTTGAGTTGATGGAGTTATCTAGGTGATTCATTTGCTGCCTAGACCTGTTGTAGTGTGTTTTTTGAGCATTATCAGTCTTGCACCAGCATATTCCTCATCATTCACATAAGGTATATTGTTGTTGTTTCACAGTTGGGTGGTTTGCTCATGGTATTTGGAACTATTTTGGGATGTTACAGAAGTTTGTTATTATCAGCACTTCATATCAGCAGTTACTCTTTTCAAACAGTGTCTATAATGCATAATACTTCGGATGGTTATACCACCGAAGATTTTCCATTATCTATGCATTTTATTTTGTAAACGTTGAATGATAGTACTGCTAGTGGGTTTGATTTGTGCTCATTGATGTATCTACTTACCCCATTGAACAAGTGGTTCCATTTGTATTTTGCTATCCCATTGAATAAATGGATGTTTTGTAATCACACTCCACTGAATAAGCATGTAGTGTTCTTTTTCTTAGTATTGCATATGCGCTCCATTTAATAAGTGAGATTGGTTGGCTTGCCTCCTAGTGCATTTCCCATTCAGTTGTAGCATTCAAGTTAATTGTATAATCTTGAACATCGTATGCTCTCACCTTGCCCATCTTGGGAATTGGGTGATTAGAAAGTGAAATGGATATTGCATTGTAATCTCACTTTTAGTTGATGTAAATTTTAAAAAATCTAGGGTGGTTATTATATTGGAAAGGACACCTAGTTAGAAAGGTCAAGGCAAGTTGAGAATACTCTCATCTTCAATGATTTTGTGGTTCAACTCTTGTGATGGAGGCTCACAACCAATTGAACCAACAACTTTTGTTTAAAGACAAATTTGGAAACATAAAAATTCTAAGGCATTGGCCTTGATAAAGGCCTCAGTTGATGGAGAAGTCTTTTGTCACATTCAAGGGTGCAACCCACCATGGGAAGCACTAAATGAGTTGAAGGATTTGTATGATTCCTATTTAGAATTAGAATACATGGAATTGCAGCTCAAGTTGTTCAAAATTGAGTTGAAGAATGGCAATGTAATGAGCCTTGCTTCAAAAATCCAAGCAATCAATCATGATGTTGAAGTTACACCAGCAGCACACACACATATATGCCTTTAGAAAAGCTCTTCTTCCCACATATTCAACTTGCTTGGATTCATTGCAAGCAAGTAATCAATTGAAGATACTGACTTTTAATTAGTTGGTTGAAAAGGCATTTAGAAGAAAAATTAAAATCAAAGGAGAGGAGATTTGTTGTGCCCATCAAAAAGGCAAATCTTCCAATAAGGGGTCATCTTCCAAAAATGAAGGAAATGAAAAAGGGAAAGGAGCTTATAGAGGGTTGGCAGAAATAATGGTCAGCACCATGAGAAGCAAAATTTCAGACAAGATCTGTTTTGCAAATGTTTTGGCAAAAAAGGGAGTCATGAAGCCCATGAATGGAGAACACCATGGGATAAGATTGAGGCTTACCAAAAATAGAAGGAAACAAATAAGGGAAAGAAGAAAATCTTAGGATTAAACTTGACTAAATTCGCGAGTGAATGTGTGTGCTTTCCATATCAAATGATGTCAGCTATGTCTTGGTAAATTCAACTTGGTATGATGCTTGGGCCCTAGATATGAGTGCCACACAACACATGACTTTTCGAAGAGACTTTTGTGAGGAGTTTAATGAAAAAAGATGTGGACTTGTATACTTGGTAGACATAACAAGTTTGCAACCTAAAGGAAGAGGGACAATTCGACTCAAGCCATTAGGACTTCCACATTTCATTCCACATTTCATTCCACAATGTCCTATACCTTCTTCAACCGTAACAAAAATTCTTGTGTTTGGTGCTCATTTGACAAAAAGGCCATTCCATTTTGTTGGATGATGGAGAGGTTATAATCAAAAGAAAACATGATTATACAATTGCCTTGGTTGGATATGAGGAAGGAAAGTTGCTGAAACTTAAAGATGAGCCTTCAATTTCAAGGACAAAGGTCAACAAATGTGTTGTGGTATGCAAGATTTGGGCATACCTACTATGACAGTATCCACACAATGCAAAAGAATGGTGTTGTAGGTTTGTTGAATTTTCCCAAAATGATTGAAAAATGTAAAGCACACATCTTGGCTAAACATGAAAGAGAGCCATTCCAAAAGCCAAATTGGAAAGGTGAAATGATGCAGGAGCATCCGGGTATAGATGCAATCAGCATCGCACAAAAAAAAATTGTTTCAAGAAATGGGTAAGCTTTCATGATGAATCCTTGCATAGGAAATCTTTTAAAAGCATCCTAGATTTAATGGTGAAGATTTTGCAGTCATATCTTGCATGGTTTGGGAGAATTTAATTTTCTCTGTTCTCAGCTGGCAATTTTGAAGAAAATTAATTTTTGGAGTTTTATTAGTGCTGGAACAAAATGGCTTGGTGGAAAGCTTAGGAATGTTATTTTACACATCTAACAAAATTTCATCCAAAAAGGAGCTTCTGGAAAGAAGATATGCAAAAAGTCATTTTTTAGCCTTCTGGTGCACTTTGTTGCAGTTGCATAAAAGACTTTTTAATTTTTTTTTTATGTATGTAGACTCAAAGGTATTATTGGAGGGATTTTAATTGTTTTAATATTAATATTTTGAAATATCAATTTGGTTGGAGTCATTTTCATTCTAAGTGCTACATATAGCAAGAGAAATGAAAGGTTTTCAAAGACCCTTCAATGCCTCATACGGGAATTTGAAAAGAATTTGCAGATGGGAGAAGCTAATAAAAAATAAAATATTGCTACAGATTTGAGGCAGATTTCTCCTAGGGAAATAGAGAGATCTCAGCCCATGAGAGGGGCTTGTAAAGGAAATTGTTGTGAGAGTGTGAGAGGAAAGAGAGGAGATTTTTTTTGTAGAGTTTGAGAGACCATGAGAGGCCAAGTTTGTTGCAGATTTTTATGATGAGATATTATATGTAATTTGTTGCTGATTTCAATAAAAGGAAGCATGTGTGTTATTTGCAATATGTTTGAGATCTATTTTTGTGAATTGTGAGTGTGTGTATTTGGTGGAGGGTGTCCCTTTTGCATCAATTGGTATCAGAGCTAGAGGTCTTGAGCGTGTAGAGTCTACACTAGGACCTGTGGGTGGAAAAGAGAAGTGGTGAAGCTGCGGATAGTAGGTTTTGAACTTTGTGCAGGTTGTAGGTTAAGGTTGCATGGAAAGTGTTCGACATAATGTCTTGGAAGCTAGGAGAATGTTTTATGATGAAGAAAGAATTTCTGAAGCCACAAAAAGAGAAGCAAGAGCCCATCCAGAGGAGCAATGTGTTTCAAACTATTTGCAAGTCAGGTGGAAAGTGTTGCAGAGTGGTTGTGGATAGTAGTAGCACAGATAATTTGGTGTCATTAGAGATGGTCGAGAAGTTGAAATTGAAGAGAAGAAAGCATCCAAACCCTTACAGTATTTCTTGGTTGCAAGGAGATCATCAGATATGGGTAAGTGAACAATGTATTGTTGATTTTCAGATTCGTAGATATAAGGATGAGATTGCATGTGATATAGTACCCATAGATAATTGCCATATTTTGTTGGGTCGACCATGGCTCTATGATAGAGAAGCTATACATAATGGAAGAGAAAATACATATAGCATAATAAAGGATGGGGAAGAGTACATTTTGAGTCCATTGCAGGGTAAACAAGAGGAAGTGGCGAAAGAAGTTGCAGTAGTATGCCCTAATGTAGGCATAGAGAAAGAGGTTGAAAAAGAAGAGGAAAGTGCAGTAGTGGTTGAGGATAAAGAAAAAAGAGAAGAGGCTATGGTAGAGGTTTCCGAGGATGAAAAGAAAAAGGATATAGTTGTAGAGGAAGATGGTGAGATCACAACAAAGATCTAGGAGCAATGTAATGTTGTAGTAGTTGAAGAGGATAATGTTACAGTAGTTGTGAGTCCTTTGGAGGACACGATGATGGTGGTAGCAGTGGCTGGTGAATATGAAAAAGTTGCGGTAGAGGATGAGCAAGATGTTGTCACAACAGTAAAGGAGGAAGAGAATGGTGAAGTTGTAGCTGCAGATTTGTATGCGAATGCTGTAGATTGTGATGAGGGATTTTGGTGGAGGAGGCTGGATGATGGTGGGTTGGATCCCATGAAGGATGTGAGGAGTGGAGAGAGTATTTGGAGGAGGTTGGGCTATGGTGGACATGAGTCCATGAGAGGAAGGAAGAAGAAGGTGCACACTTGGTGGAGGAGGATGGCAAGTGTCCCGGCTAAGTGCTGGAAGAGGCGGAGGAAGAAATTATTTTTGTCTAATTCAATGATGGAGTTCGCTGTAGGTTGCATTCAACCTGAAAGAGTAGTCCCACTACTCAACTCCATTTTGTGAGTCATACTCGCAAAATTTTCTTACCCAGCGTGTCTGATGCAGGAGCTTCTAGGTATAGATGCAATCAACATTGCACAAAAAAATAATTGTTTGAAGAAATGGGTAAGCTTTCATGATGAATCCTTCCATAGGAAATTTTTTAAAAGCATCCTAGATTTAATGGTGAAGATTTTACAGTCATATCTTGCATGGTTTGGGAGAATTAAATTTTCTTTGTTCTTGGCTGGCGATTTTCAAGAAAATTAATTTTTGGAGTTTTATTAGTGTTGGGACAAAATGGCTTGGTGGAAAGCTTAGGAATGTTATTTTACACATCTGACAAAATTTCATGCAAGGAGGAGCTTCTGGAAAGAAGATATGCAAAAAGTCATTTTACAGCCTTCTGGTACACTTTGCTGTAGTTGCATAAAAGATTTTTTTTTAAAAATTTATGTATGTAGACTCAAAGGTATTATTGGAGGGATTTTAATTGTTTTAATATTAATGGTTTGAAATATCAATTTGGTTGGAGTCATTTTCATTCTAAGTGCTACATAGAGCAAGAGAAATGAAAGGTTTCCGAAGACCCTTCAATGCCTCATATGGTAATTTGAAAAGAATTTGCAGATGGGAGAAGCTAATAAAAAATAAAATATTGCTACAGATTTGAGGCAGATTTCTCCTAGGGAAATAGAGAGATCTCAACCCATGAGAGGGGCTTGTAAAGGAAATTGTTGTGAGAGTGTGAGAGGAAAGAGGAGTTTTTTTTTGTAGAGTTTGAGAGGCCATGAGAGGCCAAGTTTGTTGCAGATTTTTATGATGAGATATTGTATGTAATTTGTTGCTGATTTCAATAAAAGGAAGCATGTGTGTTATTTGCAATATGTTTGAGATCTATTTTTGTGAATTGTGAGTGTGTGTATTTGGCGGAGGGTGTCCCTTTTGCATCATGAAAGGAAATTGCAATTGATCCACTTTGACTTGTGTATTTCCCTTCCAATTCCTTCAATTAGTGGTAGTAAATATTTCATGTTCATTGATGACTACAACAAAATGACCTAGACGCATGTTTTGAAGCAAAAATTAGAAGCTTTTGAAACACTTTAGAAGTTTTGCCCTATGGTTGAAACTGATGCACAATCCCATATTGGCACATTGAGGACCAATAAAAGTGGTGAATTCACATCAAGGTTGCTTGAAGATTAATATCAAGAAACATGGGATCAATCGTTATTTTATAGTTCCTCACTCTCATCAACAAAATAGAGTGGTTGAAAGTATGATCAAAACTATGATGAATATGGCTTGGGGAGTGTTGTATTTCAAAGGAGTAAACTTGCACTTCTAGGTAGAAATAGCTCAAGCAACAGTTTGACTCTACAACTGGTCACCTTCAAGAACTCTTCAAATGAAGATTCCATACAAAATTTGGTATGGTTATCTTTTGTTAGTCTAACATGTTTTGGTTTATGGATCCCCCTGCTATGCATTGATTCCTAAGGAAGAAAGGGACAAGTTGGATTACATGAGTCACAAGTGAATTCTTTTGGATAGAATCCTCAAAGGCCTATAGATCGTTTGATGAGAAAAATAAGAAATTTCTCATTGCGAGAGATGTTTTCTATGAAACCGCAAAGGACACAACCAACAATGATTGATTATTGCATCAACTTGAGAAATTTGCAAGGTGTTTTCAAAGACATTGATATGGAGATTCCAAACATTAAGGGGGGACATATAGTTTAGAATATGTTGAATCCATTTTGTCTCCAATTATTGAACAAGAAGCTCCCCCTAAGGAGAATATGAAACTTCATCAAAAGAAGAAAACTTAATGATATCAAGTTTCCACAATCCATAATATTTAGTTGAGTGATTTCTGGATTCAATTGTGTGTGAATTTTTTGCATCAATGTTTTGGATCACACTTCGTCATCCATCATCAGGATGAGAGAAGAGAGCAAGAAGAAAACTTGTTTTTGGAGCAACGACCAATAGATGAAGGAGCTTCAAATCAAGAAACTTATGTACCAAATGCTCTATAAGTAACACAAAAAAGATGCCATCATGGGCCACAAACACTTAAAGAAGTCAAACTTGATGAAGTTGGAAAAACATGTTCTAGATATGCATACAAAGCCAAATAGCAAGAGACCCTAAAGAAGATTCAATCATTCAAGATAGCAAAGCTTACCTTGGAAGGGCATTCAAAAGAAGAAATCAATATTGCTTTTTGATGCAAAACCAACTTCCTTAAAGTAAACATAAAAGCTTGATGCATGGATAAAAGTGATGAAAGTTGAATATGATGACTTGATCAAGAATGGCACTTGGGAGTTTGTTGATCATCCACTCAATTCTAAGCCCATTGGTTGCAAGTGGGTCTTTCAAAACAATACAAAGCAGATGGCTCACTTGAAAAACACAAAGCAAGGCTTGTTAGAAAAGCATTTGCTCTAAAAGAAGAGATAGACTATGAGGAGACTTTTGCACCTACAACAAAATGGACCACCATTTGGGTTTTGTTGGCTATGGCAGCACAAAAATGCATGTAAAGCTCATTGACATGAAAATTGCTTTTTTGAATGGAGATCTCAAAGAAACAATTTACATTACTCAGCTAGAAGCTTTTGTAGTTGAGGGTTAAGAACACATAGTGTGTAAGTTGGTAAAATCGCTATATGGTTTGAAACAAGCCCACATGCTTGGTATGGCAAACTCACCAAGCACCTTTTGAGCATGAATTTCAAGTGTTTTGGATTTGAAGATGCAACTCTTTTTGTCAAGACAGTTGACAAAATAGTTGTATGCCTAGTTGTATTATTGTATATGTGGATGATTTGTTGATAATAGGAAATAATGAAAAATACATGTCAAAAGTGAAAGCAGAACTGGTGAAAGGTTTTGAAATGATAGATTTGAGCCATCTTCATTACTATTTGGGTATTGAAGTGATTCAATAGTCCAAGTACATTTTCATCACACAACAAAAGTTTATGGGTGAAATTTTGAGCAAATTTGGAATGGCAAACTATAAACCAGTCAGCACACCATGAAACAAAATCTGAAATTGACATTAGATGATACTGTAGATTTTGAAGATACGACCAAGAATAGATAGGTCATTGGAAGTTTGATCTATATAACCACAACTAGGCTAGACATTTTGTTTGCTGTTGGTGTTCTCTCTAGATTCATTCAAAAGTTGAGAAATAGTCACTGGCTAGTGGGGTTCTTCAAGATCTGAAGGGCACTCAGAATTTTGGGCTTCATTACACCAAGGTAGTAGATTTCAAATGAGTTGGATATTCAGATTTAGACTGTACAGGGGATTTTGAAGATGGGAAATATACTTCAGGTTACTTGATGAATTTAAGATCAGCAGTCATCAATTTGAAGTCAAAGAAACAGTCAGTGCCTGCTCTTTCTTCAATAGAAGCAAAATATATGGTAGCTTTAGAAGCAACCAGAGAAATATTGTGGCTTAGAAGGGTTCTTGAGGATTTTCAAGAAAAACAGGTTTCATCAACACCAGTAATGCTTGACGATACTTATGTGATCAAGATGGCAAGGAATCCAGTTATCCATGACCAAACCAAGCACATCAACACCAAATTCCATTTGATTTGGCATTATGTGAAAGTAGTGTCAAATTCATCCATTGCTCAATTGTAGATCAACCAGTGAAATCCTGACAAAAGTGCTTGGAAGAGAGAAATTTGAAAAATTCAGAGGCATGCTTAGTTACTATAGCCCCTGCGGATTAATGGGGGGATGGAATATTATTATTACGTAAATAATCCTAGGGTTATTGTAGAATCTGAACAGTCATATGAAGCTGAACAGAAAGTCAATCTATTTGTATACTGTTTTTCATTCAATGATTCGGTTTTGCACTTTCAGTAAATTTTTCTTTTTCATTTTCAGTCCATTCCTGGCCTGACACCCTAGAAACCCGTAGTGTCAATTTTACCCTTTTTATATATTGGCTTGAGAGGAACCAGTATAGGTATGCCATTTAATATATTTCCTTGTTGGCACATATTACTGAGTAATACTGGAATACACCTTTGGCAGGTAGATCTGCCAAGTTGTGGACTTGTGGCATTAAAATTGTGAGCATACCAAAGAAGTAGAGGAAGATGAAAGATTATTTTGCTGAAGTAGCCTATTGGTCTTTTTAACATAAAACATCTTTATGATGGATTCCCTCCATGAGCCTCTTGGTAGTAATGCCGCTTCTTTGGTATATTGAATTGAGGACTCTCATGGTAGGTGGATCTGTCAAGCTGTGGAGCTGTAGTATTGCAGTTGAGAATGTACTCTTGCGACTAACATTATTTTGCATTTGAGAATGTGCTTGGAGAAGTAGAAGACTGATTATTTTGCTTAAGTACTTATTTAAAAGCTTCTCCATACAACCTTTCTCTTATAGATGTGCTCTGTAAGCCTCAAAATCTCAACAGTAGATGGCTTTAGAGGTTGCTAGACCAGTATATTAGTTTTTATGTTAGTCATTGCTTGGTGTCCTTCACTAGTAATACTGGAGGAAGCCCTTGGTCTGGATTTATCAAGTTGTGGACTTATGGCACTTGAGAACATACTGAAGAAGTGCAAAACTATTAGTTTTTTTGATTGAGCACTGAATTAGTGGTTACCTGGAAAAGACTTTTATGATGATATACTCTAGAAGTCCCTAAGAGAAAATTTGCTCCTTTGGATGTTTCCTCAAGGAAGACCAATATAATTGATGTAATGCTTTTCCCTGTTGGCAATCCTCCATCAGTAATACTGCAGGATTTGTGGGCAGTTGGATTTGTCAAGTTGGACTTGTGGCATTGCATTTGAGAGCATATCATAGATCTCCCCTTCAACCCTGTAGTTGATAGTTATACTATCAATCTCTCTTCTCTGTTATATTGGGTCCAGTAAGACTGGTATATTAATTTTTATAACTTTCCTCATTGATTATTCTCCACTTATACTCGATGACACCTTTGGGAGGTGGATCTGCCAAATTGTGTACTTGTGGTAATGTGTTTGAGAACATACCGAAGAAGCAAAAGACTGGTCAATTCTCCTACATAATCAATTAGGAGTGTGCTTTAGAGTCCTCTTCTAGCAATTTTGCATCTTTTGTTTATTGGCTTGTGGAAGACAAATATGCTAGTTATTTAATAGTTTGCTTTTTCTTCTTGGGTATCCTTGACTAGCAATATATGAGGAAGCATTTGGAACATAGATCTATAATTTATGAACTTGTGGGATTACAGTTGGAAACATACTGAAGAAGTAGAAGATTGATCATTTTACTGAAATATCTAAGTAGTAGTTTAACAGTAAAGACATCTCTTATATAGGTGTGCTCTGGAAGCCTCTTGAAGAAAAGTTTGTTGGTTTGATATATTTTCTTGTGGAAGATGAGCATATTGGATTTTTAACCATATTACCCAAGTCCCAAATCAATAGTTTCCCTCAAAACACGCTCCTATGATAGATTTGTTTTAGTTAATTTTTTTTGATCATGGAAGCTTATGGTGGTCATGTGAATTTCAGGGAAGAGTTTAAATTATGAATCTAGTGGTTCTTTCTTTCCGTAGTTTGGTCATGTATGGACAAATGGTAAAAGCAGATCTCCTAAATTACTGGAGACTGTTATCAATCTTCTTCAAATCTGAGTGCCTTGTTTTTGTAGTGTTTTTAATCATTTAGTGAGGGTCTTATAAACCAATGCTTCTTTACAAATAAAACATTGGAGTTATGGAAGATTGGAATATCAGTTTTTCCTGGTTAGGCATACCAATCTAGTCAAACTGGTAGGTCCATACTGTGTTCCTAATGAGAGGTGGACATGTGCATGCAGTCGAAGCCTCTGAAAGATTTGGATGGCCAAAAGTGTCATATATGTGGAGATAATGTGGGGGTGACAGCTGATGGGGAGCTCTTTGTAGCCTGCAATGAATGCGCATTTCCAGTTTGCAGACCCTGCTACGAATATGAGCGTAAAGAAGGAAACAAGTCATGTCCTCAGTGCAAGACCAGATACAAAAGGCAAAAAGGTCAGTGGATGCTCTCTGATATTTTTGAATCTAAAATCCTATATTACAGAAAGATTATACACATGTAAGAGTCAACTTTGGCAAAATACAAAATAGATAATGGAAATTGGACATTGTACTCTTGGAGCTTTTCTATCATGCTTTTTTTGTTATTGTTGACAGGCAGTCCAAGGGTGGAAGGTGATGAGGAAGAAGATGATGTTGATGATTTAGAGAATGAGTTCAACTACTCTCAGGTACGAAAAAATATGAAGCAGGAGAGAGCTGAAGCAACGATGCAGTGGCAGATGTATGGTCGAGGAGGAGAGGAAGTTGATTCTGTTACTTCTTCCAGACAGGATCCCCATTCTCAAGTTCCATTGCTCACTAACGGGCAACTGGTATGACCTCTAGTAACTGTTGAGGAATGTGTGATAGCCACCTTCATTTTCAATGCCTGAAATTGTCATTGGAGCTTACAATTAGTGCAGAGTATTTCAGAACAGTAAAATTAATAAATGCATCTATATAGTATATATAGGTTATTTTGTAATGTATTCCCTTGTTAGATATGACCAGATGGGCTGAATATGTGTTGTTTGCATTTGTAACAAGCTTCTGGTAAAAAACTTTGTACATTTAATTTCATCAACGTTCTAGATCACACTCCGTGATCCATCATTAGGATAATTTTCTTTAATCCTGATGATGGATCACTGACTGTGATCTGGATTGTCAATGATATTAAATGTTATTTTTACCAGAAGCTTGTTTAGTATATCACAGACTCTGCAAATTTCATGTTTATTATGTTTGCATGTGTTAATTTTTAGTTGGCTGTATGGTGTTTGCCTAGAGTTTGGTAATGTATTTGACAACTGTGGGATTAAGCTGTAACCGGTTTAGCATAGTTTTAATGTCTATCCATTAGTCTTTTGTACAGAGGAGATAGAAATGATAGTTACTTCGTGCAGGTCTCTGGAGAATTTACAGATGTGTCTTCTGAGCGTGTGGCTCCAAATGGTAGTACAGGTGGAAAGCGAGTTCATTCACTCCCTTATGCTGATCCAAATCAGCCAGGTATTTAATTTGTAGCATAATGCAGTATGTTTTAGGATTGGAGTACTCTCTTTCTTTGAGGCTTTCATTTTTATTAATGGACCAATTTTAAATGATCTGAGAATATGATGCATTTTTACAGTTCATGTGAGAATTGTGGATCCTTCAAAGGACTTGAATTCCTATGGACTTGGAAATGTGGACTGGAAGGAAAGAGTAGAAGGCTGGAAATTGAAACAAGAGAAGAGTATGCTGCAAATGACTAGTGGTGGTCGGTATGCTGATGGAAAGGGAGATATGGAGGGTACTGGTTCAAATGGGGAAGGACTACCACTGTAAGTAGAGAAAATTTTACTGGATAATATTTTTCAACTGGATATTTTAAAAATTGTTTCCCAAAATAAAAATTTGCTTGTTTATATAAAGTAACATGTTTTCCAACTTTTTGTGTAATCCAAATAGCATCTTAAAGAACTTGGAAATAATTATGTATTAGATTATCTGATACTGACAAAGTTGAGCATCTGTACTGAAAAAGAGTCATTAAGATTTCTAAGCTTTTAAAAAAACATGGTTCCTTAAATATCATCTAATTGTAAGCTTTTTGTGAGCTCATCTTTTGGGGTGATTTAAAGGTTTATCCGAGAAAGTACAGTTTTATTTTTCAATTTAGGTAGATGGAATAGTAGAAGAACCCAAGAATCACTTTTCTGCATCATATTTAATGCTGAGCTGTGTGTGCTGGATTTGTTCTCCAAAATCTTCATCCCTGCAGAGCTCATTGAGATTTTGCAATGCCAATCCTTCTGCTAGTAACAAGATTTATCAGCTTTTTCATGATTTTATTCTACTGTTTAATGGGTGTTAATCTTTCAATAGTAGTCTGTTGTCCATAATCTCCTGCACTACAGGCATGCATGGAGACTTTGCAATGCCAATCCTTCTACCAGTAAATAGTTTTTCAGATTTTTAAATTTGTTTTGTCACTATTTAGATTGTTCAGATGTCCGTTTTAGCATACCATATTATTTTCCTTATTGAAATCCTTGGTCTCCTGTCTACTGGGTGACCAGGTGTTCATCTGTCAATAGCAATCCCTTTTTCAAACAGATAAAATAGTAAAATTGTAAATATCTAGTTCTAGAATCCAATTATATGATCTGAAAAAGGAATTCGTGTAGTAGTATGTAAATCTCAATATTGTATTGCTATAATATCAATTTTTGTTTCATCTAGCATAATTTTGGAACGATTGGTAATTTCAAAATTTGGTATGCTTTCTATATGGCAGGGTTGATGAGGCACTACAACCTTTGCATAGGAGTTTCCCTATTTCTTCCTCCAAGCTCACTCCATACAGGATTGTGATTATTCTTCGACTTATCATCCTGGGATTTTTCTTTCACTACCGAGTCATGACTCCTGTTAATGATGCATATCCACTGTGGTTAGTCTCAGTGATATGTGAGATTTGGTTTGCTGTATCGTGGATTCTTGATCAGTTTCCTAAATGGATGCCCATCAATAGGGAAACCTATCTTGACAGGCTTGCTTTGAGGTTAGTTTAACATTTTGAAGATGATGATCCTTGATATGTAGTTGACAATGCCATATAATCTCTTTTGAGGATATACAAGCAGGCGACTCCTTACGTAAGGTTTGCAAGAGCAAGTCTTTGCATGATTTACAAGGTAACCTTTACAAGGCATTTTAATTCCCTTACTTCTAATTTTACAGGCATGATAGAGAAGGAGAACCATCTCAGTTAGCTGCTGTTGATATTTTTGTCAGTACAGTGGACCCTCTCAAGGAGCCTCCCATTGTCACAGCAAATACTGTGTTGTCAATTCTTGCTGTAGACTATCCCGTTCATAAGGTTTCATGCTATGTATCTGATGATGGATCTGCTATGTTGACTTTTGAAGCCCTTTCAGAAACTTCGGAATTCTCAAGGAAATGGGTTCCATTCTGCAAAAAGTACAACATTGAACCTAGGGCTCCAGAATTCTACTTTGCCCAAAAGATCGATTATCTGAAGGATAAAGTACAGCCTTCCTTTGTGAAAGAACGCAGAGCAATGAAGGTAAGTACATATTCATATACTGGAAGTAAGTTCAAGTTTTGTTAATCTATTTAGTCTATAATAATGTTGACATATTCTGTATTTTCCTCAAATTCAGAGGGAGTATGAAGAGTTCAGGGTCCGGATTAATGCTCTTGTTGCCAAAGCACAAAAGGTTCCCGAAGAGGGCTGGACCATGCAAGATGGAACTCCATGGCCGGGGAATAACCCTCGGGACCATCCTGGGATGATTCAGGTGTTAGATTATCCTGATGAGGAAATTGATTATTAGTACTGCCTTCACTCTTGAATGCATTTTCTTTGCCTTATTTTATCATGTTTCTCAGCATTTTGCACAGGTGACAGATTACTGATTTATTGCTTTAGCTTTTCATTTCAGGTATTCTTAGGTCATAATGGGGCACTTGACACTGATGGAAATGAACTACCTCGCTTAGTTTATGTATCTCGTGAAAAGAGGCCTGGTTTCCAACACCACAAGAAAGCCGGTGCAATGAATGCATTGGTATATGCCTTTCGAAGCATTCATGTTGCCTTTTTGCTAATATTGTAATATCTGCTTGTATATCTTATTATTAACACCAATGATCATTTATATTTGGTGAAGTCAGGTTCGTGTTTCTGCTGTCCTTACGAATGGTCCCTTTCTATTGAATCTTGATTGTGATCACTATATAAACAATAGTAAGGCTCTGCGAGAGGCTATGTGTTTTATGATGGATCCCGTCGTTGGAAAGAAAACATGCTATGTGCAATTCCCTCAGAGGTTTGACGGTATTGATCGACATGATCGATATGCAAATCGTAACACAGTTTTCTTTGATGTGAGCATTGATTAACACAAAGCATCGCTGTTTTACCAAATCTTGTATATATATATATATATATATATATATATATATATATATAAATATAATCTAGTATTTAAACTTTCTTTATGATTTTTTTTGCAGATCAACTTGAAAGGTTTGGATGGGATCCAGGGACCTGTCTATGTCGGCACAGGATGTTGTTTCAATAGGCAAGCACTCTATGGTTATGACCCTGTTCTGACGGAAAAGGACCTTGAACCAAACTGTTTCTTTAAGTGCTGCTGTGGCCCCAGGAAGAAAGGCAAGAAAACAAATAAAAGTTACGGTGACAAGAAGAGAAACAAGCGAACTGAATTTACTGGCCCCATCTTCAGTTTGGAGGACAGGGAAGAGGGTGTCGAAGGCGAGTCCTAATCAGATAAATTAGTTCGAATCCTTTGATGAATAATATGTCTTTACATATCTCTCATTTGCTGGCTTATTTGCCATTATGAATTGCAGGATATGATGATGAAAAGTCATTGCTCATGTCCCAGAAGAGTTTGGAGAGAAGGTTTGGTCAATCATCAGTGTTGATTGCAGCAACTCTAATGGAAGATGGTGGCACTCCTCAGTCTGCCAATCCCGCTCCTTTGATGAAAGAAGCTATTCATGTTATCAGCTGTGGATATGAAGACAAATCGGAATGGGGAAAAGAGGTACACTTAATAAAGTAGGAATTTGCATTTATGCTTGACGATGCTTAAGATTTTATTTTATCCTCGTTCACTAAGTCAGATGAAAGATTCTGTCTAAATGATCTGTAAACACTTAATAAGAAAGTATCTCTGCTTCTGTAAGCAATCCTAAGCCAAGCTTTTTCTGGGGCAGCTGTAGTGCCTCTTCTAATATGAAATGAAATCTGCAGATTGGGTGGATTTATGGTTCGGTTACAGAGGATATTTTGACTGGGTTTAAAATGCATGCTCGAGGTTGGATATCAATCTACTGCATGCCTACCCTTTCTGCATTCAAAGGATCTGCACCAATCAATCTTTCGGATCGTTTGAATCAAGTTCTTCGATGGGCCCTTGGTTCTGTTGAAATTCTTCTGAGCAGGCATTGTCCAATTTGGTATGGCTACAGTGGAAGGTTGAAGCTATTGCAGAGGTTGGCATATATCAACACCATAGTTTATCCTCTTACTTCCTTGCCATTGATTGCATACTGTACACTGCCAGCTGTCTGTCTTCTTACAAATAAGTTCATCATTCCTGAGGTAAGCTTGCCAATGCCTGATCTACCTTGCGACTTTTAAAGGATTTGTTGTCAAGTCTCTTCTTATGTGTTGTTTGCCGTTTTTACACCTCACCATGATTCTGTTTGCTCGAATGTGCAGATTAGCAACTTTGCAAGCTTTTGGTTCATTTCACTCTTTATATCTATTTTTGCAACTGGTATTCTAGAGTTGCGCTGGAGCACTGTTGGAATTGATGAATGGTGGAGAAATGAGCAGTTCTGGGTTATTGGAGGTGTATCAGCACATTTGTTTGCTGTCTTTCAGGGGTTACTGAAAGTTCTTGCAGGAATTGACACAAACTTTACTGTTACATCTAAGTCTTCAGATGATGATGGCGAGTTTGCTGAGTTATACGTTTTCAAGTGGACTACTCTTCTTATTCCTCCGACTTCACTGCTGCTTGTAAACCTTGTTGGTGTGGTGGCAGGTGTTTCATATGCCATTAATAATGGTTATCAATCGTGGGGTCCCCTATTTGGAAAATTGTTTTTTGCTTTCTGGGTGATTGTTCATCTTTACCCCTTCCTCAAGGGTTTGTTGGGACGCCAGAATCGTACACCTACGATTGTCATTGTCTGGTCGATTCTCCTTGCATCCATTTTCTCCTTGCTTTGGAAGAGGATAGACCCTTTCTTACCAAATAATGTACCCTCGTCACAATGCGGTATCGATTGCTAAAGGTTCTATGAGTTTATTCCTCTCACCGATGTTGGGCAAACAGCAATTCATATGAGGGCCAAAATGTCTCCGATGTGTTTAAATCATCTGTAGATAATATGTATTGAGATGAGGGACTTGAAACTTTAGATTAGTAGACTGTTCCAGCAAAGGGATCATTGGATATAAAACATATAATAGGCTATAATTCAGTAAAATGAATATACGTAACCTTTTTATATCTTATTTATTCTCATACCTATAGGCTGCTCGAACATGCATACTAGTTGTTATCTCTATCTTTGGATGGTGTGTGGGGTTTCACATCAATTATCGATGCCATGCTATTATTGTTTAAATTAGCTTTTAAAACTTTCATATTTCGATAGCAAACTATTTGAAAGGGGCATTTTGGAAGATATTGATTTGACAAGTTGTTGATAATTGCATGCTTATCATTTATATTTCATTAAAATTATATGCTATAGTGGTTGAATAGAGGGGAAAGGATAAATTGTTGCATTATCAATCTTATTAGCATGCAATAGTGATGGTCATGAGAATTAATTATGGATTTAGTACTCCTTAGTAACAAGTGGTTAATGTTGGAAATAAATTTAATAATCTTTTCTTTATTTATTCATATTTTGAAAGATTTGAGTAACAATATTCAATTTGTTACATAATAATATTACTTGTGTGGAATAAATTTTTATATTACCAAATAGATACCAATTTATTACTATTGGATGGTTATCAATAGTTTATTTTAGTTATCAAATTTGAATTTTAAATATAATTCTCATTTCCCATTTGATATTCATTGAGTTGTATGATAGCGATTTATTAAAACAATAGGCTTATATTCTTTTTGATAAGTTAGCAAATAGGTATTCATTAAGTTTTGTCGGACTTTGAATGATTAGTATGAATACCTATACCTTGGTTACTATATAGGATTTTATGCAAATTAGAGAACTAGTCTTAACAATCCATTATAACCTAAGTGTATGTTCAATCCTTGGAAATGATGAAAACTTAAAAAAATATGCTTCGTGAGATTTAAAACTAATATTTTTGACTTTATTATGAGCATGAGAGATTTAAGATGAGAGAGGGAAGATCAAGGAAGTCAAGCATCAAATGTATGAAAATATATTCAATAAATTAATCACTTAGGATGTAGAATCAATCAAGGATCACATGTGATGCACACCTAAACCTAACACAAAAGGTGGATTAGCATCTAACAAGGTACTTCCCTATCCATTGATCATCTAATTTGATTCTATGAAGTAGTTGTTGCACATCCTATGTTTTCTTCTTTTACTTGGTTGCAAATATTGTGCAGTCTTATCATTTTTATGATTATTGTTATAGCCATTAGGTTAAAGAGGTTGTTGAAAACCTTAAGATATTCTATGTGAATACATTATCTTTTTCTTATTACTCCTCATAGTAGACGAGTAGATTGAGAATACTTATGATTTGTAATGCTAAATGAGGAAACATGGTAATAAGTAGTTATGATATTATTTCCTTGGTTTCTTTGCATTAGGAAGATAATTATTTAAGTTCCATTACATGAGATGATTTGTAAAATCCTAATCTCTTAATAATTCTTTCAATCTTTTACAATTAACTAAGGAGAGTGATAAGACTTCTTCTAATCTTGGGAACCCTATATGTAAATATCAAACTAGATAGTTAATAATGAAATAAATATGAAGGAGCCATTGATCTAATATGATATGGAACACTATTGATTGCGCATTTATGCATGCCATTTATAGTGGAAAGGTGGGTACATTTAATGCTATTTTAAATTCTTGATGACCAATTATTTGTTAGTAAGAATTGAGTTCTATATTAAAGATAACTAAGTATGAATGAAGTAGATTTATAACAAGTTTGAATTATTGTAGAATGCTTCCAACTAATGATAAGTATGTTACCATAGCATAATTAGTTTAGTTGAATACTTAAGTTTATGGTTTATTGATTTGTTGATCATGTGACTGTTTTGGTTGATCGAACTAGTTATAGTTATTCATGTTAACTTGATTAGATATTGTGAGTAAATAATTGTTGAACTAATTGAAAATTTGTGATGTAGTCATAAAAGAAAATTTCTTAGGATTAGGGTATTAAATAACCAATACGATAAACCAATAACTATTGAATAAAGTGAAAAAAATTAGGCTATAGGTAAACATGAAAATATTCACAATCAAACTCAACATAAAACACCTCTGTGGATTATGTTTGTTTAGTAGATTTTTAATTAATTTTTCGTCCTTGTTTCACCTGAGTGGGTTACAGTCGACGAAAAACAATTTGGGGTAACTGGACCCTAGAAAGGGTTGTATACCCACTCACACAAATACGCGAAACATAGATTAGAAACCCAAAATACATATATACTCCTTGATCCCATTTGGAAGCAAAGTATGTAGGAAGTTTGGTGAATGAAGGAGGTTCCTAGTACACAAGATTTTAGGTGTGAGGTTAGGAAATTTCTAAAGAATATAATTTTCAAATTGTAGTGTCGGAAAAATGTACTCCTAAGTTACATTTTCACACAATGTTTGGGTGCCTTAATAAATTGGACTTAATTAAGCCTCTAATTTTCCCAATTATGCATTTAAAAGCCTAATTAATCTCAATTTTCGAAAGGGAAACTTGTATTAAACAACTACAAACATTAATTGAATTGCCTTGGAATTGGAGTGTCCTAGATTTAGGTCCCTAATTTAGGACCCCAATTTTTAATATGTTTTTGGTGGCATTTTTATGACTCAAATTCAATTTGCAATTGTTAGCTTTTGATGTTTATTTTTTAGAAAATTAGAGAATTACCTATAAATACAAGGTCTTTTTATCAATTCAAATCCTAGAACTTTTTGAGAGACTTCAGAAGAGAAAATATTATTTTTAAGAGAATTCAAGAGCATATTTATTAGTCTTCTACATCAACATTCAAGATCTCGAGCATCATGTCAAAGTTTTTTGCATTCATGCATGTTTTTGGAGCTAACATTGTGATGCCAGTTTCAAGCATTCAAGTCAAGATTCAAGCTATCAAATCAAGCCATTCATGCAAGATCAAGACCTTGGAGATATGTGTTAGCCTTAAGTCTTGTAAGGATCTCCATTCAAAGGTTTGGAGAGTTGCAACATAGCATTGTTCATTCATCATTCCTTCCATTCATGTTTCATTTCATTTCAAGGTTTAATTACCAAAATGATGTTTGACCAGGGCAAACCCCTATTCACCAAAAACAAACAATTTTTCCCTCTCTTTATATTTGCAGATTTGTAGGTGAAGGAGGATTGAAGATTGATCAAAGGTGCAATTTTGCAAAGTTGTCAAAGTTGTCAAGCCACAAAAAATAAAGTTTGTAGAATTTATTTTTGACTTTTCGACTATGAGATCTAGAGAAATCGAGAGTGTAGATCCAAGAGTAGAGGACTGTCAAAACAGATTTTGGATCCCTAAAGCAAGACCTGTATGCCCTAGGGAAAATATGTCTTAGGAGGACACTAAAGAGAGGCTTTTGGTGATAGGTGCATAAAGTCTTACCCTTCTCAGATCTACTGGAGTTGATTTTTTCTGATAGTTTTATGCTTTAAATTGATGATCCAAGTTTCACATTGCATAATTGGTGTGATAGAAGAGGGATTCGCTACACACGAGTCTCTCCTTTCTTGAGAGATCACCAGGGAACGAACTGCCCTTATACACCTCAGAATAACAGATTAGTAGAACAATAAAGAACTAAGACTCAGTTATGCTTCGGGAAAAACTTCCATAGACCCTGAAAGAGAAAAACCAGGAGATTTCTATCTTAGAAGAGGGAGCTCTCTACCAAAAGACGTCAGTGTAGTTCCAGGATGCTAGCGCAATGCGCTATTGTCTAAAGGACGTGTTGGCCTCCCGAGCAACAAAGAACTCAAGAACTCAAACATAAAAAAATAAGATTTAATTCTTAGCTCAGGGGTGAGTCATACTGAACTATATAACTAATCGGAAAACTAGAAACTGAAATGAACACAAGGATTCTTGGAGAAAGATTACCTTCCTCTGGATGTCCGAATCTTCACTCCAAGCTCCTTTTCGTGACCTACACACAAAAGAACAAGAGGAAAGTTTTTGGGTGTCTGCCTCAATCAGACTCCGCTTTGGTGTTCCCACCTTCACGAACAACCAAGTTGGAAAGGAGTGCTAAAGAAGTAAACAAAGCGTGTGGTGAAAGAAAAACCCACTCAAGAGTAGAACTCGCACCACAAGAAGCATGTGGTGAAAGAAAAAACCACTCAGGAGTAGAACCTACATCACAAGATAGTAAAAGGACAAGTATGAAAGGAAAGTGGAAGAGAGAGAGAGAATTACCCACATGCCTAGACCCTCTCTGGAGCACACAGACACACCATTGAGTGCTCTCTTGAGAGTTGTTGCTGCCGTTGGGAGGACCTCAGTTCGGCATGGCTTCGCTTGCGAGACCACTTCTATCAAAAGTGAAGAGAACTCTAAATTGGAGCAAGTGAAATGAGAAAGCCTGAGTGATGTCTTCCAACCCAAAAATGAGAGCCAAAAAGGGTTTTTAATGCTTGCAAGGGTGACCAAGAGCTGTTACTTTCAGAATGTAACCACTAGGACACATGTCTCAAGGGTTAGTATTCCAGATTCCACATTTTGAACTCAGGAAACCACTAGGACGCTAGTGCGCTGTGCAGACGTCTGCGTGCCACACGTGCGTCCAAAGCCTAGATTCTCAGAAAATGCGTCGCTAGGCTTCTGTCGCTCAGCCACAAGTCTGCATGGAGTCAGAATCATGAAATTCTGACCCATGGAATTTTGTCATTAATGTTCCAAGGTGTCATAAATATTAGGAAAAAATGCCAAATGTGGGATTGCCCCTAGGTGCAATTCTGTGACATTACATTTTGGCCCCACTTTAGTGGGCTTTTTTAAAAAAAAATCAGCCTCACTAAAGTAGAAAAGAAAAAAATTCATCCAAATTTTAAATTTTATGGATTTGCATGCCATAAGAAAGGGATCATAGCGGCCACCAAAGTCGAGCTAACCGATACTGAAGGTGCCCCCAACATCTGAGCTCAACAAACAGTGTTATTCAAGACTTTAACTTGCGAAACTCAAATTTTAGGTCAGCTTCGAAAAATCAAAAGAAAGCTACCATAGAGAGAGGAATGATCAAGAAAAAAGTTGTCGATTTAGAAGAAAAATATGATCAAGAGACGACCTTATGCTCCCTCCTGAGTTTGACCCTAGCTTGGTGGGGAAAATTTAGGAGAAATTGGGGAGCCACAAGCTCTAGGAAAAATAGGCCTTGGGGGGCCTATATATACCTAGGTGGGCTCCTAGAAGGATCATTTTCACTATTCATTGCAAGCAAATTGTTGACTTTTGTGTGAGAAAAGTTAGAAAAATGCTGAGCAGGAGAGAGTATGAGGCGCCGAGGTTGGAGCAGCTACGTTAGGACATCGCTGAGGGTCGCGAGGTGGACTAGGTAGGCTGCAAAACCTTGTTTTTCATGATTTTAAGCTTATTATTAGAAAATTTTCTATTGGTGAGGTGTGCAGGCGTCGTATTTCTGCACCTTCATCTGACATCTATGAGTATTGGGGTCTTGAATTCACGATGTTGTCTCAGAGACGCGTTGTCATCTTCGAGGCAAGCATGGAAGGAAGGGACATATGTGTGACGTGCAAACCTTCTTCCTAAGGCACATAAGTCTCACATATATATGCTTTTTTTTTAATGCAAAATGTTGATGTCCCGAGTTAGAATTTTTTTTACTTTTTGCAGGAGTATCTAGAGATTTGAAGCATCGAGGAGGGTGAGAATTCTGACTCGTTCTTGAGTAGAGGGACCGTCTATTGGAGGATGAGGTCACACTTCTAGAGTGGGTCGGTCTATAGCATGTGTTTACCATGCCAGAGATGAGATATAACTAGAGGATGCTGATGACCCTTATGGAGCAGTGGGATGCCACCTAGTCATCTTTTTAGCTGCCTTGTGGAGATATGACCATCACAAACAAGGACGTCTATGGAATCCTTAGGCTACCCATCTATGGATGACGAGTAAATCTTGATGATACAGACAGAGGGGGTCCTCTACTACATAGGGAGCGCTGATGACAACGATGACACAGGTCATATTTATATGCATTGGTATGACCATGCTAAGACCACTGCACCATTGCTCTGCCAAGTCATGGTTGTGACCGTTTCCTTCTGAATCACGATTGATGGGCGAGGCTTGCACCTATATGGGGGCCGCGTCCATACTATCAGAGAGATGGTAGAGCATAAGACTATTTTTTTTTGCTGGGGGTGCAACATGCTAGCGCATCTCTACCAAGAGCTATGCCGATACGTACATTATGAGTACCGTAGCCTTACAACATGCACACTTTTGCAAGTGTGGGCCTTTTCCCATATCATGTGCACTTGGCCAGTTTGTTTTCCCTAGTGGCAGCCGTATCGAATTCCTATGGCCAATTGGTATGACATGATGGGTCAGTGGAGATTTAGGGACTTGTAGTTTTGGCATTTACAGTTCAACACTCTCATTGTGGATGGGGTTTGGTGGAGACTCTATCGATTTTTTAGATGTGTGGACGACAATAGTTACTCCAGAAACCTGTAGCGGGATCATTTTTTGATCAATCGAAGATATTATTTCATATTACCTTACTACTGGAGTCAGGTCATGCAGTAGCATGGCTGACCTCATACTATTCCAAAAAATGTGCCAACCTATACTAGGGCCCATAGGAGTGCAACAAAGGTTGGGGGCCACCCTCACCCCACTATTACTGATATTGTCCCATCAGATGACGATGAGCCTGATCATGATCTACCCCCTATAGTGGTGATAGATAATGTTGGTGTAGTGACTAATTTTGCATGGTGGTGGGAGAGGCATCGTCTTGCTTCTGTGTTCAGTGAGGGTGCCCCGAGAGGGGATCTTGGTCCATAGGGGAACTTGCCACCCCAACCCCCAAAGGACAGGAAGAGAGGTTAGTAGTAGGCTGAGGAGGAGGAGGCACCACAGGAGGAGGAGGTGGCATCACCGAGGCTGAGGTGATGGAGGAGGTCGGATCCCCCACTAGCTACCCCTATCTCTTTGGCACCACCAGCTTCTACTGCAGCTGCGGCGACACTAGCATCACCGGGAGTAGCCACCGAGGTTGGTAGTGCAAGTCCCAACACTGAACCTCACCCTGACCCGACATGGCAGCTAGGGGACCCAGGTATATGTGATATGTTGTTTATGTTTTTGTACATCTAGGTTTTTGCTTTACGACATATGTATATACATGCCATGCGATACTGATACCTCTTTCTTTATCTGTGGTTGTAGAGGACGCATAGGGATGGACTGGGTTTATAGCTCAGTGTATTTCAGAGGTTTCCCCTATTGTGCCAATTCAAGGATTGGTCCTCGAGGCTTACTGACCAGTGTCTGCGGGACAACATGCCTCCTACTTCGAGCCAGTTGCGCACTTGAGGACTACCTATGAGGAGCAGGGTGTGGAGATTGCCCAACTCACTGCAGAGTTGATGACCGTTTGGGGACAACATGACCAGCTGTCAAGGGAGTTGTGAATGACACTCGCCGAGCAAGACATGACAGTGAGGAGAGCTGATGGCACTGAGCAAGCATGCTATGCTCTCTAGAGCTATCTCGATGACCTCGATGGGTAGCCAACAGCTGTGATCCCGACAAATGTTCAACGACTATGGGACGAGTTGAGGTAGGCGGAGTTGACGATATCCTCCCTACAGGGGGAGATCAGGTGGATGCGAGCAACTTTGTCCGTATCATGCTTCCACCGTTCACGCTCCATGACCATCCTTCAACCCCTCCCTAGTGTTCCAGAGCATTCGACAGAGCCAGAGGGCTCCGAGAGCCATGCACCATAGTGATTAGAGGCTCATCATTAGTTTTGTATATCATTTTTGTAGCGAGATACATATCTATACATATATACTTGTAGATCTTTTTTATAGACATATATTCAACAACCACTCATTTTTTATAGCAGTGGCCTGATACATGTACATGAAATTTGATACATACTTGTGTATGTATATATATATATATATATATGGATAGATCGATTTTGATTTCATGGCATCATTCATTTGGATATGAATATTCTTTATTTTTCATTTATGTTTATGCTATGGATGTTATATGCTCATATGGATGTATACTTACATTAGATGCTAATATGATTTAATAAACACACATGGCTGTATGTTAATTAAATACAATGATGATCTAATGATTTTAATAGATGTAATGTGATGCATGGACACTCACACACACATGTGGTCATTCACAACACAAAAATTTCTTAATGTGTTAATGAATAATGTCAACATATGTAGTGCTACTGCCCTTCTGTAGAGAGAACACCACATAGGTGACACATAGAACACTACGCATAGTATCGAAAAAGATGCATCGCATTAACAATCTCTTTTAAAGGTGTTCCATCCATAAATTATAGTCCATAGGCACCTAAACCACATACAAAGATCACAATGCAAGGTCCTAACTAGTTAGGACTGAATTTTCCTCTCTAATCAGGCGACACATTTACATTTCTCTAGTTTTCACAGAGAATCATATCTCCTATTTTAAAAGTCCTAGGTAGCACACCCTGATTATATTGCCTAGATAACCACCATTGATAAGCTTTAAGATGTTTGAGGGCCCGTAGATGGTGCTCATCGAGCATCTCTAGCTGATGCAAATGGTTAACTTGGTAGGTTTCATCATCAATTAACCCTTTAAGGGAAACCTGTCAGGACGAAATATCCAACTCCAAAGGAATAATAGCTTCGACACCATACACGAGGTTGTAAGGTGTTGCTCCTGTAGATGTATGAACACTCATGTGATAGGCCCACAAAGCGTATGTCAGTTGAATATGCCAATCCTTACCATGCTTATTAACTATCTTACAGAGAATAAGCTCAAGAGTTTTGTTAGATGCTTCCACTTGACCATTATATTGTGGATAGTACAGTGTGGAAAACCTATGCTGAATATGGAATTTCACAAGGAACTGCTTCACTTCCTTTTTCTTGAAAGGTGTACCATTGTTAGAAACAAGCGTAGAAGGCAATCCAAATCAAGAAATGATGTTGTTCATGAGGAAACTATAGATAGCTTCAGCGTTCATGGATCATAGTGGGATAGCTTCAACACATTTCATGAAGTAATCTATAGTGGTAATGATAAAGGTATGTCCCTTGGAAGGAGTTGATATTTTTTCAATAATATCCAACCCTCATTTTGCAAACAACCAAGGAGAAGTTTGAATTTGTAATTCTTGGGCAGGTGCATGAATGAGATGACTGTGTTGTTGACATTGGGGGCACTTCTTAACAAAATCGAAGGAATCTTGTTCCATCATTTTCCAATAGTACCCCATGTGTATTGGTCTTATTTCCAAGGATCTACCACCAAAGTGTCCACCCCTAAAGCCTACATGGGATTCCTTAAGGGAAAGGGGTATTTACACTTTAGTGAGACACTTGAGAAGCAAGCCATTATAGGCTTTTCTATAAAGGACATCAGATAGAATAATATAATGATCTAAAAGCTTTCTTATATGAATGTGATCATTCTTTGTTGCATCATCAGGAAAGTTTCCAGTCTTTAGGTAGTCATAGATATCAGAAAACCATTCTCCAAAGTCCACATGGGAACAAAGAAGGGACTCAACTCCAGGTTGGTCGGGAACCGCAAGGGTCCGCAGGACCTGAACCATGAAGTGGTATTCTTTCGTATCTTCTTCTGAAGGTACCAAGGAAGCAACGCTTGCCATGTAATCAACATGTCTATTTTCTCTCCTAGGGATGTTGTCTATTGTGAAAGAAGAGAACTGTTCAAGTAAGGACAAGGAAAGGTCCCGATATTGGGACAACTTATTCTGCTTGGCTTGATAGGTTCTTGTTTTTTGGTTCACGATAAGTTCAAAGTCACCTAAAATATGAAGACGTTTGATTCTTAGTGCAATCGTGACATGTAAGCCAACAATAAGGGCTTCATATTCAACGTTGTTATTGGTACAAGGAAAATTTAGTCAAAAGGATAGACGAACCGGTTTACCTTTAGGGGATATTAGAACTATGCTAGCTCTAGAACCAGTTTGACACCTTGATCCATCAAAATACATTTTCCACTCAAGGTCTTGATTAATTACAAAAATATTTTCATCAGGAAACACATCCAACCTTGGAAAGGAGCGAGATGAGGGAGTGTCTACTAGCTCATCTGCAACTGCTTGAAACTTTATTGATTTATGAGTAACAAAATTTATGTCAAACTTAGAAAGTAGCATAACCCACTTCACTAACCTCTCTACTGGGTTGGTGCTAGAGAACATATGCTTTAACAGATCCATTTTTACTATGACATGTGTTTCAGCATGGAGGAGATAGTGTCTCAACTTCTGCATAGCAAAGACAAGAGCAAGGCATTGCTTCTCCATGGAGGAATAACAAGTTTCATAGTCAACCAAAATGTGACTAATGTAGTAGACCACTCTCTCCTTCCCAGTGTGATCTTATTGAGCTAAAAGAGATGTTGAAGCATATGGTGACACAAAAAGGTAAAGCAGAAAGGGTCTATCTTGCATAGCCGACATCAATTCGGGAGGATTGGACGAATAGGTATTGATTGATTCAAATGATTTTTGAAACTCTTCATCCCATATGAAGCGAACATCCTTTTTCAACAAATGAGTGAAAGGAAGCATACAATAAGCCAACTGAGATATAAATCTATGAATTTCCTAAATATTCCCCTGTAAACTTTGCAACTCAGTGATATTCCTTGGTGGAAGCATGTTAACAATGACATCAATCTTATTAGTATTGTTACCTGATTTATGCTTCCAGCTAAATCAGGTAACTTATTGTTGTGTTTCCATTTAAAAAATTAAAAGATACATCATTTTCTACTAAAGTTCATTAATGTGCATAAAGGAGATTGTTTAAATATATTGCATTATTCCAGTTTTGCAATTACATACAAATAAGAAAGAGAACCAACATGTATTGAAAATGTAATCTTTATTGATGATCATAAGCGTATAATGTCCCTCACAAGACAAGGGATTGGCTATTCTAATGCTTATAAGGAAAAGACTATATGCCTATAGATAATCAGAAAGGAAATTACACATAAAATGAAAAGGGACCCGTCATTGCCTGTTGGAATGACGAATCCCATTAGCTTGGTCTCGCATCATCTCAATCTTTCCTACTACCCTACTTCCATTTGATCATCTGATGTCCATAAGCAATAAAATACACAACATACCATAAGTGTCCAGGAAAAAAAGAAAGGAGTAATCAAACACACCTATGATATGCTTTTTTTATCTAACTGGTTTGTTCCTTGTGTATATTTAGGAAAAGTCTTTGTTATTTTTCTGATTCAGCTGATTACAACATGTGGGGTAAAATGTGGCTCCCATGAGGGTTGAGCCCAACATGCTGCTCTCTGATGTTTTAAGAGGGATAGGAAATTTAGAAACTTGATCAAATCATGGATAAACATATTCTTGATGTATTAAATCAATATGGAATCACACCAGTTGATCAACTTTCATTATCAGATTCAAAAGATGCAAAAAATAATGTGAACTTTCAAGAGAGTTACCCTTCATCTTTTCACAATGAATCAATCAATAGGCTGCCATCATGTCAAAAGGGCAGCATATTTTGATGGATATATCTTTCAATCTTCTTAAGTGGATCCAAGATCCATTTTATTAAAGAAGTAAATGATTTATGTGATGCATCAAGTTCAATTATAGATGCATCAAGATCAATTATGCATATATTAATATAATAAAGGAGATATCAAGTCATGCCTGAAATCATCATGAGTCATATGGAGCAGCAAGAAGGAACAAGGACAATCATGCATTGTTGCATGAGATACATAGTTCAATTCATCTCACTTCAATCCTATTGAAAAAAAACACATAACTTAGGATTGTGATCTTTTAGGTCACCACCATAAGTGACATATGTCTTCCCAGTAGGATTAAAGCAAAAGGAATGGTAGAGTACTGATATTCATTGAGCAATCATGAAACATAGAGATAAAACTCAATTTTGAAGCCAAGGTCATGATTCCAAGTGAGTATAACAATTAATTTTAAGAGTTTTCAAAGGGTAGTATTGGGCGGATTTAGCGGACAACACCAATGATCTCATAAGAGGACAACAACATTGAGTGCATGCTATAGGGTAGCAAGGGGAACTTTCTTGATTTCAAGTTAGAGCTATCAAGCATTGCCAAAATAAAATGAGCAGGCCATGAATCTGAAATGGTGGGAAGAAATTCATTGAAGATGCATTCACATGTGTTATGAACATCATATCATGCAAGGATAAGTGAACAATTTCATGACAAAGAGTGACAAATATCACTCAAAGCAAGAACATGGATAGCCACAATGAACATTGAGAGATGAGGAGGATATGATGTTAGTTTGTTACACAAAGATCAAAAGGACCTAGATGATTGTAAAGACTAAGTAAAAAACCTTAGGGGAAAACAAGCAATTGTTAGGTAAGTTATGAAGATTGGAGCAGTCATGATGCAAAGAACAACCACTAAGCTTCAAATCAATGTAGTAAAAAATAATGAAAAATGCAGTAAAAAAACACCAAAGAGATAAGTATCACGAGTTCATGTCAATCAAGTATGGTGTTATCATATGCTAATATCATTCCAAGCACAAGAAATAAGAGGTTCGACACCTGATAGATAATATCATGTGCTAAATTATAAATGATTATATGTTATCTGCATTTTATAGTCACTGGGCTTCAAATAGATACTACAACATTTGATTCAAGTGTCATAAAAGAACATTGCCATATATGATAGTCATACTAGGGAAGAGATAAATTTCAATGCAATGGCAGCCTATTGGAAGGTTTGGTTCTCTATTTTTAAAGAATGCATCTCTTTCAACATAATAAAGAAACAATGCAAATAATAGGGGTTATAATAAAAAAATTAAGGACAGTAATCACAAAGCTTGTAGAAAAGGGGTAGTCAGTTTTCAATATAAAAAAAAGTCATATGATTATCAATGCATCCTTTTATTTTTCACATCATTGTAGTGCAGTGAACTGTGAATTGCTTTTTGTTAGAAATATAGTCCTTAATTGAGCAGAAGTATAATCTAATGGGAGATCATTATAGTTCTCCAAGTTTCTGAGTCCCTAATTCAATACAAATGTAATTTTATTTATGGATGCGTCATTGCCACAAGCCTATGTCATGTTTTTTCTTCCACCTATGAAATGACATAAAGGAAGGCTTATGAAAAGAGAGCTGAAAACATAATTCTTTTATAGTAAATGGCAGTCTATAGGTACAAGAGGATTAGTGGTCAGCCAACATGGCATTCCATGAGAGTACAGTCATAATATTGAACATGACATTAATGAAAAAAAGCACAACACTGTCATGATAGTAAAGAGGAGTGAAGTTGTTGATGTGAAATTAATTCTCAACAAAGTAGCCCTATCACTAGGAAATCAAAACAACACAATTCATAATGTAGTTCTAAGAAGACAGTGTGTAGTTGTGTTGTTTACAACTTTCAATACCTTTATTTTTAGCTTTTTTTTTAGAGATTTGAAATAACACATCTGGAGGTTGATTTCAATCAAATGGAATCACAGAGAAGAGATGATGTTATGGGAATGATGAGGAATTGTATTGCAGATATTGCCCAAGATTTCCATTTATCACATGCACACTAAGGTTGAGTGGAATTCATAAACAAGATGCATCAATTAAATGGATTAATGATTAAAAAAAAGATTTTAATGCACTCCTTAGTGCTTCAAATGTGTGTGATGGCACTATTTGATGAAAAGTTCACGAGTTTGATTTTCAAAGCAGTGCTATTCAACATCTCTAATTGGTACCAGAGCTGCATCATAAATTGATGTCCTTGTATTTTCACAAATGTGCGTTTACCCTAGAGAACAGTGTGGTATTTTCAATTTTGACACTTCTAATGTCTCTCTACCCTTCTGAAGTTGGCTATGGTGGTTTTCCTTGCAGTGAATAGGGTAGTGACTTTTAATCACATGCCAAGACTAAGAGACAAATGTATATGTTTTGTTCTGTCAAGCACTATCTTTAGACTGATTATTCACCATCAGTAGTGTGGAAAGCTTAATAAGTATTTCTGTTTTCCATGTCAAGAGAAATGACTGTAAGAATTTCTCTTTTCAATATGCATCACTAATGAAATATACAGTTACCTTGGGGGTAGTATTTGATGTATTATTCATGGTTGGTTATTCAGATTTACTGTGTATTGTATTTATCTGATTGACAACTGACTTCAGTTGAAGTTGCAAAGAATTTGTTACCGCCACTATTTGTCCTAACCCCTATTGAGACATAAAATGCCTTCAAATTGTGAAAACATGATGCCAAATCCTTCCCATGAGGTAATAAATGATATTGGAAGACCTATTGCAAAGGAAAATTGTGGAATGGATTAAAAAAATGTTGGAAATTGCTGAAAATCTCAGAATGCAATTTAAACACAAGTAAATGTGATTTGATTATGACAATGCTGGCTGCCATTACATGACATCAAAAAACAAAGATCTCCATTGTTTAAGGATTGAAAAGGTGAAAGTAAATGAAAACCCATAGCCTTAAAGGAGCAAAAATCCTTTGTATTTCCAGAGTGGGGGAAAATGAAATCTATAGGAGGATACAAGATTCATACAAGATATGCAAAGAAAGTATTTTTCTTTCTTCAAAAGGGGCCTTGAGACCCACGAAAAATTGTATGGCCCCGACCATTGACACAAGGGTTTGCATTTTTATAACGTAGAAGTTAAAATCCTCTATAAAAGCAATCAATTTTCAAGCAAATGCCATAAATCAATAAGGAAAAGCAAGAATACCCATTTACGTGCATCATATTTCAACATTCAAGCTCGAACAAGCATTCTCTTCTCTTCAAAAAATGAGTAATACAAAAATTTGCTTACAAAGGGCTTACCCAATCTTTTTTTATTTCTAATTGAAGATGCCTTTGTTTGTTTTAAAAATCCACCATGAATTTCTCTAGAAACAGCTTCAGAACTACTAGAAACTCTATGATGGCTAAGAGGTGAGCTTCTTGAAGGCTCAACAAAAAATGAAGTGCCTTTTGTGAGTTTTGGTCGCTTTTGTGTTTTAGGGTTTCTTGCCCTAATTTTCTTGGTTGAAGCACACAAAGGAATTTTTTCCTTTCTTTAAAGTTTCCAATATAACTAATGGAGGCTGTGGGCTTAGACATTAAGTCTTATGCCTTATGTTTTTTTTAAAATATTATATGTGCCTTGTATTTTTACTTTTGCATTGAGTTTTAATGTGAAACATTTTATAATTATGTGATAATTTATAATCACTTAATTATAAATGTTATATTTAAATGCAAAGTAATGGTGTGACATGTAAATGTATTAAGGAGGTATGAGTCAAGGCATCAAGCCAAATGCCTTTATGTTTGCATTAGTTTGTAAAATGTGAAGCATTTGAGTTAAATGATGTTATTATAAATCATTTAATCAAAATTGATATTCTTTAAATGCAAAATAGAGAAGCATGTGTTGAATTGTATAAGTCATAAGGTGTTGTTGAATCTTCTGCTTTGCAAACACAAAAAGTATGAGTCAGAACAGTTTGGAGGCATGTGGAGAATTTGAAATATTGACCAACATGTGGGAGTGGTGTTTGGGTCATCTTTGACTATTTTTGGAGGTAATGGGACCATTTTAGAGGCATTTTGCCATGCTTTTGGTATGGTTGGGTCAAAGCTTGATTTTTTTGCATTTTGGAGACTTTTGGGAGGAGTTTTGGAAGGTTCTTTTTTGGCCTTTATGCTACACCCGGCTAGGGTTTCTAGAAGGACTTGTGTGAGCAGTTGTTTCAAAAATTGCTTAAGTATCTTCAACTTGAAGTTTTGGGGAGTTCTTTCTTTCTTTTCGTAGGTATTGTAGCTTATCTTAGAGCTTTTTTTAGGTAGGAGATTGCATTGTGACTCAATATCAAACATATACAACAGTATGTAACACCATTTTTATTAATGGAATTCAGTGTTTTACATTCTTAGAAGCCACTTTATTGAGTGCAATGTGGTGATTGATGAATGTTATTGTGAGTTTTGGTAACTCCTTCAATGCTTGTCTCATTTTAGTACTTTTAGGTAGAATAAATATATATTTATGTAGGTATTAAGCTATGTGATGGGTCAAATAGTTATTTTATTTGTGGAAAATTTTTCCCTTCAAAGTGACAAGTGAACCAAGCCACCTTACAAAATACTTATGGATTGATATGTTAAAATATCTGAGCTGTGTGAAGTTAAGCTAGGATTTTGATGAAATTGTGTGTTAAGGCAGCTATATAGGTCTAAGAAATCAAATTAGGTGCATAACCATAGGGGTTAGTTTTCCTTTCATGTTTCTTTCTCCCCTTTTCCCATCAAGGAATAGTTTAGGTGACACCAAAAGGGAGCCAACCCATAATTTGGAGGTCTACTTTCATGATAAGATAGCCACCACTTGAAAGTAGCCCCATGTTACTCCAAATTTGCTAAGTTCTTTCACAACTTGGAAGAGGGATGCAAATTTGGATCACTAACAGTTTTGGCATGCCCGATGGGACAGTGAACTACTTCTCAGTTCATTTCATGCATTTTTGACTGTTGTTTAGTGTGTACAATAGTAGTTTCAACCTTTTGGAGGCAAGTTTTCAACACACCTGGTGACTCTAAAAGGATAACAACTGGTTTCAAGTAGATGAAGTGCTGGTATGTACTTATTTTGAAAAAAATTAGATCTGGAGTTCTTGCTTTATAAGAAATTTCAATGAATTTCTAGCTTCTATAAATTCTCCAATATGTCTACATTTTATGAAGACACATTCTATCACCCTTCATTTCATGAAAATGCTGCTCATAAACCTAATTATCAACAATATCAAAATGAGCATGCAACTATTTTTAGTCCAATTACCTTTGCTATAGGAGATTATCAATATTCTCCACAAGTTTGCCACCCTCCCACCCTTGGTCAACCATCATGGCAGTCAGTATATGCTCAAGATCAATCCCAAGGCCACCATTTTGTCTAGCAATCAACAAATCAATCCCTATGGTCAATTTCAAGAGTTTCAAAGTTTTGAGGATAAGCTCAAAAAAATTTACAATCTAGATTTAAGGTTGAAGATACGAAACATTTTTCTTGAAGAGCAGTTTAGAAAGAGTGAATTGAATATGCAACAAGAAAAGTTGGTTTGTCCATCCTATGATTGCTCACAAGATTATAGCCTTGAATTTCAACAAGAATGTGATTTGCAGCAGGAACAAGAAGCTTACCAAGCCCATCTCCATGAAGAGGAATGGGAGGCAAAAAAGAGGCAATTTGAGGAGAATCTTACTCAACAACTTGTTGCAAAGGATGCATAAATGAGGCTAAAATTTTCCAAACAGGAGGTTGCCAAGTTCAATGTTCCAAGCTCAACCTGTAGAGAAGCCTAAAAAGTTTGCATTCCCAAGTTTTAGGAGCCCTCCTTCTATTCAAGAACCTATTATTGAACAAGTGCATCCTTGTGAAGAACCCATTAAGGAGGCTCAACCAACCCCTTAGGTTCCAAAACAACCTAAAGAAGAGGTGCTTGTAGAGGAAGAGACAAATCTTTTAGCTACTGTTATGTTTGAACAAGAACTTGAAAATGACAAATCAGATGTGATAATAGAGGAAGAGAGTGAAATTAAAATCACAACCACATCAACTTTAGTACAACAGGAGGAGGCTCAAAACTTTGATGTTTTGACATCTCAGTTGAGCTATAATAAAGTAAAAATTAGTCTTCCTTCACTGGAAAACAAAGATGAGGATGAAGATGTTTTTTTTTGGGATGATCTAGAGTCATTTGTTTCAAATTTAAAGATCAAACAATCATCTTTTGAGGAGAAAATAGTGGGACAACAAGTAGTTGAAGTGGACAAGGATGTTCAAGTTCAAATTTTTGTTGGTTTATTTGATGAAATTCTAGAATTTATAGGTGAAGATGATCAGTGCTTGATTGAATTAACATCAATTCCTAGTTCCAAGCAACAAAGTGATGAGGTTCACTTCAACAGGGTGTTGGTCCATCAAGAAGCAAATGGGGACAACCTTGTCACAAAAAGTAAAGAGGTTGGTATTCATAAGCATGTTGGTCAAATGGAGCAAAATGTGAAGCAAGACATTGCTTTCAGAGGTGAGTCTTGAGAATTGTTATAAAGTTGAAGAAGATCTTGTTTTGCATGAGATAACTAATTATGAGCTAGATGAAGATATGTTCTCAAGTGTAGTAGAGGAATTCTACTTAAAGCTTGATGCCAAGCCATCACTAACTGAATATGAGGAGTGTGAGCAACATAACCAAGTAGATAGAGTAGCCAAAGTTTCATTTGAATCACTTGAGGTAGCTCATTCCAATCATCATGAGGTTTTGATTGTAGAAGTAGCTGATCAAAGTAAACCCAACAAGATTGGCTTGAAGGTTATTCTTTCACAAGGATGCCCTATCAGGAATTTAGCTAGTTTAGAGGCAACTGAAGTACCAAAGGTCATGCTTGCACCCAAGTATGAAGATGCAATTGAAGAAGAAGCTAATCTTGGAGTTGTAGCTGAAAGTGATCAGATTCAGCTCACTTGTCTAGTCCAGGACAACAATAGGCATGATCATTATCAATGTGCAAGTGAGTTTATTTGCATTTTTTACGAAACATTGCAACAGTCTATTGAATATCTGCATGCATTTCATGTTCTTTCAGTAATACATAATCATGTAATGCATCAATTGCTGATTAGAAAGGGATGCTATTTTTCAAAGTTTGTCAATGGTTTTGTTTGACCAGCTCCTTTGCTGGTTAGAGTAGATTAGGATAGTTTTTCATTTTCCCCTAAGTGTTGTTTTGCACAGTTAGGTAGTTTTCTTTGGTGTTCTGGTGTGTATTAAATAAGTTTCCATGGTGTCATACATTGTTCTAGTGAGTTATAGCAACATACAATGCTATTTTTAAGTTGTGTAAGCTTTTAGATGACTTAGTACCCAATGTATAAGCTTAAGGAAACTGGTCACAATGTTTAGTAGGTAAACATATAGCAGATGTCACCAAAAATGTTACCTGATTTATGATTCCAGCTAAATAAGGTAACTTATTGTTGTGTTTGCATTTAAAAAATTAAAAGATACATCATTTTCTGCTAAAGTTAATTAATGTGCATAAAGGAGATTGTCAAAATAGATTGCATTATTCCAATTTTGCAATTACATACAAATAAGAAAGAGAACCAACATGTATTGCAAATGTAATCTTTATTGATGATCATAAGCATATAATGTCCCTCACAAGCCAAGGGATTGGCTATTCTAATGCTTATAAAGAAAAGACTATATGCCTATAGATAATCAAAAAGGAAATTGCACATAAAATGAAAAGGGACCCGTCATTTCTAGGTGGAATGATGAATCCAATTGGCTTGGTCCCACATCATCTCGGTCTTTTCCCACTACCCTACTTCCATTTGACACTCTCCTCGTTGCTCCTGGGTTTCCTGCATCTGAAAAAAGAGTGTTGTTAGAGCAATGAAAGGTCACTGATAAAAACATGTGCAAAACATCCATAAACATGTAATCTGGTGTCCATAAGCATTAAAATAGACAACATACCATAAGTGTCCAGGAAAAAAATAAATGAGTAATCAAACACACCTATGATATGCTTTGTTTATCTAACTGATTTGTTTCTTGTGCAGATTTAGGACAAGTCTTTGTTACTATTTTGATTCAACTAATTACAACATGAGGGGTAAAATGTGGTTTTCGAGGGAGTTGAGCCCGGCATAATAAGCCCTCGATGTTTTAAAAGGGATAGGAAATTGAGCAACTTGATCAAATCAATGATAAACATATTCTTGATGCATTTAAATCAGCTATGGAATCACACCCGGTTGATCAACTTTTCATTATCATATTCAAAATATCAAAGAGAGTTACCCTTCATCTTTTCACAATGAATCAATCAATAGGCTGCCATCATGTCAAAAGGAAGGTGTACTTTGTTTGATATGTCTTTCAATCTTCTTAAGTGGATCCAAGATCCATTTTATTAAAAGAAGTAAATGATTTTAGTGATACATCAAGTTCAATTATGCATCTATTAAAATAATGGAGATATCAAGCCATGCCTAAAATCATCATGAGTCATATGGGTGCAGCAAGAAGGAACAAATATAATCATGCATTGTTGCATGAAAAACACTATCCAATTCATCTCACCTCAATCCTATTGAACAACCACACATCACCTAGGATGGTGAGCTTTTAGGTCACCACCATAAGTGACATATGTCTGCCCAGTAGGATTAAGGCAAAGGGAATGGTAGAGTATTGATATTCATTAAGCAATGATGAAACATAGAGATGAAACTCATTTTGAAATTTGTTGGTGTCGCGTTTTATCATCACCAAACACTTGGGAATAAAATCTCAAAGACACTCTATCCTCTTGAAAAATCACCGCGTATGCTAAGATTGTGAGAAGATCATATGGCGATTCCAAGGTTTCTTTCGTTAGGTCTTGACATGTGGATAAGCTCAATGGGCGTTGTGATTTTCTGGTAATACACAAAGGGACTTATGTTAAAATTCTTCACGAATTTTGGGACTTAGGCGGATTTATCATTAAAAGAAAAAGCTTTCTTTAAGTTAGGACTTTCGGTTTGGATCTCAAAAAAAGGAAAAAATAAAGGGTTTAGGATACGTTTCACCACCTAAGAGCGAGAGGCGATTAAAGATTAGGTGAAGGGAATAGCCACACTTTGTTTCCTCCTAGGACAACTATGGAAGTGGGTGCAATCTTCTAAGGGTGTGATTATAATTTTCAAGCCTCGAATGAGACGAAGTTAGAATCCCACAATTATAAGCTTAAGGCTAGCTTTGCAGCATCAAATGCAAGTCATCCATTCGAAGAAAGTATAGGCAATATTTATACCATTTAATCTATACGAAATCAATCTCTCATTCACTTAACCAACATTCAAAGCAAATTCTACTTAACTTAATTCTAACTCTAATTTATGGTAGAAGAAGTTATGCAACCTTGCTTACTACTTGACAATAAAAGTTATTCAAAGAAAATCATGCATAAGAGCTTTTATCATTGGAAATAGTCTCAATGGAACAATTTCATATATTGTCTCCACCAAATGAAAGTGAGAGATCACCAGTTTAAATAGAGTTTTCAAAATGAAATGAAAGGCCTAGATTAAAACAATATAGACGGCTAAGATTAATACAACTCAACCCTAATTAGGGTTGCCCAAAATAACATCAGTTATCAATCAGTAAACAAGCAGTAACAGGGAGTGAAGCAGCAGTTGAAGCTATCATCAAGGGAAGGCGTCCCTATCTTCTTGGGCAGCATTGTGCTTAATGAATCTGGACACAACCGTGACAACCTCCTCCATCGTGATGGGCGGCATCATGCTAATCCTGAATTCAAGTCCATCCAAATCCTCAGCACATCTAGCGAAGGTGCTCTCCCAATCCGCCTCCTGCCTCACAAAATCATGCCGGATGGCCAAGAGATTTGCCACTTTCGCGAAATCCTGTCTTAGAATTGGTCCAATAGTAGAGAAGAAAACCTCTTGAACCTTACACTTCAACCTCCCCAGCTGCATGTCGTTTTCCCGGACAATTTCTTGGTCAAACACATCTGTAGCTATAGTGTAAATCTTCTCTTGGATTTCTTTTACTTGCTCTTCAAGTCCAAGCCCATCCGCCTTCGCCTTCTCCAAAATTTCTCTCAGTATAGTTACTGCCCAAAACCAATGGTGAAAATCATAGGTTGCTCCTGCAACAATCACCTTTCCTTCAACCAATTCATCCCTTGGAACGCCCTTCAGGACTTTGAGGCATGGAATGAGCCTCTCCTAAATGTTTGGAAGACAATCTCAAGTTTCTACCATATCAACCAATCTAGAAAGAAAAGAAGTTTGCCCGTAGGCAAGTGCCAATTTTCCCATGAACGATGCTGCCTCCGTGCCCTCGCTTACCATCCATTCCTGAGCCTCCTTGGCCGTGACCATTCCTTGCTCTACATCGTTGGCTATCTCCTACGAGGAAGTGAGAAGAGGAGGAGCTACTACATCACCCTGATTGAGTGGCTAGGTCAGATGCCGTATGTACTCCTTCAGGCGTTCAACCTCCCTTTTGTATGCCTTCTTTTTCACCACCTCTTTTTCCAATCTTGCTTTGATAGTCGAGATGGAATCATCCAGCTCTTCCACATCTTGGCCTTTTGTTGTCGGGCCAAGGTCTATGGTGGTTATGGCGTATTCTTTGGGAGTGATCTCATCTTGTGCCTTATCTAGTGTGGGTATTGCGATATGTAAGGAGCGGCCACTGGCTTCGTCCCTCTGAATGGTGGAAAATTTCTTGGCAGGTTTCTTAGTAGCAACCTGTTCCAACCTTGCCAAGAAATCCGTAGTATCATCCTCTTCTTGGTCTTGCACTCGTGCCTGAATCTTCATTCTCTCGATCAACCAATTTGGAACGGTAGGCTACTCAATAACATCTTCCTCCTGAACGTTCTCCTCATTTGGAACATCCAAGACTTCTCTGAGGGCGGAGATCATTCCCTCTTCAAAGTCATCATTTCGGACTTCCACATCATTATCTGAACCTGGTATTTCTGTGCCCGTAGGTGATGAGGGCTCATCATTATCCAACTGGATTGGTTCATTATTTTCTTTCTGAATTGCAGAAGGTCCAATCATTTCAACCAAGGACTCGTCTATGGTGGCCACCAACTCATTAATATTCCGAGACGCCGCAGAACAAGATGGTTCTCCCTTCTGTCGTTTTGGAGCAGGCTCTGTGCTTGGAACTACTTCTTTCCTCTTCTCACCCATCTCAACCAAATCATCACGATGTGATGCGCCAGCATTGGAGGAATAGAACTCGGTCTCGCTTAGTAAGTCATATGTGAGCGTTATCTTTTTCTGTCTGAATTCCTGAACCTGATGGTCGACCCACCACTGAGAGTACTTGATCACCGGTCTCATTAAGGTTGCCAAATCTGAGTGCTTAGGCTCGAACCACTTCACTGAAGGGAGAGGTCAGCTTTCCTCGAAGCGTGGCTGGATGTAATTTCCATCATCCTGTAATTGATCAGGCACCCGACAAATTTCAATCGCCCTCATGAAGTCTACTGACATTCTAGACCATAATCTCTTCCTGACTTCATATTCATCAGCGGTATTCGCCCAAAAGTCTTCCAATTCCACTCTGTGCTTATATCTCCCCCCATCCACTGTTCGGATATGATGATGTGGGTCAAAATTGGCCCTGGACTTATAGGTTGTGAATGGGTACCACTAGATCTCTAGCCTGGCACTCTCAGTTGCTTGTGCTGACGGACAAGACTCCACCATATTCCCAATGAAGAATGGGAATGTGACAGCCGCCTTCTTGCTGGCCTTTGGATGTTTTGGTATTCTTCCAGCTGCCTTAGGACTTCAAGCAGGATCATCCGATTTGTCGGATAGATGGGCAACTTGTATGGGTTTCCAGTGAATCCCTGGATCCTGACATATGTAAATTTTGGAAATTGGATAAACCAAGATCCGTATCTATTGATCAAACTTTTCGCCTTGTGACTCAGCCTTTGATGCGTTCCTCCTTGAAGTGTTCTTGTGATGTACATTAAGAAATCATCGTGCACCCGTCTGAAATGAGATTTCTCCCTTAGCTGGAGTTGTGGGTAGCAATCATAAGGCCTGAGTTCATTTTCTCCATTGGCAACCTTGCCTTTACAAATCAGTCCTGAGTATTTATATGACCTAGCCAATAAATAGACAATATATGAGCTCATGTGAAAAGACTTAGTCCTTTCCATATTGATCAATTGCTCGTGAAGATTGTCACTTATCATTTGTGACCAGTTGAACATCTTCACGCCGGAAGTGATTTCATCTATAAAGTAATACATCCAATTTTCAAAAAATGCACCTTGAGGGTTGCCAGCTACTCTGTTTAGCATCAAAATGATGTCCCAATAATCTTCTTTAAAGTCTGTCCGGCGTGGCCTCTTAGGCATCTTCTTTATTGATGTTCTAGGCTTCTTCAGCCATGCCTTATTAACATTTGTGGCGCATAGATCAGTCTGGCTGTCATACAATCTCTTGGCTTCTTCCTTGGTTTTGTAGACTGTACGAGAATGTGTTGGGCTGCCAAATGTCTCCTAAATTGCTACCTCGCTCAAGTGTGCCAAAATTCTTCCGTCAGGTGCAATGATCTGTCTTTTCTAAGCATCGTAATGGATGGCACATTCTACCATCAATTCTGCACAATACATCGCAGGCAGGAATCCAGTTGCTTGAAAAATCCCGTTTCTCACCATTCGTCTGGCAATTGGTGTAGGAAGTCCATCATGTCCATATACTCTTTTCTTGAACTCTATGAAGTCAACATGTCCCAGATCGGTGTCTGCAACATTTTTCCATTTTTAATTTATTTTCGACTTTCGCTGTACACCTTGCTGGCGAACTTCATTGGCGCCTTCTTCGATGATTCGCCCACCGTGGTCATCAACCTGCAGTCAAAATATTGACATTAATACGAAGACTTTAAAAATATAGTTCAATCTCGTGCCTTGTGTTCGAAAATTTTACTTTCAGCTCATTAAATAATTAAACTTCAGCGAAAAAGCAAGTTGAAAGTAAATGAATTTTATTGAAATTTTAGCCAAAACTTTCGTCAAGATGAAAAAGACGGATGGAGAATGATAAATTAATCCAATCGAACTCCAAACCTTAGGAAAAGACCTCTGGCTGCAAATCAGATTTAAACTTTGAGAATTTAATCAAAAAGCAAGTGATGAAGTGCGCCTGTCTTGCTTAGAAATTTAACTTTCAGCAAATAACTCCTTCACTTCTTCGAAAAATTTGCTTCTTCAGCATAAAATTACTTCTTCCTCTAAGAAAATCGATCTTGCCTGCAGAATAATTGATTGCCTTAGAATTTCGAGAGAGATTAACTTTTCTTCAGCTATGTCTGTGAAAAATGAGTTGCTGAAACTCATTATAATGCTGAAGAACTTGATTTGTTTTAGCAACTGCCTTCTTCTCTCTCGATCTCGATTTGTTTTCTCAGGCAAGTTTCCAATATTTTTCGAAAAAACTTCATGGCGAGCTTATCCAGGCAAATCTCTTTGATTTTCAAAAATTTGATTTTTGGTTAGACGTTTATCTTCGATCTTCAAAATTTTGAAAAAAACACTAGATGCCCAATCAAATTTGATTTTCCCCAACTTTAAATTCATAGCGAATTTAATTTTGCTTCATGGATTTTATCTTTGTCTGGCGTTATTTATTTTCTTTCAACATATCTCTGGCAAACTTTATTTTGTCCAAGGCGTTTTAAATTTCTAAGTATTGGAAATAAAATATTCAATTTATTCCAACCCGTTCGTTTTGGACCCATGGCTATTTTGATTTTCTCTCTATTTTCTTTGGCTAAAAGTTTGTTTTCCAATTTTATTCCAATTTTCGTCTAGCCAAGTTAAAATTTTAGCCGTTTCGTTGATAAATGTTATGTTAGATCCACATTTTCTCCTGCCATGGTGGACTTTGAATTGTGCTGGGCACATTTTCTTATGCCAAAATCAAATTTTCTCTTGCTCGGACAAATTTCTCTTGGCAAAGTCTGTGTCGAGATGTCTTCCTTAGGCGAAATTCCATGATACTTGACAAATTTTAAACCCTCTTGGCCAAGGGTGGACTTTCCTGCCTCTTTGCCATGTGCATTTTTCTCTGTATACTTGGCCAACTTCATCAATTTTTTTTTCTAGACATCCATACTTAGGAAAATTTTTAATCTTTCTCTTCTTTCTCATGCTAGGCGAACCTCATTCTTCCTTTGCCATGGCCTAGGCGGACTTCATTAAGTCTTTTCCTTCCACACTTAGTCAAAATTAGCATTTCTCCCCTTTAAAACATTAAAATACTTAGCCAAAATTTCAATTTTTCCTCTTTCTAGGCCCCCATACTTAGGAAAATTTTGGATTTTTACCTCAAGGCACCAAACACTTAGCAAAAATTTTAATTTTTCCCTTCTTTTATGCCTAGGCGGACTTCCTTGAGTCCTTGCCAAGTCAAGGGCGGACTTTAGAATGTCCTTGCCATCCTCCTCAAGCCTGGGCAGACTTCAAACACATCTTGCCAAAGCTGGGCGGAGTTTGGAAGGGTCTTGCCAAGGTGGGGCGGACTTTAGACAAGCCTTGCCAAGTCCCTCATTTTAAGGGTCGACCTCATACTTTCCTTGCCATCTTTCCTTTAGGCTTGGGCGGATTTGCAAGAGTCTTTGCCATTTGCATTTCAAGGCATGGTGAACTTCATTGAGGGTTTTCCATTCTTCTCTAAGGCATGGCGGACTTCTAAGAATCTCTGCCACGTCCCTTAAAAGTAGGGCCAACCTCTTGATAGCTGATCATTCCTTCTTGATGGCGAATTCTCCAAACTTAGACAAAACTTTATCACAGATTTCATGCCATTGAGTTGATTTTGGGCGATTTCCCTCATGATTTTGACTGATTTTTCAATGAATTTTCCAGATTTTCACGCTTTTTAGGTTGATTTTCTCAGATTTTCTCATGCTTTTCTTGATTTTTTATTTTATTTTTCGATTTTCTCTTTGATTTTTCAAATTTTTGGTTCTAAAGATGGAAAGTTGACTCGTTGACCAGGGTTGACTTTCTAAAAATAGAAAAAGCAAAATCCCTAAAAAATAGGGAACCCTGCTTGGTCCCAAAATGCCAAAATTGAAAAAGAGAAAAAGCAAAAAAGCAGATTCCCTAAAAAATAGAAAGTGTCACAATTGGCCGAAAGCACAGGCGATCCTCGTCTCTCGGGCCTTCTGAGCACTTCTGTGACGTTTAGGCACTGATTCAAGCATGGATTATTGACTTGGCTCGGACAACTCTCAAAAAAACTGACTTGAAACTCTGAAGGAAGTGACCTCATGAAACCATTGCGCGGAGACAAAACCCTAAAAACAAGCAAACTACTGGGGGTCCCCATTGGCAATGGGGCGATGTGTGAAAAGGTCACAATAGGCCTCCATTTCCTCTCCCTCGTGAAGTGGATCTTTTTAAATGGTAGGCATCTTTGTGAAACTACCTGATCTCTTATGTTTCTTAGAAGGTTCCCTCTCCAAAGCCTTTCTTGCATACACCTTAGGGTTGGGCTGTTGCTCAGCAAGCTCTTTTCTTTTCCTTGACTTGGTGGATGGAGGACATTTTGAAGTCTCTTCTGATGGGGCAGCAGATGTTCCACTGTCTGTTTCCCTTGTTGGCTTGTTCTCAAGCCCCTCATAGGTCAAAGTGACCCCTTGCTACTTCAATTGGGCAACTTGCTCATCAATCCACTCTTTTGTTTTGGCCTCGATGGGTTTGGTTAGAATATTGAGGTTGTCAGCCTCTTGCTCATCCCAGTCAATCAATGGCAGAGAGAGATTGGCAACTACGTTGTATCGAGGATACATTATCGTATTTTCATCTTCTGCTACCTAATTCGGGACAGGGAACAGGTTAACCCTCTTTACGAAATATGCTGTCATTTGCATATGTGCCTCATTCGCACTTCATTATCATCTTTGCAATTAGCCCAAAAGTCCTCGACGCTATGTTAATGGGCGTATTCAGGTCCAAGTGCTTTCTTGAGTTTGCCATAGGGGTCCATCTGTGGCCAGGCAGTGTGGAGTCTTAAATGGTATTCCACCAATTCTTTCTTTGAATTGTCGGCACACTGAGAGGTATGGAGTTCGTATAGCTCTTGGCCGAAGGAGAGGGGATAAAGAATCCCTGCCTTATGCTTGCCGCTCAAAAGGGCGTGTGCATGCCGTAGTTGCCGAGAGAGTTCTAACAGTATTATTCGGTCATTGGGATACTGGGGCAACTTGTATGGTCTTTTTGAAAAGCCTTCAGCACGGATGTAAATGAACTTTGGATACTGAATGAATAAGAAGGAAAACTATTTAGGGAAGGCATGGGCACTATGGGAGACTCTTCTTTCGAAGTCACCCCTGAGCAATCTGATAATATAACCTATGAAAGCATCATTGACTCTGCAGTAGTCCCTCTTGAAATTTCTGAATTGTAGTTGAGGGTACTTATCATAAACTTACAGCTCCTTGCTTGGTTCCTCGTCTAGAGCTCTGAATAAGCCTCTGTATTGCATCCTCTCGGCCGATGAATAGACCAAGTAAGATGTCATGTAAAATCTAGAGGTCTTCTTTACAGCCATAAATTGCTTGTGGAAGCAATCACTGATTATCCTTGCCCAGTAGAACTTGGCTTCTCCATGGAGAATCTCTTCAACGAAGTACAACATCCATTCTTGGAAGTAGGCCGCAGTAGGAAGGCCCATTACTCTACTTAGTAGGGTCACCAAATCATGGCAATCCTCATAAAAGTCGCTACAGAAGAGCTTCTGGGGAACCTTTGCAGCACTGCCCCTCTTCTCCTTCAACCAGTACTGATTAATAAGTCTTTTACACTTGAGGGGGTCTTGATTCCACATAGCCTTGCCATCATCCATGGTTGGCACTTCCATCTCTTGAAGGTAGGGATATGAAAAGTCCTTGTTATCACCTTAGCAAACATGTCAGCCAAAACATTTCCATATCTGTCTACTATGGTTTTGGTCTCTTCTTGGTATGCCTCTCTGCAGGCCATAACAAGTTTGTGGGTGATGAGGGCAAGAGGAAAGCCTGTGGCTTTAGCCAACCCACTGCTTCTGATATTTCTTGCATTCTCTGTTTTATGGTTGATTCAGATTCTCTGCTTGAATTCATCGATGTCTATATGTCCGATGTTTGTGTTAGAGACCTCCTTCCAGGTTGAGGTGACTTTAGAGTTCAAAGGTTCCCCTTGGAACTTATACTTCATCTGGTCCTTGTTGTCCTTTCCATGGGGTGCCTTACCTGTTTTCTTTCCTTTGTCTTTCTCCGCGGCTGCTCCCGAAGGTCTTGCACCTGATTCCATATATCCTACGGGCAAAAGAGAGGTGAGCACAATTAGGCATGAAAACATGGGAATGTTAGCCAAAACCCTATAAATGGAGTTAGATCGGATAATTTAGATTTGAGAAATCTATCATATCATCCAATTTGGCATTAGTATTTTGTAGGAAGGAGTTTGAACAATTCGGGCCTCGGGGGCCAGATTTCACTGGGCTGATGGTTGTTTCAGAGCTGCTGCAAGAGGGATGACAATCAGGGCACGACGATCTGCTTGTCTCGACCGCCTTCAAATTTGGGCAGTTTGAGGAGTCCATTAAGGGGAGTGCCCTATTTTAACATGTGGGTCAAAGTCAATTTGGTGATTGGAGAGCATTTGGATCATCTTTTGGGCAATTAGAATCAGAAAGGGGCTTTGCTGCTTGAGTCTGCCGTTCAAAACGGCTTTGGCAGGATGTCATTCTGGGGGCGGAGTTCCGATGGGTGGGACTTGCAGATTTGGAGGACGGTGGCATCATTGACTTGTCATTTAGGCACCTTGGGTCAACATGGTCGGGAAGTTGCTAAGTGATTGCCGTTGGAAACGACGAACAACACGTGGAGGTCCGATGGGAGCCACTTGAGGAATCGGGTCCGATAAAGGGTTTGGGCTTCGTGTATTACTTTGTTTGTTGTTTGGAGAATCTAGCGGCCAAGGTAGGTTCGAGTTTCGAGCACCGGAAGGATGGAGGTAGTTTTCCGTGTGGGCACAGCGAGGACGAGATGGAGTCCTGATGACGGCAACCCGATAAGGGAGATCCGCGGAGGACGATCACTTAGCAATTCTACCTTTTCATTTAGATAGTTGAGATGAGGTTGGGACCTGAAGGGTGGAAGGCCAGAGGTTAGGGGTCGTTAGGACAGTGGAGTCGACATGGCGGCCGTGATGGGTTGGGTCCCGGAGGAAGGAATGCCGTTGCTCAAAAGTTGTAAGAGACGACGCTCCTCCAGCGGCAACCTGCGGACGGAGGTCCGTGGGGTAGAACCCGAAAAGGTGTTGGGCACTTGGTCGATAAATGGAGTTGATCGACAAGGATAAGCTCGGGCCCTGGCGGTCAAGATGACGCCGAGTGAAAGCCGTTTGGGATAGCGGAACGCAGACGGATCTCCCTAGGCAGGCTTTCGCAGGGTGGGGCTCATGTAGGATCAAAGCTTGGAGATTTTGTAGGAGTTTTAATCATGAGGCAATTGGAGGGATGGGATCCAGCAACCGGAAGGTCGGGGCTAGAAAGCCACCTGGAATGACAAATTGTCGACATAACCTCGAGTACGGAATCCCGCAGAGGCGGGCCTGGATGAGTCATTGGGTTCCTCATTCATGTTTTATGAGCTTCTGACCAAGTTTAGACGGCTAAAGAGATGGGTCGCCCCGTGATAGCGGGCTCGAGAGGGTCTCTTGCCGCTTGGAGTTTAACTTGGTTTCAAATGTTAGCGAGGGTGACGGGGAGTCGCGGGCCCGCAGAGTGTGGACGCTCTAGCCCAAGAATAGTGACAGAGAGTCATGGTTTTGCGGCCGTTATGTTAGTTGATTTGGAGGGTTTCTGTAGAAACCCTAGTTTCCCCCTGATACTTATTCTGACTGAGTTTTTAGGTTTTTTTGACGTTTTAGGTTTTTTTGCAATTTTTGTGTTTTTGATGCAATAAATGAATGGTACGATTTGCTTGTAAAATAATAATAAATTCTACAAAAAATCAAATAACTCTGATAATGATGGGAAATGGATGCTAGTGTATTTATTTCACTTTCTGGAGCGATTACAATAGATTTCTATTACATGCAATAAATAAAGCAATGTATTTTCAGTATTTAATGAACCTGGTTTCAGCCGCCATGAATGAGATGTGAGAAGGTACGGCTCACTTGTTGACACACTTTTCCTCTGCCAGATGCTTCCCAAATGCTCCCTTGGTATATGCGCCTCTCCTGCTGAAGACAAATGATGAAAAAGGAAGGCGTTGTGCTCTGGGACAAAAAGACGTCCTTGCTGATATGGTACGGCCTGACATAGAATGGTACGACCTGGTAATAACAGCAGCAATAATAACTTGTACGGCTTTCTCTGTAACTCTCTCCAGATCTCTGAATATGGGCGCCTAGATGATGGAAGGTATTCTGAATGATAAGCTCTGATAAAATCTCTGAAAACAGACAATCTCTGATGCTCAATGATTCCTCCTGTGTGAAGACATCTCTCAGCTGCAATAGATCAGGTGTTATTTCACACCCTCTGAACTGCTTCCAGTGGAGATGGCTCGTTCTCCAAGGAATTCGAACTTCAAACCCTAAGGTTCTGTGCTCAGGCAAAAACTTGACCAGTTTCAATATCAATAATCTCATAATGGCTCAAAACCCAAGGCAAATCCTCTAATATGCTGAAAAGTGCGATTTCCTTAAGAATAGGGTTTTAATTAATATTTGACTTTTAATTCTTTTATTTCTCCATAGTCCTCAGTCAAATATTTAAATCATAATTTAAATGCCAAATGGGCCCCTTCTGATGATGGCGCACCCCTCAGTGAGAAATCACTTAAGTTATAATTTAATATTATAACTTTATGTTATAATCATTAAATAATTAATATTTAATCAATATAATTAAATATTAATATCTTCCTTGTTAATCATCCGATTACTGTCCCGTCTGAAGCTGACGAACATTGAAGTGATTCCGAATACTGCCAAAGCCATACTGCTAAAAATAGCAGGGGTCCCACACTGCCTACCAGGAACTGCTAAAAATAGCAATTCTGCAAAAAGTCTCCGATTGAGCCAAAACGAAAGACTACCGATCAATCTCTGCTAACTGAAGCTGAGCCAAGCTCCGAAGTGACCCTCTATCCAGTCTATCGGCCTACGAGGGTCGTGTGATAGGCCAATCCTGTACTCCGAGAGATGTCACTGAGAAGGGGACATGACAGTTTCTCATGATCTGACGATGTGGGTTTTGGGTGCTTCATTATAATCTATCCATCTATTAAATTTTCTCCCTTATATTTAGCAATTTTAGCACAAAAATTGAAGAAAACACACAACGAGGTGCGGGTAGTGAACCTACCTCACAAATCCGACGAAGGTAGATAACCAAGCAGGCAACAAATGCGTTGAATTGGCAGCAACACTCGTTGGGCTTGAAGGTGGCGTTGGAAGTTCTCTCTGACTCCTCTCTGATCGACTAGCAGGTGAAAATGACAGGTTAGAGCCTACTATTTATAGGAAATGAGGCATTAAATGCTAGCAATAAATGCTCGTATGACAGACATCTGGTTGGTAAGTTGTAATTTCGAAAACGACCATGGGAGCATCGAGATCCGACAGGTGGGCAGCCGTCATCTGATGGACGTTTGGTAGTTTGGCAATGAATGAATGACCTTAGAGACATTGGGTTCCAATGGGCGGAAAGCCCACAAAGAAAGGCCGTTAGAAACGGCGAAGAGGCGACGAAAGTCCGAGAGGGGCGACCCGGCAAAGCGGGCTCGATGGATTCCACAAACGCTAGTTGCATAACGTTAAGGGAAATAGCTAGTGCGATCCCATAAAGACTTGGAACTTTGAAAATTTGAGGTGAAAATATGGTCGACTCAAGATGACTAACCTAAAGCTCATTGACCACTTGAGCACTAAACATGGGGCACACAAAACGAGGCGGCTACAAAATGACCCGACGAGGCGAAGGAAAGAGAGGGTCCCCATTCCGAACGGGGCGTGTGTGCTGAGGGCACAACACCTACTTGTTTGCTTTTAGGGTCGAGGGACACCTAGGAGTCCCTTGGATGCTTAGGTGATATCCTAGAGTCTGCAATATTGAGTTGTGTTGCTTGTCGCCATCTAGTATTATTTTATACTATCATTTTAACCCTTTCATTGTATGCTCTCACCTTGCCCACATTGAGATCTTGGTGAGCATAACGTGTTAAGGTTTCATGCTTGTTCATTGTGAAACTGAAAAATTAGAAAATTTGAGTTTGGGTCATTACATGTATATGATATGAGAAAATCTCTCCTTATGGGCTGTGTCACAAGGTTCGGCGAACTTCAAGGATGAAGTTCGAATATTCCCGAATTTGAAAGTTCTATTTAAAATTCGTTCATATTCGTTAATATTCGCCCATATTCATACGAAAAATTATTAAAGGCTTTTATGAAAGTTAAGTGTTTTTAAAACATTTTTTTAGGGTTCGATAAAGCAATTTTTAGGGTTGTCCAAGCGATTTTTCGGTCTGAGAGCCGTCGCGAGTTGATTTCTGGCGTGATTAAGATAAGGGTGATTTCTGTGCGAGTTTTGTCGCTCCTGCTTGCAACTTTGAGATTCAACTCTCCTGCTCGCGACTTTGAGATTCAACTGTCCTGCTCGCCATTTCGTTTGTCGGCTCCTGTGTTTCCCAGCTCCTACATGTCCTAGCTCGCGCGTCCAAGGCATCGCATTCTACAGAAAAAACCAATGCGTGGCGTGCGTCGCATTCTCCAGGTAGGTCTCCGTCTCCGTCCGGACCTGTTGAATTTCTTCTAAACTTGTATAGTTAGGCTTTTAATATTTAGGTTTAATAAAAATATAGGCATATTTTAACTTTGTTTTTAATTTTTAAAATAAAATTTTGTATTTTAATTTTAATTTATACTATATTTTTAGAATTATAAATATACATATATAATATATTTATTTTAAAAATAAAAATATGTTAGATTATTAATTTATTATTATGTAAATAAATACAATTTAATATTTTATATGTTAAAATACAGCATTTAATCCGAATATATTATGGATATATTACTTATATTTATTAAAAAATAAAATAAAAATACATAAGGCGAATTTAATCCGAATTTTATACTTTTTGAATTTTTTCCCGGCCGAGCTTCATCCGAATTTCAAAGCTGCCAAACTCGAATTTGAATTTGAACCTTGTGACTTGCTTATGGGTATACATTATCTATTATATATGTGATATGTGATATCATTCATCGGTAATACAATTGATGGCTAACACTCTTGTTATTTGGGAAGAGTAGGCCTTAGATATGTACTTTATGACAAAAGAGAGGAAAAAGGTGTTTCTAATTCTATCTACTATATTCAATGACTCTTTAGACTCTAATAACCATTCATATAATTGATCAAGACCATTCATTTTCTTTCCTGTTTCCATTGTTATTGATTGCTAAACTCACTATTTTGAGAAGGCAAAGACAGTTTCATCAATAATATTTTTTGTCATTCACATTGGATTCACAATTGCTCACTTTAGTAATTAATCTCGACCTTTTTAGGGTGTAACTGTACACATGCATTGTAATATGCACCCTATATATTTTTTGTTTGTTTTCTATTTTCTGATATGTGTTTTGCAGTTTTGAGGTTTGGCAAATAGATAAATCATATCACTAACAACCAACACAAATATTCGCAATGAAATAGCAATAACCATCAACTATTTATGTATACCCACAAACTGATATATTTTTAGATTTATTGCAGCAGATGAACAATCATTACAATAGGGTCTAAATGACATATAAGTGACTTCAACTCATTCAATTATTTGTTTTTAACATACCAATTGACTGCTGATACAAACTAGACTGAAACTGCACTTCAACCAACAACCTAGAACTTGATATCTAGCTTGAAATCGCCTCAAACCCTTGCTGTTTCACCTCAGATATAATTGTTGAGTGTTCTTCTGGCATAAGCGCCTCAAACTCCTCCAAAAAGCAGCCCCAAAACCAGGCGCTTGGGGCCCTAGATCCCACACCCCTTAAGGAGAGGTATGGCCTGCCATGGAAATGGTACGGCCAGCTACAAGCGGGTGTAAAATCAGATTTTTGTGCCTTTAAATTTGCTGCTGAAGCACCACCAATCTGCCCTTGAGAAACAACTTTGAAACCCTTGTCAATCTTCACCAAAACTAAAACAATAAAGCTCCGAAATGACCTTTGAATAAAGTCACTTGTAAAATCCACCAAGAATGATCTCTCACAATCGAAGTGGATGTTTTCCATAAGGGTTTTCGTCCTTACAAAGCCATGGAAGAACGCTGGTTCAACCTGTGTATTTCTCAAATAAAAATCCAAGCATAATGCAAAATGACTTTTCAAAGCACTTTTATACTCCTCCAAAAAGCCCATGCCCACCTTGGGGGAATTAACATTTCATTCAAATTTAATAAATTCCCTTGTGTCTCCCACAAAGGTGTCCACTTTTCAAACTCACTTAAATTTAACTTTGAAATCTTCCTTATGTCCCCAAAATGCCTTTTAATAAAGTCACTTTTAAAATATTAAAATAACGATAAGTTAAATATTTAATTTAACTTATAATATTAACGTTATTTTAAAATAATTCCCTAAGCCATGAAATATCACCAAATAAACGTTAAATGCCATAATTGATCATCCCAAGCAAAACTGACGCAAACATGCCAAGTCGGTGCAGAGGAGGTGGCTTGCTAAAAATAGTAAGTATTGGGCCAAGTGCTTGAAAATGCTTTGGAGAGTGTCAAAAAGATACTCTTATAATCTTGAACTCACTGCCACACAAAGAAAATACCAAAAGGTTGAACAACAGGTCTCCAAGAATTGAGGAGTCGCCTAACCAAACCACATTAGCCTACGAGAACAAGAGGAATAGGCTAATCCTGATAACACTATCATAGCTTAGAAAGGGGACATTACATGCATATTAACTTTATTAACCAAGCTATAAGAATTGCATTATAGAGTGGCTATTATATAAGCCCAAATAATTAAACTAAAATCCCTACAATTGAGGAACAACCTCACAACTAGACAATCTACTTGCAACAATGTGCTAATGATAGAACAAGTAAAAATACATTGCAAACAACTCACATGCCTACAAAACAATTGTACAACTTATTATTTTTGACATTATTTAATTAATCTAATATCCCCTTAATGACCAAGTGTGATACAACCCCTAGTTTATCTCTAAATTTGACAGACTTGTCTTTATCAAGTGGTTTAGTTAGTATGTTAGCAATTTGCCTTGTTGTAGGACAAGAATAAATACAAATATATTAATCATCAACCATCTAACAAACTTAATGGTGATGAACTTTAATATGCTTTTTTATGGTATAATAGATTGAGTTCTTCAACATCTTAAGAACACTTTGGTTGTTGGGAATGTTTGGTCAAGTTCAAGATTGACCAATATCCTTTATAACCATATTGTCTTGCTATCTACATTGACAATTGCCTTGTATTCTACTTTAGTGTAAGATAAGCAATTGTATGTTGTAGCATGTTCTACCAAGAAATTACACTTGAACCAAGAGCAAACACAAAACTTGTTTTAGACTTCCTTGTATCAATTGATCTAGCCCATTTGGAATCAATATGTTCTACAAGAATGAAGTCAACGTATGGTTGATATATAATGCCAATGTTGGACCCTTTGACACATCAAAGAACTTTTTTTGCAGCTTGCCAACGTTCCTATCAAGGTTAAGACATAAATTAAGAAAGACAACTTATTGCAAAATACAAGTCTAGTTGAGTGGTAGTAAGATAAATCAAACTACACAACAATTGTCAATACATTGACTCATTTATTGGTGGTGAATCAATGTTAGTTGAGATTTTTATTACAACTTCCATGGGTGTAGATTTATGATTCATTGATCAAGGACTAATCAATGTTACTTAAGAGCCTTATCCAACTTCCGTAGGTGTAGATGTAGGATTACATTCATTCATCTTGATTTTTTCTAAAATAGATTTCATGTAGTTTGTGATACAAAAACAATATGATAAGATTGCCAAAATTCTAAACCTAAACAATTTGAAGCAGGTGTAGATTTACCATTTAAAAAATAAAACAAATATCATATTTCTTTTCCTTCTGTCTTGGGATTTTTCTTTTTGCCTTATCCTCTTAGATTTGGAAACCTAGTTAAAGCAATCCCTTGTTTTTTGGTTTTATGCCTTTTCTTCATCCTCATAGGATTTGGAATTTTGAGGCTATATATTGTAGCTCTTTTTTTCCATTGAATAATTAATTTCATATTAATCCCTTCATATTCTCGATAGTGGATTTTAGTTGATATTTCCATTCTACACTATTTGTATATTTGCATATAGCTTTTGTAATCTTTTATAGTCACCTAAATCTAGGCTTGTGTTTGGATTTTCATTAAATCCTACATGGCATCAGTGCTTTGTTGGTGTCTTTAGTTGATTCTCGACCTTTAAGATATAGAGGTTTCAATTGAAGCTTTGGAGGAGAGTATTTATATTGTGTAATACTCTATCACATCTACTGATAAGGAAAGAATTCTAACTACCAGTTTTCTGCTGATAATAACTAACTTGTTTTCATTCTAGGGTTTCCAATGCAATATCGAACTGATAATATAAGTAAATCATTTACAACATAATCAATTCTTCAACTAATTTTTTTTTTTTAAAGTTTTCAGTTTCAGCTGAAATGAAACAAACAACTGTTTTCACATAATTGAATCATAGAAGATCAATAACTAACTAACTACCAAACTAGGGTTTCCTTCTAAACAAAATAACGAGCTGAAGGAAAGAAATATTTACTTTATATTCTTTATCTAATTTCCAGAACTATCCATTTCAATTGAATGAAACATATAACTGTCTAACTAATCAACTGCAGATTTTTACATATGAACATTCAACTTAAAAGAATAATATTTATTGCAGCATTGATAATAAACTTAAATTGACAAATGTGTGTACCTGGAATTACGAGAGAGAGACAAAAGAATACATTTAGACATCTTCTTCATGCTGGAATGCTTGAACAACTTTATCTTTGAGAGAAAGAGGAATATCATCAAGGGCTTTTCCGCCCAACCAAGACCTACTGGTCTCCCAAGTTTCTTCAACTGAAGAACCCGACCCTTCACAAGGGTAATCAACAAGGATCAATTTATCATCATGCCATTCTGAGCCTGGTGTCATGAACCTATACTGTTGGTCGATCCCTCCTCTGTAGGTACCTCCTAACCAGAGGGATCATTTTGACCATAAGTATATTTGGTTCATGATAGCTGACCATTGCCTAATTGGCATCATACCTTGGCCAAGGATTTTAGTATTACTGGAACTCTTGTGCTGTCAACACTCTCACCCTTGCTTGACATGATTATTCTCAGATCAAGTTCTAATCTTACAATATCTAGTTTGTTATCATTCTTCTCTTAATTCGAGGTTAAACTTAACCTTAGGGTTTAATATTATAATAACTTGGTTTGGATTCATATCTTATTTTAAGATTATGTTGATATCTTTATAGAAAGAGAGGGAGAGAGAGAGAGAGAGACTAGGAACATAAGCTTTCTCTTCTTTCCATTGTTAACCTACTAATTTAATTCATATAGAGAGACAAAAAGAGGCTAGTTCGATATAGGGTTCTTCCAATTCTTTAACATTTAGATGCCAAATAAAGATCTCGAAGTGGAAGAGGATATGCTCTTAACCAACTCAGAATTTAAAGAGTGGAGTGAAGAGGTCTTGGTTTTGAAAGAGTAGATAATTGCACAAGAGATTTCAAGATGACTTGAACTATTCTTAGTTTCAGATAATAGAGTTTTTTGAACTTCAATCTAATGAATTACCAAATAAGTTTCAGAGAGGAAAAGATAAAGACCCGTTCCAATATACTTCTAAGACAAGAGATTCAACAAGATAACCTTCCATAACAAGGGTTTTAGAAGATGAGTAGATCCTTCCGTTGTAGAGTATTTACAGATAATTGTCATGTCCCCTTCTAGTTGACATCTCTCAGAGCACAGGATTAGCCTATCATGCGACCCTCGTAGGCTGATAGATTGGATAGAGGGTCATGATGGAGTTTGGCTCAGCTTCAGATTGTCAGTATTTGATCAGTTGGCTTTCGTTTGGGCTCGTTCGAACACTTCTAGCCTGAGTTGCTATTTTTAGCAGTATTCAACACTCAGCGTGGGACCCTTGTTATTTTTAGCAGTATGGATGGATTATGTTCAAAATCACTTCATTGTTCATCAGCTTCAGACGGTTCGTGCATCGGGTATATATCAAGAGGGATATTAATATTTAATTGATCTAATTAAATATTAATTGTTGGAGCATTATAATATAAAGTTATAATATATTATTATAACTTAAGTGATTTTCAGTGAAGGGGGTTGCCATCATGGAAGGGGCCAATTTTTAATTATATTTTATAATTAAAAATTAGAGTTGAGACTATTGAAAAATTAAAAAGAAGAGAAGTCGAATTTTTAATGATTCCCTATTATTGAGGAATTCGCACTTCTCAAAAAGATATAAGCTTTGCATTGAAAATCGAGCCCATTATGTCATTTGTGAATTGAAAATTGATCAAGTCTTGAGTAGAGCACAAAAGCCTAGGGTTTCAGTCTCGAATGCATTGGGGAACGAGCCATCTCCAGTGAGAGCAATTCAGAGGGTGTGAAATATCATCCGATTTATTGCCAGCAAAGAGGTTTCTTCATCCAGAAGAGATCATAGAACTTCACAGAGCATTCAGTATCAGAGGTTTTGTTCAGGGTTTCATTCAGCAGACATTTATTCATCAAGGCGCATATTATATTGGAATCTGGACATCACTTTGCAAGAGGCCGTACCATTGTACTTGCTGCTGTAACTGGCCGTACCTTGCTGCAGGCCGTACTACTTTAGTTTGAAGCCGTCCTCAGAGCTTGTGCAAAACGCCTTTCAGTTTGGCCTTCTATCTCCATTTTGGGTGGCGCCTTAGCATCTGAGTCAGTTTGCAATCATTTGACAAAGGAAGAAGAGCAAGTTCTTGTAGCCGTACCAATTCTGGTTCATTTTTCAGTTGCTGCTATTACCATGTTTTTATTTAAAAAAATTGCTGTTTCTTTGTTGCATGTTACCGGATCTTAATTGTATTGAAGCCAGATGATCAATAAATGATTAGCCAACATTAGATTTCAGTATTTCCATCATTATTGGTACTGTAGTATTTTATTTTGAATTTATTATAAATTCCTTGCAAAATCGCATTATTCTTTTATTGCACAAAAACCCAAAAACAGTCAAAAACGCAAAAACAAAGAAAAAAACATCAGATTCAGAAACAGGGGGAAACTAGGGTTTCTATAGTGGTATCATAGCTAAATCTTGCCATCCTAAGGGTTTAGCAGTCTTATGCAGCCAGAACAGTTTGGGTCTCACAGGTATTACACACACAGACGTGCTCTGATTGACAGGCAACAGAGTTTGAGCAGGCAGTCGGAAAACATGGCTGACAGAACAGATAATCCTAGGACAGAGATTCCTCCAAATAACAGAGATCAGGACGATGCAGAGGTTCTACTCGCTCTTAGAGATTTACGAGCAGGTCAACGGCAGTATAATGATGTATTACAACAGTTGACAGTAGCACTTCATAGATTGAGTACTTCGAGGAGACCGTCACCACATCGTAACGACGAGAGGAGTGAAGCAGGATCTCGCAGGGCACCTAGGACAGTTTCACGGACCGCAGATAGGCCTACTAGGCCTACTTTCACGAGACAGGAGCTCGATGAGGCTATAGCAGGTGAGGAGCATGATGAGTTGTTCGCCGATACGCTTATGGCAGCGAACGAGGAGTGGGAGTTGGTACCACCTGAGGTCAGAGAACGGATCACTTTTGACCGTTTTATTACACAGAGGAGAGAACACCATAGAGGTCGACAGGATTGGAGACCTAGACAGCAGAACAATGACCTAAAACATGCTACAAACCGACTCAATCTAGCTATGTTCGATGGTAGTGGTAAAGTGATAGCTCAGTCATGGATTAGTAAGCTGGACACCTTTCTTACATTGCGTCCGATGGCGGAGAGGGATGCAATCAGATATGCGACACTACATCTAGAGGGAGTAGCTTATGATTGGTGGCACCACGGTATGGTGACGCTACAGCATGACAGGATCACGTCATATCAGGAGTTTGTTGACAGGTTGGTAGAGCGTTTTGACAAGAAGGATCCAGAATCCTACTTCAAAGACTTGGCTCAGTTGAGACAGAGTGGCAGTTTGGAGTCCTATATTGGTGATTTTCAGAAGTTATCAGTCATGGTTCCGAACATTTAGAGAGGCGATTGGTAGTACTCTTCATGGAGGGTTTACAGAGCCACGAGAGGTTGGATCAAAGCCTTTGATCCTCCTTCATTACAGGAAGCGATGAAGAAGGCTCGTAGTATGGAGTTGGCAGCACCGTCAGTAGATTTAACTCCAGAGGTTCATCTTTCAGGGACAATAAGGGTTTTAACAGAAACAGAGAGAAGTCTGATTTTAACAAAGAAAAATCAGATTCAAAGAACAATTCGAAGGGGAAATCAGCAGCACCATCTTTGGATCGAGAGGCCCTTAATGATCTACGCAGGAAGAAGCTTTGCTTCTATTGCAAAGGTCCCTATGACGCCAATCACGATTGTCCTCTAAGACCTAAGGGCAAGGCAAATCGAGTGATGTGGGCGTATTACGAGGATTCAGAGTCAGAGAATTCCAGACAGCAGGATAGTTCTGAGGATTCAGAGTCAGAGGCTTCAGAGCCTAAGGCAGAGATAGAGTCAGAACTTCAGATACAGGAGGCACGCTTATCTAGCATTCAACAGGAGGGCTCATTCAGGATTCGTGGTGTGTTAGCAAGACAGAGGGTCATTACCCTTCTTGATAAAGGAGCTACACATAATTTCATAGATGCTAGATTCGTTGAGAAATGCAGACTCATCACTGAGGAGTTCGAGGGAATTAGAGTTAAGGTGGCCGACGGGTACACTTTGAGGTGTGAACGCATGATAAAGGATCTCCCTTTACGCTTGAACAATTATGAGTTCAAGGCTGATTACTATGTAGTTAATATGGGAGATATTGATTTGGTCTTGGGAATGAAGTGGCTTCATTCATTGGAGGAAGTCACTCTTCGTCTCAAGGACATGGAGATCCGTTTTGATGCTGACGAGAAGACACACATACTAAAGGCAATTCGGGACAGCAACATCTAGACAATTTCTTTTCGTCGGATGGAGAGGCTCTTGCGTCACGACATGCTAAAGTGAGCTGCCGAGTGCACTTTAGCACCTATACAGGAGGGACAACAGAAGACTGAGTATCATCCAAACATTCAGCAGTTGAGAGTCAAACATGATAAGGTATTCAGTGATATTCCACCAGGGAGACCTCCAGACAGGGGCATTGAGCATATCATTGAGCTTGAGGAGGGCGCTAAGCCCGTTATGATTACACCCTATAGACATTCTAAACGGCTGAAGGATGAGATCGAGAAAACGATCAAGGAGTTACTTGCTATGGGTCACATTCGGCCTAGCAAGTCACCATTCGCTTCTTCGGTTGTCTTGGTAAAGAAGAAGGATGGAACATTACGCATGTGCATTGACTACAGAGTCCTGAACAAGAGGACGATCAAGAATAGGTATCCGATACCGCGTATTGACGAGCTTATTGATGAGCTCCATGGTGCATGTTACTTCACAAAAATTGATTTACGGTCAGGGTATCATCAGATCAGGGTCCGTGAGCAGGACATAGAGAAGACTGCCTTCCGTTGTCATTGTGGGCACTTCGAGTTCGTAGTGATGCCATTTGGGCTCACTAACGCACCAGCTACATTTCAGTCCACGATGAACAGAGTTTTTCATTCACTGCTAAGGAGATTTGTGTTGGTCTTCTTCGATGATATTCTTATATACAGCAGGACTTGGCAGGAGCATCTGGCTCACTTGGAGACCGTGTTGAGTATCCTTGAGAGGGAGTCCTTGTACGCCAAGGAATCCAAGTGTGACTTGGGGATGACCGAATTGCTATATCTAGGTCACATTATTAGTGCAGATGGAGTGCGGATGGATCCTGAAAAGATCCGCGCTATTATTGAGCTGGCCTACCCAGAAGCAACGACCAGTTGAGAGGGTTTCTAGGTTTGTGTGGGTTCTACCGTAGATTCGTGAATGGTTATTCACGACATGCAGCTCCTATGACAGATTTACTGAAGAAGGGTGCATTCCTTTGGACTCCAGAGGCACAGGAATGTTTTATGAGGTTTAAGGAGTTGATGAGTACATGCCCTGTTTTGGCACTACCTGACTTTTCGAAACCTTTCGAGCTTCAGTGCGATGCATCAGGTGAGGGCATTGGTGCGGTGCTTATGCAGGACAAGCACCTGATTGTGTACGAGAGCCGTAAGCTCAGAGGGCCAGAGAGACTTTATAGCATATATGATAAGGAGATGCTTGCTATCATGCATGCCTTAGCAAAATTCAGGCAGTATCTTGTTGGCAGCAAATTTTACATCAAAATTGACCATAACAGTTTGAGACACTTCTTGGGGCAGCGAGATCTTAATGATCGACAGCAGAAGTGGGTCAATAAATTGCAGGCATACGACTTTGATATCTCATATATCAAAGGTACACAGAACGTAGTAGCAGATGCTCTTTCACGTAGGCCATATTTGAGCTCTATGGTTCATATTACAGAGGATTGGAGGCATATGATTGTGGCAGAGTATGCCAAGGACACTTGGGCTTCCAGCATTGTTGAGGGATCGACGGTTGATACCAGGTATACACTTGTGAATGACTTGATCATTTACAAGAACAGGATTTATTTGATCCCAGGTTCAGAGGTGAAGAACATAATCATGCGAGCCTTTCATGATGTACCGACTGCAGGACATCCCGGGTATTTCAAAACCTATAGACAGATACGGGAGAGATTCACATGGAAAGGACTCAAGGCAGATGTTCTTCAATACGTGCGTGAGTGCCCATTTGTCGGCCAGAACAAGGAGAACATGTACGGCAACATTGTTGCAACCACTTCCGATTCTGCGGGAAGTGGGAATGCCTGTCGATGGACTTTATTACGGGCTTGCCAAAGCCCAGGGAGCGAATTGCATATATGTAGTTGTGGTCGCTACGAAGTATGCCTTCTTTCCGATCACCACAACCTACACGGCTACACAGGTAGCGGTATTCTTTGTGAGGTGTTGACTACATGGATTGCCTCGAGTGTGAGTGTGAGGATAGTGGTTCTTGAGTCACTTGGCGGGAGGTGTTGAGACTTTGTGGGACGAGCTCACTCAGAGCACTAGTTACCACCCTCCAGTGATGGGTGACGGAGATAGTAAATAAGTGGGTGGAAGGTTACCTCAGAAATTATATTGCAGGGCAGCAGAAGGCATGGGTCAAGTGGATTCATTTGTGCGAGTATTGCTACAACACGACATTCCACATGACTATTCAGATGTCTCCTTTTATGGCGTTGTATGGGTATGAGGCGCCGAGTTTTCTAGATTTGCTTTGAGCGACAGTAGAGTGCCGAGTCTGGAGACTTGCAGGAGAGTCAGGATACTATGAGGGCTCTCAAGGAAAATATCGCCAAGGCACAAAATCAGCGAAGCAGTATGCGGATCAGAAGAGAACGGAGGCATTTTGAGGTGGGTGACATGGTTTACCTCATCTTTGCAGCTATCGTCGATCCACTCTTAGGAAAGGGAGTGGGTTCAAGAAAGCAACCCGCGGGTCTTGGGGATCTTGGCGAGTTGGAGAGGTGGCGTATGAGCTTGAGCTTCCAGCGGAGAGCAGGGTACACAATGTTTTTCATGTATCACGCCTCAAAAAGGCGTTGGGACACCATGTGGTACCGTTTGCAGTTCTACCTCCCTTAGATGATGAGGGAAAGTTGATCTTAGTACCTGAGTCTATCCTGGAGTACAGAGAGAGACAGTTGCATAGGAGGACCCTCAGGGAATATCTAGTGAAATGGAGAGATTTGCCTGTTGAGGATGCTACATGGGAGAGCGAGGATATTCTGCAGCATCCGGAGTTGAGATTGCTTGAGGACAAGCAATTTCAGGAGGGGCGGACTGTCAGGTCCCCTTCTAGTTGACATCTCTCAGAGCACAGGATTAGCCTATCATGTGACCCTCGTAGGCTGATAGATTGGATAGAGGGTCATGATGGAGTTTGGCTCAACTTCAGATTGTCAGTATTTGATTAGTTGGCTTTCGTTCGGGCTTGTTCGGACACTTCTAGCCTGAGTTGCTATTTTTAGCAGTATTCAGCACTCAGCGTGGGACCCCTGCTATTTTTAGCAGTATGGATGGATTATGTTCAGAATCACTTCATTGTTCATCAGCTTCAGACGGTTCGTGCATCGGGTATATATCGAGAGAGATATTAATATTTAATTGATCTAATTAAATATTAATTGTTGGAGCATTATAATATAAAGTTATAATATATTATTATAACTTAAGTGATTTTCAGTGAAGGGGGTCGCCATCATGGAAGGGGCCAATTTTTAATTATATTTTATAATTAAAAATTAGAGTTGAGACTATTGAAAAATTAAAAAGAAGAGAAGTCGAATTTTTAATGATTCCCTATTATTGAGGAATTCGCACTTCTCAAAAAGATATAAGCTTTGCATTGAATATCGAGCCCATTATGTCATTTGTGAATTGAAAATTGATCAAGTCTTGAGCAGAGCACAGAAGCCTAGGGTTTCAGTCTCGAATGCATTGGGGAACGAGCCATCTCCAGTGAGAGCGATTCAGAGGGTGTGAAATATCATCCGATTTATTGCCAGCAAAGAGGTTTCTTCATCCAGAAGAGATCATAGAACTTCACAGAGCATTCAATATCAGAGGTTTTGTTCGGGGTTTCATTCAGCAGGCATTTATTCATCAAGGCACATATTATATTGGAGTCTGGACATCACTTTGCAAGAGGCCGTACCATTGTACTTGCTGCTGTAACTGGCCGTACCTTGCTGCAGGCCGTACTACTTTAGTTTGAAGCCGTCCTCAGAGCTTGTGCAAAACGCCTTTCAATTTGGCCTTCTATCTCCATTTTGGGTGGCGCCTTAGCATCTGAGTCAGTTTGCAATCATTTGACAAAGGAAGAAGAGCAAGTTCTTGTAGCCGTACCAGTTCTGGTTCATTTTTCAGTTGCTGCTATTACCAGGTTTTTATTTAAAAAAATTGCTGTTTCTTTGTTGCATGTTACCGGATCTTAATTGTATTGAAGCCAGATGATCAATAAATGATTAGCCAGCATTAGATCTCAGTATTTCCATCATTATTGGTATTGTAGTATTTTATTTTGAATTTATTATAAATTCCTTGCAAAATCGCATTATTCTTTTATTGCACAAAAACCCAAAAACAGTCAAAAACGCAAAAACAAACAAAAAAACATCAGATTTAGAAACAGGGGGAAACTAGGGTTTCTACAATAATACTCTTCTTCATGCTTGACATAAAGACTCAGGTTAGAGGAAAAGACGACGTAGTACAAATAAATTATGACAGAGGAATGAGTGCTCGATAAAGACCCTAGAGACAACAATGATAATGATAGGGAAGATTCGAGCTAGAAAATCGGGTCGACATTGGTAAAATGAGCTTAATGGTTGCCGGTTTTTATCTCAGATGAAAACTTATGAACAAATTCAAGGAAAGGTAAGAGTTTCAACTCCAACACGCAAGTACATGGCTCAATTTCATTTAAGACGACAGCTAAATACATCCAGTTTCATTATGTATTTAGATGGTTGGCTTTAAAATCATATCTTTTATTATTAATTTAATATTTAATAATCTTTTGCAATCTCCTCTAAAGGTGACTATTGATATATATTTAAATTGACTTACTTAATCAACAAGTATATTAATTTACTTATGGCCAAGGTTATGGCTTCACAACACTGTCTTACATCGACTCAAGGTTTGATGACAAAATTGATCCTTGCCAACCGCGTCCTCTCCTTGATGAGAGTCCCCTTTCCCTTCGAGTGTTGTCGATCTTGCAACCACTTGACCAAAAAGACTAGGGTTAGACCATTCTTGATGTGTATATAAACGTTTAAATATAATATCATCATCATATACATTTTTGCATATGAAAGTAAAACATTCACATTTATAGTTGCAACATATAAAACAATTATTTTATCCTCAATTTTCACATTCACATGAAAAGCAGTTACTTGCAACTAACATAATGACCATAATTCCATTGTGATAAACATGTTTAAGTTAGAGGGGATGTAACATTTTGGATTGTGAGGGGGTTTCTCTTTCTAAGTTTTATTGCAAGTTAATTTTGGAGCTTGATGGGTCAAATTTGAGCTAGCCATAGCATTTAGAAGGCTTGAGAAAGGAGAGATTGATTTTCATTTCATCAAAAACAAAGATTGGGAAGCTCAATTACAAATAAGGGCTTGATTGTTGAATTTGGCATATAACTCATCTTTGGGTTATTTTTAGACCAAATGGACCTTGCCATTGCAAAATCCCCATTTTCATATAAAATATGTCTAGGTTTGGCATTGGGAGAATCTAAGGCAATTTTTTTTGCTTTTTGGTGGTACAATGGGTTGTATTGTACAATTTGTAGAAAATAAATAAAATTAAAATTTGGCAAAAATAGTTGTGGCTTTGTACAAACCACTAACAACTTGCAGGTTGCTAGTAGATTCTTGTAGTGGCCACCAATGATAGTTGCCTTGCCACTAGCCAGTTGCTACCACCTCAGTGGTGCTACCTTCCCTCTTGTGGCAACAAATGTTCAAACAATATTCTTTGGAAAACCACCCTCTACAAACAAGGCGGTCTCTTGCATTGGAAAAACAATTTAAGTGGTTTTGATCAATCAAAGGTGGTTTTAATGAAATAGAAGGTGGTATTGGAATATTCTATTGTGGGAGAATATTCAAAGGCATCTTAGAATATTCTTTTGTTGACATCAATGTGACATCACCATTCTCTTGCCTCCCAATTGGGCCTCTCTCCAATGCAATTTTGATTTTTAGTCGTGAATTTTAGAGGCTTCATTCTTGTTCATTTTTGCTCTTTTTTTTGAGCAAGTTTTTGTGAACTTTGCAATGGTGTAAACAATTTTTGATTTTTGTGTCTTGTTTTTCTAGAAATTGCAAATTGTCATAGGTGATGTTGAGTAGTTCTTGTTTTAGAAACTTATGGAGCTTTGTTTGAGATCATATGGTATGGTTTTTGAGTGCATTTTTTTTGTTGAAAATACGTATTCTTTTGTGTACTTTTTATTGGTGCTGTCTAATTCATCCCATTATATATATAAAAATTGTAGTTTCAACTTTATTTTGGGCATTTATAATACACTGAGATCAAGACCACTTCGCCATTTTGGCAAGTGGCGATTGTAATCACACTGAGTATAAAGTGCTATCATCATAATTTGTTGGGTATTATGCTAAAACACTCAATTTATAAAGTGCCATCATATTATGTAGTTGTCTTTTGCGGGGCTTATACATGGGTATTTTGTAATCATGAACTACAACAAAGTTATATTCAAGGGGGTTTCATGCATAGGCTTCTAGTGTTTCTACACAACAAGACATAAAAAGGGATGAGTGTGTAGTTGAATGACATGCATTGTGATTCTACCTCCATCTCGATGAAAGTTCACATGGGTTGCATCTGCATCCTTTAGTTCTCTTTTCCCCATCTTGCTTATGACTTGACACATCTTGATTCACATCAGTTCACATCTTAGATTGAAAGGCTATGGTAAACGATCATGAATATTGCATTTGATTCACATCTCAAATTGAGAGCCATTCATTATGGTTAATATTCTTGATCTTCATGGTACTTGCTCCAATGGATCTGTTTTAGTCATAGTTTAGCATTGACATTGAGTTATACAAGCAACTTCTAGATTCATTCATCATCCTCTCTGGAGGGAGTTTTGTCCTACAGGTTTTCTCCTTCTCATCTTTTGAGGGGCATTATCATTGTACATGGGTACTTGATCAAGCCTAGTTGTCGAGACTTATTTCGGGACTCATTTCATATTTCACATTTCTCTTAAGTTTCACTCACGGGGGGTGGTTGTTTAATTATTTAATTGCACCTTATTATTTAAGTTAGATAATTTCTCTTTATTATTAATAGAAGATAAGATAATTGAGTACATGCCTTTTACTTCTTTCATGGGATTTTGCTTTTTTCCTCATCCTCTTAGATTTTGAAACTTAGTTAAAGCAAACCATTTTTTTATGTTTTATGCCTCTTCCTCATTGGATTTGGAATCTTGAGGTTATATATTATAGCTCTTTCTTTCTGTTGAATAAGCAATTTCATATTAATCTCATTATATTCTCCATATTGAATTTTAGCTAAGTTATTGGTACGCCCATATATGGCCTCGGGTACGATACAAGTACGAGAAATAGTACGAAAACAGTTCAAAAATGTTTAGGATACGATTTTCTGCTTGTGGAAATGACCAGGAAATGAAAGTGTGACTATGGGTATGAAATTTCATTTCCGGTTCGAACTTGAACATAATCCACGCCAACTTTTTTGGATATTATTTGATTTTTTCCCTTCAAAGGCTTTAAATTGTGATTTTTTTTTTTCTCATTTCAACTTTGCTCACATTTTTCTCCAACAAAACATATTGTTTTTAGGCTTTCTCAAGTTTTGAATATTTTTGATATCTTTAGGATGGATGAGATATTTGATGAAGAGCAGCTGAGTCAAATTAGTCATGAGTAAAATGTTGGAGATTCAACATCAAAAACTGTATTATATTCCTTTATGGGATTGTTTTGTGCTCTTTGTAAACTTTGCATCTTGTGTTATGGTGATGTTAAGGGCAGCTCTGTTTATTCATTGCTTTGTTAGAATTTATAATTGGGACTTGGAAGATATCACTGTTTGGGAGGACATATGACCATAGTCCATTTGACTTCCCTAAACTTTTGAGTGCAGATTCTGATGTTCTTAGTGGAAGTAAGGCGTGAACTATGCCAGTATCCTTGCACATCTCTTCGGAAAGATGTTCTGATGGTGGTACTAGTAATATAGAATGTTCTAAGCACCATAGAAACCAGATCTCTGTTGTAAGTGATGGTTTAGGATATTGAGATGGCATTGTGTTTGGTCTTCATGAGAAACAGGTTGCCTTGCTATTTCTCCTTTCTACTGATTCACAACATTGAACCATAGCATGAGGATTGAGTAAAAATGTATTGGCTTTACATCAGATTGGGAGTATGAAGGCCCTTGTATTGTATTATTAAATTGACTATGAAAGTGGTGATGTATTTTTGCTATGTTATTTGACTATTAATATGGTGGTGTATTTTGAACTTAATTACTACTGCAAATATGTATATATTTTTGATTTTTATATGTTTTTGTATTTACTTCCCAAAATGAACCCAGCCCCCCAAAATGTTTTGACTGAATCTGTGTACTGGAATTTTGTACCCGTACCCAAACCCAAAAACGAACAAGTAACTTAGAATTTTAGTTCATATTTGGATTATGCACTGTTTGTATGTTTGCATTTAAATTTTGTAATCTTGTATAGTCACCTAGATCTAGGTTTGTGTTCGGATTTTCATTAAATCCTACAACTTGTTGAATTAAAATGACATTGCTTTTGGTGATGTCAAGACCATCAACATAGACAATAATAAATTGACTCCACCGTTGATGTTGACATAGAGAGTGAGTTCATAATAGCCTTTTTAAAAACTAGAATCTCTAAAATACTCATCAATTTTAAAATACTAGGCTCGAGGAGCTTGCTTAAGTCCATATAACCAACCTGAAAACTAAATGTTTTTTCTAGGAACTTGGAACCTTGATGGCTGAACCATGTAGATTTTCCCCTCCAAGTCTTTTTGAAGGGGATATTTTTAACATCCATTTGATATAACTCTCCATCCACACTAAGTAACAATGCAAATATAACTAATTGTAGGGTTACCATCTTTACTATAGGGGCAAAGGTCTCTTCATAGTCTACCGACACTTGACTTTATAAATCCATTTACACTTAATGGATTTCTTCCCTAGGGTCAATGTTGACAACACCCGAGTTTTATTTTTCATCAAGGTTCATCTTATTTCACCTTCATGGTATCTTCCCATTCAGGATTTCCTTTAATGTATTCAAATGTGCTAGGCTCAAATGCCTATGAAATGACAAGCTGGAGCAAAACTTACCTACTTTCCACCTTGTACAAGTTGTTTCCTTGATTACATAGATTGGTGTTCCATTGCCTTGGGCTATTCATCTTCCTATACTCATGCCTTTGAATCTAGTTAAATTAATTCTAATTCTGTGTGAGTCAATAGTTGTTCATTTGTTTCCATGTGTGCCTATAACCTTATTTTATGTATAGTACCATGCCTCCATGATTGTGGCCTATCACAATGATGTAGATGTCTATATGCTGCATCCTTTTCTAGTAGTTTAGGAATCTTCATGAATATATTTGATTCTTCAAACTTTTTGGCCACTTGTTCCTTTGGCTCTTGAATGGAGGCACTCCTTCCTCTTCATCCTTTTCTTTGTTTTCCTCCTATTATTTTTCCAATCCTTATGTACATTCTTCTTCAGTTGCATTCACTTGCTCTACCTTGTCCTTGCTTTTGTTCAATTATGTGTAATATTTTGTAAAGTTAACTTTTTCTTCCTATACAAAAGCTTCTTGAACTTCTTTTGCACATTAATATTAGTTGATCCCAATGCTTTTAACCAAGGGTATCCAAGAACAATATCTAAAGCATAAAAATTTGAGTGCAAAATATATTTGTTCATAGTGAGCTTCAAATCTTCAAAAAACATGAATAGTCTTACCAGCGTTTTGAGCCTCCTTGAGCTTCTTTTCTTGAATTTGTAGTTGCTTGGCTAAGTCCATGTTGACGAAGTTATACTTGTTGCTAGGTTTTATGAATACAATGAGCTCTTTCCCTCCATCTCTTCACCTTTTCTATTAATATCAACATTATTCTCTTTTTAATCATCATCCTTATTTTTTGCTTCTTTTATTGCCCATCTAAGAAAACTTGTTTCATTTTGTACTAAGAATAAATGTTTTAATACAATGTAAGAAGCCATGTTAGAGCTGCACCTTTCATGTGACCACACAACATTATTGTCCATAATTTAGATTGATGAGCCCTTTTGAATTGGAGTCACAATTCTATAAAATTAGCATTTCCATCAAAGGAACCTCCATGAAAATAAGGCTTTAAAAAAAATCTTTCAATTGATCATTTTTTCTGCCATAGACCTAACAACAAAATAATGTAGAAAGGTTGATCTGAGCATTTCCTTACACGTTGGAAAAATAGAATTCAATTTTCCCACTTGGCTTGCAAGATATATAGATTTTTCCCTAATTTTCTGTTGGAAAGATTGGAATCATATGGTCAACTTAAATCATCATATCTCCCTCAATGTTGCTTCAAATGCTTATTATCATAGTTGGAAAACTCGACTTAGCAAAAAACTCGCTGATCCCAAAATTGACGAGTCAACAAAAACTGGGCAACTTATTTGATTTTTTTTTGCTTTTTTCACATTTTTATGTATCTGGCGAGTCTTTTGTAAAGACTCGTGAGTTTTTGGCAAAAACTCGCCAAAAACTTGGCAAGTTTTCAGAAAAAGACTCAGCATAAAGACTTGGCGAGTTAAAGTCATAAAGACTCACAGGGCAAAAGAACTCACAAGTTTTTCAAGACTTGCCAAAAACTCGGCGAGTCTGCCAACTATGCTTATTATCACTATAAGATATTAATACAAGAATAATAATGCTAAAGCAAAGCAGAATAATGTAGAAACTCAGTATGACAGAATAAACTCCATTCTAATCAAGGAAAATAAAGAAGAACAAAAATACATATTTGGTTTGTACTTATCTAGAGCAAGGTAGTGCATAAAAGGTGTTTATTGACTAAGGCTCAACACCCATAATATATGGAGCTGACTAAATCTAGACTTGCCTAATAGGTGGAGCCGTTTGGTGATAAGAGGAATGCAACTCAACTAGGACTAGATAAGTGGCAATTATGTGCACAAGACATGTACACAATTGAATGATTCAATAACTAGATTAGTGGCGATCAAGTGCATAACACATGGGCACGTAATTGATTGACACAACTAACTAAGTGAACTTATCTTATTTAGGTACATATAAAGCTACACATCAATAAATTAAATGGAAAAATAAATAATGCTCCAACAATCACCACTTTTCAGAAAACTTACAAATTCTAATTCCAATAAGTTGAAGACACTTTAATTGTAGGCATGTATGAGGTAAATGACCTTTTGCAAATATTCTGACCTAATTTTGAATTCAAAAATCAGAATTGCAGGGTCAATTTAAAATAATTATATCTTCCTCGATACTGCTCTAAATTCTCACTATGCTCAGTTTTTAGAAAGCTCATAAAATTCTCTTTTCAATAAATCCAATATTGCTTTAATTGGAGGCATTTGTGAGGTGCACAACTTTTTTCAATACAAGTGACTTATTTGGAAAAACTCATTGAAAATTTTCCCGTATTTTGTCCAGTTGAAGTTGTGATACCAATTGTTATTAACTTGCATATACTAATAAAATATTCAATATACTAAGAAGAAAATAAATCCTTAAGGTAGAGAAACACAATAAAATATTCCTTATAGAAGAAGCCACTACACATTATATATCCATATTGAGATCTCAACACATGCAATACACTTCACATGACTCCTCTTACCTAAGAACCACAATATATAACACACAAATACCTACAATTGCCATTTCCCTACACATGTGAGAGAAATAATTTTATTCTAATTAGCTAGTGGGATGACTTACAATGCTTATGCACTCAATATAATTAACTTAAGTGATGTGTACCACATGTCAGTATCTCCATCAACCTATGAACTTTATAATCTTATATCCATAGGTATGTAACAATGCCTCAAAATGTTCTTGCCTTCATTCCTTTTGCAAAAGAAGTGTTGACAAATTCTCAAAATCAAGCTCTTGAGCCTTTGCAAACAAGTGCAAGGACTCAACAAAGGAATCGAATGACAATCGAAAATAGTGCATTCCTAAAACAATCAAATCTTGATTATTGAGAGGATTTTCAATGGCTGCTAGTTGATCATTGAGATCCTTCAAACACAAAAAGGATAGAAGCATATCCTCCTTCCAACAACTTAGAGGAAACAAAAGATTTGTCAAATACAAAGCTCTACTAGCTTTTGATTTTTAATATTTAGTTTTGACATTCGCCCAAAGTATTTAGTGGAACTCCGAACCTCTAAAATCAGTTGATGTATGACAAACCAACTTAGAAGCGTTAAAGCTTCATTATGGCTTTCTCATAGTCCTTTAGATCTCGATTAGGTCTTTCCTATTTCTTCAACACAATTTGATCAAGGTCATGATACTTACAAATGATGAGTACCTTTGGACTCCATATGCTATAATATTGTAATTCTTTTCATTCAATTTTTAAGAGTTAGGCAAAGCAACATCTGGATTCTTGCTATTTCAATTGACTACACTAGACTTTGGGTTTATTTCAACAATTAACTCAAGAGATTCATTAGAGTTGGAACAAAGTCAATTTACAGTGATGTTTAATACCACACTAAACATAATGTGTCAAACTTCTCTGTAACCTCCCGATTTTGAGCAAAATTGATTTGTGAGCATTTAGCTCAGTTTTTGAGTTTTCTCGTAAGCTTCCTAGCGAGTTGGGGAGAACTCCAAACTTCTTGGAGTGCTTAGGTTTGGTTAGTAGTGATTTTGGTTATTGGAAATGAGCTCAGTAGGCAATGTGGATCAATATAACACTTTCAAAAGTGAATTTTGACTTTTGGTGGATTCTCCAAACTTCTTGGAGAGCGCATCTATTTTTAGTATGTTACCCGATTGGCACCATTCTTCATCATTCATCTCTTGTATCATCTTAGTATGATCAGACTTTGATTTTGATGCTGTTCTAGTGCTTTCCACAACTTGGGTGAGTTATTGCGTAATTAATTAATATTTCATTAATGTTGTCTAATGTTGAGAAATAATATAAAGGGCAACTTAATGCAATAGCTCGTTGGAAAGGTGATTAAGTGTTCTAAAAGTTGGACACTTGGAAAGGGGGCTTTTGTTCATGAAATATTATTATTATTTAAAAAAAAAGTCTTTTGTGGGGGAAATAAAGTGAATTATTATATTTTTAAATTGTTTAATTCTCATCAAAAAGCTATAAGGAGATGTTGGGGCTCATTTTTGGATATGTTGATGAATGGTAACATATCCTGTCAGATTGAACTTGGGTTCTTCCACAATTTTTTGAGGACGAAAACCCTCATAAGATTTCAAGTTTCAGATTTGAAACATAGTCCCTAGCTAGATTTGAGTGATTTCATTTCAGAGATCACCATTGTGCTTCAATAGAGCTTTCAGTTTTGGTTTTAATCATGGAAGTGTCCGATGTCTTCTAGTTGCAAAATTTTTGGTGTGATTTATGACGTTTTGCAAAGTTTGTTGAAGATACCTAGAATTTTCTAAGTGTTGGCCTTACCATTCCTAGTTGTACAACTGTCTGGGAGGTGGGTGGGGTTTCCTAGGCTAAGTACCTCACTTTCTAGCCCTTTATCATTCCAAATGTTGGCACCTAGGGTTTAGGAATGTACATAGAGCTTCATTTTGATGGACTTTTGGCTCTGCAATGAGTTATTTGGGTTTCAAGTTGGTTTGTACTTGCTGTACTTGCTGATTCAGACCTGTATCAATATGAAATTCATTTCCAGATTTTGAATAGCTCTCTTGCAAGGTGAGTTGGTGTGGTTTGAGAGCTGTTTGGGTGAAGATACATTAGTTTTTGATCTTTTTGGAGAATTGAATGTGATTTGGTGAGTTCACTGGATGAGTTGTTCAGACCTATTGCAGTGTTATTTCCAGTTTGTTGCAGACCTGTACCAGTGAAATATCAATCAATCATTGAGGTACATTGTTGCTATTTTCATGTTGGATGGTTATTTCTGTTGGTGTGTGGCGATTGATCATGCTATACTGTACATCTTGGCATGTATCCTTGCTGGGGTTCGGGGTTGGGCCGGGCCCCAGGTGGGGGTTCGGGGGTGGCAACCCTTGAAAAGTGGGGGTTTGGGGGCGGCAGCCCTCGGAAAAAAATTTCCTCCTACTTTTTTGCGTCGTCACCAGAAAAAGGAAAAATCAACGAAAAAAGAAAAAAATCCGACTTTGTAGAACCCTAATTTGGAAGCTTCTAAGTTTGTTAAAAAGGGTGGTTCGGATGGGTGTTACTGTATGATGAAAAACGCGATTATTCGCAAGATTGTAATAGGTTTTTTGCACTAGATAATAAAATTATTGGATGGCTGCGGTTTGGTGGATGTAGCCCGGATTGGGTGAACCACGTTAAATTCTCTGTGTTATGATTTATTCTGTGTGTGTTTTAGTTTCTCTGTTTATTAATTAAATCTGCATTTAATTGTTAGATATTTGCCTTTCTAACCCTAACAATTTTATGATTTGGGGTACCTTTGGGGGTGTTTCAACATTTATTTCTCATATCAGCACTTGTATCAGCACTGTAATCCTTATCAGCAGATTATTGCAGCAGTTATTCAATGTAATTGATGTTTATGGACTAATCTTATAACCCTTCGGAAAGTTATACCACTGAAGATTTATCTTTATAAGAATTAACATTGTAACATTGGATGACAATACCATTAGTGAGTTGATTTTGTTTATTGCTGATGCTTACCCCATTGGAGAAGTGGTTTAGTTGTAATCACTCACCACTGAATAAGTGGATGAATTGCTTATGTTCTGTTCACTCTCACCACTGAATAAGTGGAAGAGTTGTTCTTATGTTGTTTGTACTTGCTCACCATTGGAATGTGGAAGAAGCTTGATTTAACATTTCCAGTATTGTATAAGCATTCCCACTGAATAAGTGGATGTTTACTCAGTTGCTATATTTCAGTAAATTTGTAACCCTTAACGCGGTATGCTCTCACTTTGCGCTTATTGGGAACTGAGTTATCAGCAAGTGGAACAGATAGTGCATTGTAATCACTCTTTTAGTTGATGTAATTTTCAAAAATAAATAATTTTCAGAGTGGTTATTACATTTTAGGAGGAAACTCTTTAACAATTTGAAAGAAGTTAAATTAATACTATCTTTACAAGAAAATTTCAAAAACAATTAAAATGGAAAAAATTGACAATGTTGGAGCAAAACAAATTTATAGGGGACTTCACACACTTACTACCCACAACGTGGCAAAATTTTCAGGTAAAATATCCATCCATTCACAAGTTACAAAATTAATTCCTGCACAGGTAGATTAAGGAAAATATTTAATAATTTATAAACTAAATATTAAGACAATATAATCTTTTACCCAAAATTTCTATAGACTCAAAACTTTATATTGAAACCAATATGAAAACCTTTGCTGTGCTGCATAAATCTGCACAAGGGGCCTTACATGCCCATACAACTGCTCCTAGCTGCAATCTTGAGCTGTTATGCAATGCAATTCAACTACTATGTTCCTACATAAGCACCTTCCTTAGACAAGTGGTGCCTTCTCTTTCCTCTAGGCTCCTTTCAATGTTCAGGCTCATGCTTAGGTTGTGTATCTGTTTGTATATTTTTTCCTTGAGTTGCACTTTCATATGGATCTTTCTGCTTCTGCACTGATCATGATATTGCTTATTTTTTATGCTTTGACTTCCATGTTATAGAGTGCAATGTTTTACTTCTTCTTGATTTGCTGCAATATCATAGTGGCATATGCTTGGATGGATCCCTCAAGCATCTAAAATAGATGATTGTTGTAATTTTCTTATTTCCAGCATCAAATGCATTTACTTTCCCTTTTCAGATTTGTCAACACTCTTCACTTTACCCCTCACATGATAATATGCTCTTTAGAATGATTCTTATTTTGATACCATATTAGCTTCATTGAACAATCTGTTAAAGTCACATTACAGAGTGGCTATTATATAAGCCCAAAGAATTAAACTACAACTCCTACAATCAAGGAACAACCTCACAACTATACCATCTATGTGCAACAACGTGCTAAGAATAGCACAAGTAAAATTACATTGCAAACAACTCACATGCCTACAAAAGAACAGTACAATCAAATATTGTTGAAATTATTTAACTAACCTGAAAAGTGTATATCAACAATTTCATACATATGCCTGTGCACACACACATCCATTCATATTCATGAATGATTGTATGCTTTTGCAAATATTCATCTTCCATCATTAAATATTACCTGATCAACTTCTTGGAATAGTTTTGTCCTAGTCTTATCATATAAGGGAACTCTTATGAGCTATATATCTTGCTGTGCATTGAAGATTGGAATCTGGTAGCTGTTCTGAGATGCATCAATTATTACAAATACAGATTTAAGGGGACTGTCAAATGTGCAGGATGCTTTGTTTCAAGATTACTTTATGTCTAACATTGTTTAGTTTTGGACTCTTTGGTGATGAGTTTAGACACCAATTCTTCGTGGACGAGAGCCTACTGCAAGTGAGGAAGAGAGGATACTAGGTGGGGAGCGGTCGGCTGAACTCAGTGAAAAAGTTAATCAGGTTAAAAGTCTTGTTCATAGTGTTTGATGGTGATTGTCTCTTGCATAGGGATTGACTGGCATATAGATTGTAACATGCCCAATTGACTTAGGATTTTACTTGTATTTTGTTTCAGTGCAAAAACATATGAGTTTGCCGCAATAATTGTTAATGTAATGTTTATTTTTGCAGTTCATTTTGCGCCGAACCAATGCATTACTATCAAATCATTTACCTCCAAAGGTAATTGCCATTTTATAAAGCTCTTGCAGATGTTTATTTATGGTTCTGTTTGTGGGTAAGTTATAAAGGAATTTATTCTAATAGTTGAGCTTTCATTGATTGAATGCAACATAACATATGATTGTATGTTGTAAGTTATTGGAAGTTTCTCAAGGATAAACAGGCTAATGTGTACTTTTACAATTGTATTGAGGTTTTCTTCCTGAATTATAATATTGGCTAAATGTACTTGATCCATTGGCTTATAAGCCCCCCGTATAGAGAGGAATATCATAATCCTTAGAATTATGAGCTTCCTATTTCAGATTTAGCATATCTTTTACTCAAACTTACTAGAAAGACATGAACATTCATTGGATTTGTAAATGGAAACAAAAAAGTTCTATCTTGAATGGTTATATACATTAGGTGTGGTGGACTTTCAACGTATATTGTCTTCTTAATTTCATATTCTTGAAGCTGCCCTAATTCTTCTTCTCGACAGAATGCCTTGATAAATTTAATTACAATCAACTGTTTAGAATTGTTTTGGTTGTCTTTTGTGGCCTTCTTTTGTATGAGTGGCTTGTTTACATTTCTTGACTCTATGTGGATAACTATTTTTCAGATAGTGGAGGTGGTTTGTTGCAGGATGACGGATCTTCAAGCTAATTTGTACCGGCATTTTATTCAATCTAAGAATGTATGTATATTCTATAATAACCTTTTTATTTATGTAAATTACATATAAATATTTCGTCGCACACATTTTTTAAGGGCAATTCTTTTACTTCATATTTTTAACGCAGTTAGCATTTTGGTATCTTATAAATTTTTCTTCTATTTTTCCAGGTTAAACAGGTTCTTGAGGACCAAAAACACTCCAAAGTCTTAGCATCAATCACAGCCCTTAAAAAACTTTGCAACCATCCAAAAGTAAGGTCTCCTCTTTGTATGAGATTGCAATATCATGTTGCAATGGGTTTCACATTATGAAAATTTTGAGTTTGGAGATTGCCATGTCATGTTGAGATGCAGTAAGCTAAGAGGCTTGGGGATAGAAAGGAATGAGCTTTGAAAATGTTAGTGAAATAGAGTGTCAACCTCATTATGAAAGACTCTTATGATAAATGTCTCAATGAGACTTTCATATTGTCCTTGCAATCTACTATTTTAAATACCTTCTCTCACATGGTTGTCTGGTTTCTGTTAAAGAGTGAATGATTTTCCTAAAATTTGTAAACATAAAAATATGTAAATGAAGCTGACTGTATATATGTATATATTTAAATAAATATATACATACAAGTTGACTGAGATGTGTGTGCATTTTGCAATAATGTACGTAAAGAATTAAGATGCATTCTGTTATGATTTGCTATGCCCTTAGTTTATAGCATGTATTGGTATATGTGTCGGCCAATTTATGGCACACTTAACATTTATAATTTTCATTCATTGGATAGTTTTTTCTTAAAGCTGACCTAATTAAAATGAAGGGGTGTGACCCTATCTAATTATGTCTAAAAATAAGGATAAGGGCAATCTCATTTTGAAAACACTTTTCCCTCCAAAACCCCATGCCCAACATTTCACTTTAACATATTAAAACAACATGAAATATTTCGCAAAGGGGCATCCACTTTTGGGGGCAAATAATAAGCCTTAAAATTATGAAATTAACCTTCTTTCTAGGCGTCCATCATGAGATACATTGTCCCCCTTTTAAAAACAACTTTGCTCTACTAGGCCAAGGGGGTCTTTTATAACCCATGCTCATTCTCACTTAATTAAAATAGCAACTTTATTAACTTAAGTGACAATTGAACAAATAATAACTCTGACCACTAAGAGAACTCACCCCTGCCAAAAATGGCAACTTTGTACTAAGCTGCTGAATAAAAGGAGCGGAGACCAGTTACTAAATATAGCACTTACTAAAAATAGTAAGTGAGCCAAAACACCAAACTAGTCCAAAATGAAGCTCAATTGGAACTTACTAAAAATAGTAAGTTACTGAAGATAGTAAATTATTAAAAATAGTAAGCTACTAAAAATAGCCATCACCATTGCAGAAAAACCCAAAAACCTAGTGACAACAACTACATTGCGAGAGAACCTGAAAATGGGGACATTACATTTTTATACTTGTCTTGTGTGCTCCTATTCTTGTTATAGTGATATTTCCTTCCTTTTCTTTTGTTGTATTTTTCTTCCTCTTCACTACTTTGACTCTTCGCCTATGGACATTGGAAGCAAAATGACCTAAATTACCACAATTGAAGCATTTAAGAGTATACTTACCTTTGTGTTTACCGGATCCTTTCTTGTGCTTCCTCACAAAGTGTAATAACACACCTGGATTTTTTTTGTTTTGTTTTTGACAATAATGTCTGATAACATTAAACTGAAATAAGGAGTTATTTTGCTATTGCTCACTTCGAAAAAACATAACATTTTCTTTCATTGCTATTCATGAACATTAATGAAACCTAACTTTCCACATAGCTACAAGTATGAGACAATACCATGACTACATGTCCTGCATATGAAAGTACCTCAACTTTGATATATGAGCTGATTATTGCAGGTCTGTAGGTCTGTCACTGAGATTGCAGGGTCTGATTTAACACCTTTAGCTAATCTTATCAGCAAATAACACTAACCAAACTCTCCAGCAGTGTCATGGATATGTTACCAGCACCTTACAAAGCATGCATAACACTATTAAATTCCAACTTGGAAGCAATGGAGGGTAAATAAGGTCTGAAAATTGTTGCTCACAGCTGCTACAGTCCTAATAGTCACATAGACTGATGGATACTCCCAAATGTTACCAGCACCTTACAAAGCATGTATAACACTATTAAATTCCAACTTGGAAACAATGGAAGGTAAATAAGGTCTGAAAAATTGGTGCTCACAGCTGCTACAGTCCTAGTAGTCACATAGACTGAATACTGGGTCTGAAATTGGACTGTCACAGTCCCTACAGCAAGTAATCACTCTGTCACAGTCATGTGTAATTCTCAGAAAATTCTTTCAGATGCTTCCCACTTACTCAGAAACTTCCAACTCCTTCGAAACACTGAGAAAGGATAGCAGAAAGCAGATACAGACCTGATATTCAATTACCAACCATTCCCACATGAGACTGGGCATTGGAAAGGGACGGGCGGGTAGCAAAACATCAACCCAGCACTCCACACAAGCTTGAAACTCAATTCCAGATCACTAGCATAGATATCTGACCTCTAGGTGTCCTTTTTCCAGACCTCATACTCTCCAATAAGCAGCGCTTCCTTCCCTAAAGTGTCACACCTAGCTCCAGCAACACCTCAAAATGGTACAACCCTCTTTATAATTAATATCAGTCTGAAAACTCCTTCACAGACATCCTAATAGGGGCGCCTAATATCAGGGAACACATTGAAATCATATTCAATCCATTTCGAACTCTAGAAACATTTTCCCAAGCATTTTATGAAGATTCGACCTGTCTTGGCAAACCTTCAAACCTGAAATTTATCTTTGAAAAAATACTTCAAAAACTTCAAACTTCAACCTTTGAATTCCAAATACCAAACTTGAAAATCTCTTTTAGCACAATTGTGAAATCTGAATGACTTCGCCTGTACCAACTAGGGTGGATAGTCTCACCACGGAAATTGATCTTCTCCAAGAGGGTTTCCATCCTCGAGAAGGCTGAGATGAACTGAGTTCAATCTCTCAAACCACAAGGGTTTCACCAAAGTAATAATTTGCCTCTATCTAATGATCCCTTTCAAATGCCTTTTATACTTTATCTTGCAAGCTTTTGGAAAGCACCATTTAAAAACTCACTTTTTAATTTTAAACTCCATTTAAGCCCCCAAAAAACCTTTTCATTAAAATAATGATAATTTGACATGCAAGGTCACTGTTCAATGCATCCATGATTTAAAATATTTCTTCCTGGTTTCAATGAGCTGTTATACCAAGGTGCAAATAAAATATTTCATTTAAATTTAAGCAACCTTAGTAAAATAATTAAAAATATTCCATTAATGCACCCATTTTGTGGATACTATTGGAGCACATTGGAATTGAATTATGACTATGCTAGAGTGATCCCAATGATGAGTAATGATAAATGAAGCCAACCGGGTGACTTACTGTAAATAGACACCTTCTCCAAGATTCTTGGAGAGCACAACGAAAGTTGAAAATCACCCTAGAAAGTGGCATAAGTGTCCTCAAGATTGACTAAGCTCATTGGTGACATCAAATAACTCCTTTGACAACGCTAACACTCACTGAGAAGGTCAGAGCCAACTACAATGCAAGAGAACACGAAAATGGGAACATTACACAAAGTGAGCTTCCTCTTCATCACTTGAACTTTAACTTGATTTGTATCCTCTGTTCTTCATCTTCTTGGATGCTTTGAAAGCTGCTTGTTGTTTTGATGGCTTCTCCTTCTCCGTCCTCATTTCATATGCCGTGAGGATTCCATGCAACTCATCCATCGTCAAGGTGTCTAGATCTTTCATTTCCTCGGTGGCGGAAACTTTCACATCAAAACTCATGGGAGAGATCTTATGCACAATTATTGCATCCTCAACCTTCTCTCCAAGACCATAGATAGTGTTGATGATTTCATCCATGTGAAGTAGATAAGCAACGACATTTTCTTAGTCCTTCATCTTCAAACTTTGAAATTGCTTCTTGTGGGTTTGAAGCTTGGCCTTCTTAACCTTGTTGTCTCCATATATATTTTTCAATTTATCCCACATGTCCTTTACCGATTTGCAGTGCATAAGCTTCATAAACTCCTATTCGGATAATCCACACAAGATTGCATTTTTGAATTTTGCATTGTTCTTGCTCACCCTCTTTTCAGCTTGATTCGTTATTGGGGTTGTAGGAGGAGTATAACCAACTTGAACGGATCGCTAAATGTCATATCCTAGAGCATTCAAATAAGTCTTCATCCTTATTCTCCAAAAGGCATAATTTGTTTCGTCAAAGAGTGGTGCCCTATTTGAGGAGAATCCATATCCTTTGGCCATATGTGCTTCCAAGATCTACCTTCAAGTGATTAGGCTCTTTTCGAAGGAACTTGCTTTGATGCCAATTGATGAAACATACTTATATTGAGATTGGGGTAGGGGGGGTGAATCAATATAAACCAAACTTTCTTTTCTCAACTTAAACAATCACAACAATATTACCTCAAAGTCCATAGTTATGAGATTCGGACTTGGCAAGGGTGACTCGACTCGAGGACTCGGGGACTTGGGACTTGGACTCGGCACAGACTCGGCAAAATGAAAAAAAAAGTTGAAAAAACCCTAGAAATTTAGAGATTTTTAAGGATTTAAAACTTGTTTCAAGCACCCTTTATTGAATACAACACAAATAAAAGCAAATTTGATCACATACACAAGTATACAACGCTCACATAAGTATAAAGTACACAAATTGTAGTTGCGCTGCTGAAGGAAATAGCATACTGAAATATTCTGAGCCAATTTTTTTCGTTTTTTCAAATTACAAATTACAACCAATGCACCCGTTAAGATTAGCAGCTAAACCAAAACGTTGCTGAAGCAACTCTAACCAGAATGTACACCAGGATCCCGATATGGGCAAGGTGTGAGCATTGGTCAGAGGATCTTAATCAAAATACTTATGCAAAAACTCTAACCAAGAATGGCGCCGATGATGGCGAGCATATGGTCAGAGGGTCTTCTATGCTAAGTACTGAAAGGGAACTCGACACCAAGTATGTGCTACCCAATCCAGTATGGAGTTGAGGCAACCATATGGCGAAGTATTACAAATTACAATGCTTGAAAGAAAGAACTGAAATGCTGAAAGTACTCAACACCCAGAATGTGCTTTCTAACCCAGAGTGGGAAAGTAGCTACCATAGGGCGGAGGTAAATTAAATACAATAGCAAATGCTGAAAGTAAAGATGAGCATTACAATTCAGATAATTAAGCAAGATTAAGAACTACTGCCAGTACTACTGTCAGCTTACAATATGATAGAGAATTCGCCTGCCAAGAGCATAGAGTTAGAACAATTCAACGAGCATTTAAATATAGAATTCTCCTTGCTTAATGGAAATACCAAACTGATTTCTTCTCTCAAAAACAAGATTTAAGATTCTGATCAAATCAGATCTGCACTTTTAAATGCAAAACCAACAACCCTAAAATCCACTAAAATGCTCACAACTCACTCAATACTTGTCAGAATGACATGAGACTTGATGCAAACGAATGCTAGGATGATGACAATGAAGACTAGACAAAGAAACAACTGACAAATTGAAGTTTTTTTTTTTCTAAACACTTGCCAGGCGGAACAGAATGGTACAGCCTCTAGAAATGTTCTACCAACAAGATAAAATTAGATTCTTCATTATAAATCACCAAAATTTGCACAAATGGGCGCCTAGGGCATAGAAATGGTTCTAGCCAATACCCAGAACGAATATATTTTTATTTTTTGACTTATGAGCAAATACAACATGCAGCTATACTAAATCAGCAACTCCAGAACTTCATTAACATGCTAGAAATTGAACTACAAATGCAAAATAACTACTACAATGCAAAAATCTCACTACAAAATCCACTCAACTACAAACTAACTCTCCACTAGTTGCTATCTTTCAAGCAAGAAGTCGAGCCAAGGCTAGGAGGCATTCATTCCTCGAAGCAATCCCAATACCATTTCGGCAGCATAACATTACTCAAGTCATAAGATGATAAAATGAAGAGAGAAGGCGTTCTTTTATAGACTTAGTAGAGAATATCTAGATGCTTCTAGAAAGTGCGCCCTTTTTCCCATTTGAATTTGACTTCATTTTCCCTCCAAGAGTGGCGTCCCTTTTTAAGAGCAAAAATAAATCTTTTAATAAAATAATATCTCCCTCAAAGTTGGCGTCCAAATCCTCTAGCTAAAATTTGGCCTTTAGAAATATTAAAATATTTCCTCCATGTGAAAATACCCTTCAATGTCCCCCTCTTAAAGACAATATTAATTCATGATGCTAGAACAAGGAATTATAATGTTAAATTATAACATTATAATATAAAATATCTTATATCACTATGGAAATGCATTAGAAGCCAAATTCAACCATACTGTCTGAACAGACTGCCATAGTGAAGCCTACTGATTAGGAGTCAACAAGTCAACTGCTAAAAATAGAATTTACTAAAAATAGTAAATCCATGTAATTGCTCAGAATGCCAAACCGAAACCACCAACGCGAAGCTCTCTAAAAACCCAGAAAGAATCCGCAATCCAAAATCAACAATTCCAAATGCAGACTCAGCAAAAAGACGAAAACACACTCTAAGAAGTTTGGAAACCCTGATTCGAGCTTCTGCTAGCCGACAGCTCATCGGGGATAGGCCATCAATCACTGAAAGGTGTAGTGCTAAAAATGGGGACATTACACATACTTAGATATATAAAATTAGTCAAATATATACAAAACTCATGGAATATGAGATCCATGACATCAAATGTTCCATACAAATATGAAATATCAAAACAATAGCTATAAGTCTATGACTCTATGGCATAGTGGAGCCAACATCCTTCCTACGAAGGCGTCTAAGGGTCCTGGATGATGTTGCAGCTGCAGCCATAGTCTCTGCCTGTGTCTGACTCTCCATGCCACTCTCACCAATAGTAGCTATGTCTCCTCTTGCTCTAGCCTCCTCATCAGCCATGGCTACAACCTCAGCCTCTCTCTGCCTGGTCCACCCAATCAAGGTCCTCGTCACTAAAGACTACATCTCTAGCCTCAGTGATCCACTCAGATTGTGGATCAAGCTCCTCTAGATTGATCGGGGTGTTGTCGTGGTCAAAAAGCTTCCTGTATTTGAGCCGAAGGTTGTAATGAACATATACCAAGTCATTCATCCTCTCCACTGTCAATCTATTGCACTTCTTGGAGTGTATGTGCTCAAACATATTCCAATTGCGCTCACAACCAAATGAACTACATGGTTGGCTCAATATACGAATGGCAATATTTTGCAGGTTCGGTGTATCAGAACCAAACATCTCCCACCATCTATCTGAGATGAGAAAAAGAAACAAAATCAATCTCATTTCAAGTTTCAAGTTCAAGTTCAACATTTAATAATAAATTATAATATAAAAAGATGAAAATTATTCCTTTAAATATATTTTTACCTGGTAGTAATGTTGTCCTACTCTCTTTGCACATTTGACGTGCAAAGAAGTCTCCTCGTGCCTTAGTGAAGGCATCTATCTTGTGCACTATCTGTGTAGTAATAGCGGACAACATCCGCTCTATCGTCGAGTAGAGCCCACTAAGAATTTCTCTATCTGCACAAAAATCACGACGGAATTGGAAGGCCGAATTTAGGAAACATGCAGTTGCATGGATGGGCCTATGAAGTTGGTTTTGCCATCTCCTATCAATGATATCCCAAATGGGATGATACTTCTCCTCAACTCCACCATAGACTGATCTAATGGCCTCTTTGGCCCTATCCATGCCCTCATATATGTAGCCCATTGCGGGCTTCTCCCTATTTGCAACTCGTAGGAGAACTAGCAAGGGCTCAATAAATTGCAAAGTGCAAACATGTTTCACAAATAAGTGTGAACGAAAATAAACAAATAAAAGTAAGATATAATTAAAAATTAAAACATAATAAAGAATTAAATTTTACCTTCACAATCTCCTCCACTAGTGTCCAAAACCCTTGCTCATAAAAAATGCAATTAGCCACAACAATCCCTGCAGTGCTTGTAGAAAAGGATGAGGAAGACCACTCCTCACCAAGAAACATGTGCCTTAAAGCTGCCTTTGACCGAATCAAGGATTGCAACGTGATAAAATTTGTTGCAAACCTAGTGATGCTAGGATGAGACAACTTCCTCAACCCCGTGTATTGCCTCATAAGGTTAAGCAACCATGTGTGATTATATACAAATTTGCAAATGTTTTTTGTTGCATCCACACATGTTTTGATCCATGGGAGCTTTCCAAGATCCTCCATCATGAGGTCAATGCAATGGACGACACATGGAGTCCAAAATATAGTAGGGTGCCTCTCTATCAATACCAGCAACAACATAATTTGTTGCATTATCTGTCACCACTTGCACTACGTTCTCTTCCCCAACATCAGCTATCACCTCCTCTATAGCCTCACACAGGTATGTGGCATTTTTGAATTGGGCAAAAGCATCAATGGACTTCATGAAGACGGTGTCGCCTGAAAAAATAAGCAAAACCAATTATTCAATAAATTAAAAAACATAAATTAGCCATATTAAATTATTAATCACTAAATCAAATTTAAATTTCAATGCATTGAGGGAAGTACAATTACCTCTGGAGGAAACTAAAAAATTAAGTAGCGTCCTATTTCTCCTATCGGTCCAACCATCAATCATGATGGTGCAACCAATCCTCCATTGCACGCATTGCTCCTCTAATTGTGCTTTCACATATGCCACCTTTTGAGTCAAAAGTGGGCCCTTTAATTCATCTTCAGTAGGGGCTTTGAGCCCTGCTCCACATATGGTTATGGCATCAACCATGTTTTGCCAAAAAGGTGACCTAAAACATGTCATAAATAAATTAATAAGTTACTTACGTAAGTATTGTAAAATGAAAAGTTTTAAGTTTTTAACTTTAAATTTGAATTCGATAATGAGATACATCTAGATTCTAAAATAACAAAATTTAAATATAAATTTTAAAACAATTAAACGAAAAAGAATTACCTGGCTACATGGAAGGGAATGGTGCAGTAGTACCAAAAGTCTGCAATTGTCTTTTTTGTTGCATCATGTGCGTTCTTGTTCCAACCCATGCTTTCAGGCGACGGTTGGGAACTAGGAGTAGTGCGTGGTACAAAATATGAGTCCACCCTAGATTTACGAACTCTAGGGCCAATGTTAATACTGCCACTACCACTAGCAGTAGCAACGCCACCAGTACTAGGAGTACGCATAAGCATAGTTGGTGTAGAAGCAGAAGCACTAGCAGAAGCACTAGCACTAGGACGATATGGAGGCATGGAAGAAGCATCTCCAACAACACCAAGTCCCTGTCCAACTCCAACACTCGCCAACTCTTGCCTCTGTCTCTTTTTCATTTCTTTTTGCATTTCAAAAGTTTCTAATTGCACCTGCACTTCACGAACAGCCTCAGGAGGTGCTATAGTGCAGCCCACTGCATCATGGACGGGTATGCGTGCAATATGGTATTTTAATCTATTTATGCCTCCATGATATATTGTTTTGTAGTATTTACATTTTGCTTCTCCTTTTTTCATTCTGGGAAAGATTTTAGCATGTTTCCAAGCAGGGTCTTTTCTGCCTGGGGTTTGAGACATTGTGAAAATAGTAATATGGTTTGATTTGCAAATGAATGTGGCTGCAATAACAAGTAGGGTTTCTAAAATTATTTAAGTTGCAATTGGGGTTTGTAAAAAAAAATGCAAACTGAGAAAAACAATGATTTTACAAATTACAATGAATTATTTGTTAAAAAAACACAAAAAAAACCAATTAAAATCAAACTTACCTCTTAGATTTGGTTTGGAATGCAATGCAAACTCCTCCCAATCACTGGTAATGAGCTCTCAATGCATGTCCTTGCTGGTATGAAGCTTCCCAAATGATATATGACCTTGGATTTGTCTTCAACAGCTTGCTGGTTGCCCTCTCTTCTTCTCCTATTTTGCCAAATGAATGAAATGAGGTTGCTTTTAGGGTTGGGGATATAATATAAGACAAAAAAAACAAACTTCAACTTTAATTTTATGTTTTTTTATTGGATTTTTTCACTTGTTGCTGCCGGCCGCATCCAAGGCTTGGGACTCTTTTGGACGCGGTGCGTCCAGCGAGTCCGACCTGGACGCGGGTGGACTCAGCCGCATCCGAGTCCGGGCTACTAGGACTTGGCCAGGGGTGTTTGGCTTAGGACTTGCTGAGTCCTGGCGAGTCCTGTTATTGTGCCTCAAACCTTAATTATCCATAGCAATACTATATATGCAAAATCTAGCAAATAAGAACATACATAAGAGACAGGCGATTTTATGTGGAAACTCTTATGAGATAAAACCACAGAAAATTATTGCTTTTATAAATCTTCTTATGAATTTTGTAGGCACCAACCCATTGGAGACTCCTATCCCCACCACTGAGCACCAACTCAACAAGAGACGCCAATCTCTTCTAATAAGAGGCACCAACCTCTCGATCTCGTCAATTAGGAGGCTCCAACCTCCAAGCGAATAATATAATAATTTGTTTGCAACTTCCTCTTAGATCTGCCCTTAACAACTGCTCACAAATCTGCAATACACTCACTCATAAATCTGCACTATAGTCTTCAAAATTTCTGCTCATAGATACGCAATGATCTTGCTTTTATTTCTCTCACAAATTGATGCTAATACCTCTCATAAATCTGCTTACATATCTTTCATAAATTTGCTCATATACATTTTTATGTCTGCTCTTCATATGAATAATATTCCTTGAATTGATTGATTTTAAGCCCTCTCAAAATCCTCTATTTATACTTGCCAATCATGCCTCTTCACCCAAGAGGGTGACTCTCCAAGGGGGTCGGCCCAGTTAGCAAATATAATATTTATTTATTTTTGATTTATTTCCCAAGGTTGGGCGCACCTCTCTAGGGGGTCAGCCCAATAAAATTAATTTATTTTTAATTTACTTTTCCCCAAGATGTGGCGGCACTACAAGGATGGTCGGCCTCATGAATAATAAAACATTTAATTTTATTTTCATTTATTTATCTTCAATACTCCAATAGGGGGCAACCAATATAAGAGTAAGTTAATTTTATTTGGGGTCACCAATATCACCAGAGCACCTTTGACATCAATGACAATATTTTTTCAACATAACCTAACCCCTTTTCTTTGCTGATGTTTATCACAAAATAATTGTTCAAATCAAATTGTAAATTCACTTGTTGTATATGTTTTATATCATTAATTGCTAGTCTAAAAGAAATTAGTCAATTACAATAAATGGAATACTTAGATCTATTTTGTGAAAATAGTTAAGAATTGTGGGAGTTATTTTTTTGGTAAAATATGATAGATAATTGTATCAACCAAAGGAACATATCTTTGCTTTTGGTAATGTGTTTTTTCTATTTCACAATAATTTCCTAACCATAAGTTTACATGATGGAGCTAGTTTTGTTATAATTCAAAGCAGTATAGTTGTTTATCGGAGAGGTTTTATTGTATTTTAATGTCAACTATTGTTTGTCTTTCAGCTAATCTATGATACCATTCGATCTGGTAGCACTGAAACAGCAGGATTCGAAAATTGTATACAGTTTTTTCCACAGGAAATGTTTTCTGGAAGGTAATTATGCCTATGATTGCCATACTTTAGAATTTGATGCTTTGAGTATGTATACATTTTTGTTGATTTGTCTTTCTATGAATTTCTGAACGGTTTCTTTATAGGTCAGGATCATGGACAGGTGGTGATGGAAGTTGGGTTGAGTTATCTGGAAAGATGAATGTTTTGGCTAGACTTCTAGCACATCTTTATCAAAAAACTGATGATCGCATTGTGCTTGTTTCAAACTACACTCAGGTATTCACTTACATTTTTCTTGTCACACATTAATCTTATGTGTTTTTTTCCTTTAGTCTTGATGCTATTAGAAGATCATATTTTCAAAAATGGCACACAAATGAAAAAAATGTAGGTTACCAAAGGTAGCTAAAGTATCTTGGTTGTAATTAATTGGAAAATTTGTGATAACATAACACGTTTACAAGAAAAGAACATGGGGTTATTATCAGAGCTCACAAGCTCATTGCTCTTGTACTTTTTATATAAGTGAAAACTTGTGGCTGATAGTGTATATAATTATTATTTTGTATTTAAGATCAATAGTAGAGGAAGTCCAACATATTTTTTATTTTGATTGTTCTTCTCTTGTTCCTATACTGTCTTTGGTCATATTGCTCTCATATTGTTTTCCTTCCTTATCAAGCACATTTGAGAGGAGCATTAGTGAAAATTGGAAATGCTACCTCACAAATAAATAGCTTGCACCTTTTAAGTGTTAACATATCACAACCTCGGTAGTTTACCATTTAGAAGGATAATTAACAAACAATTGTTGTAGATTGACAGTAGTCTTTGTCAAATATAGAGCTTAATTTACTTGCCAATGCAGAAATCATCACCCTTCACTCTGTATACACTGTCTCAATAGATACAATGAGATCTAAGAAACAAGATTAAGATGTGGTAAGAAATGAGTTTCTTATTCATTTCATTACTAAATCCATTGAATAAAATGTTTAGGTGTAGTTTAGAAAGTGACTTACTATGGCATAAGAATGGCTAAAATTGTACCCTGCATTTACTGTAAATAGAAAACTATATAAATGGGTAATAGAAGGCAATGCATACTTCAAAAGCTTTGTGGATGGGGAAATAGACTAGAGGGTGAAAAGCCCCAAGTGGTGAATGTATTCACTGTTCCTCTCTCTACGAACAAATGCTTAAAGGCATATGTGTGCTAAGTATCTGCCCTTGCCTTCTGACTATTATCAACATAAATGAGGATAATGGCATTTTTTTAAAGACTACTCATTGATGTCAGCTTGAGATAACAAAAATGACATGGGTCAAGTAAAAACAAATAAAAGTACATATACAGTTTCCATGATAAGAGCTTAGCAAATGATGGTAATTGGAAAGGACACAAGGTTTCAAACCAATATGTTTCTTAGAAGAAAATGGAAAAGGCTATGGATAAATATATAAACATTTTAATATTTGTCAAACAGTCTGTTGAAAGAAACTCATGTGTCTGCTATTAAGGGATATAGTAGCTTGCCATCTTAAGATCGACCTACTTGGATACTTACACAATTAACAAAAAATTAGTAACAAATAGCTAATAATTTAGTGCAGATCAAAACTATATTCATAGTCATCTGAAAGCGTTGAGGTATGGTTTTGTGTAGGAGCAGATTCAATTTCATCTCCCGGGATTAGTGAATCACTAGAGAGCAGCAGATCCGGATCAAGTGCAGAACTAGGGCGGCAACATAATATCAGTCTTCAAATTGCAGATCTAGGAGGGAATATAGTTAATTATCTACACAGCATGCCTTAGGCAACACATGATCAGATTGAGTTTAGATCATTCATTGCAGCCTGCAATCTTCCCAAAGTGATTCACACCAACAGGTAGCCCAGGTTTGAGGGTTTCATGCCTCAAACCCACATGGATTCATTATTGGGAAGTCTGTTAGAAGATCCAAGGTGGCAAAGACTAGTGAATACCTAATCAAGTGAGTTAGAGGCCAACTTGTGGATAGGAGTTAGGGTTCCGTTCAAAGAGTGGCAAGGCATCATAAATCCCTAAGACGCTTCCACCTAAGAGCTAGGCTACCATTTGTAGACTGCCTTTTCAAGGTTGTAAGAATTGTGGTCTAGAATTTACATCAGAAAACTCAAAGCAGACTGTTTACCTGCAATTACCCTATTGCTGTGTATAATCCCAGTTGGACTGTAAGATCTAAATCAGATGTCAAATCTTAATTTATATCAGAGAATTTCAGATCAGTTATTATTTGCAAATTGTTTCATTGTTTTGCATTTTTCTTTTGTGATTGCAACTTTATTTCTGCACTTTGTTGATTCATTGAAGTGTTGCTGTTACTTAGCAAACTTGTTGATGATGGAATATAACCCTAACTCGGAGATTTTAAAGTTGTTCAAGTTAGTTACAAAACCCTAAGCATACTACATACAAGCAAAAGAACTTACATTGGAACTAAAGATCTTTGCAACAACTTGGAATTGGTGTGCAACCACTAAATTTTTTACACAACTAAAAACTTTTGTGCAACATTAGGGATGCTTTGTTGTCGAAGTTAGATGGAATAATCCAAGACGTGGTTGATTCATCAAAGCATGCCATTTATTGAAAATTTGTACACCAAAAACTAAAATTCTCTTAGTTCTTTGTTCTACTTTTGGGTGATGCAAGATTTCTCATGGACTCTAATGCTCTTGCATCATAAATGTCGGGAAGAAGTTTGTGAGCATGGTACTCACAAAGTAGAGTTCAGTGGTAAAACTACCCTTTTAAAATGCATATGACTTGCAACGTGCTCTAGTATTGATTTTATATACATCAAAATATATACCTTCCTTGGCCTTTTCAAATTCTTGGGTAGGTCAAATCTCGTCCTTTGCCAAGTTTGGCCATTAATTTCCATTCCCCTTTTGCATCTCCATCTAGCATAACTTGTCCACCTCCTCCAACATGCTCTCCTTTTTCTTCCTCTTGTGGATTTTGAGCCACCATTATCTGTCCAACTCCACCAATATGCTCACCTTTTTGTCCACCTCAACCAAAAGACTTTTCTTTCTCCACACATTGCTTCTTCTTCCACCTCACCAACTCCTTGATTCGCAAACACCATAGGTTCAATATTTGAAACTTGTATTCCTTGTACCATTTTAGGGTACACATCCACATTCTCTTCTTCAGTTGGTACCTCATCAAAGTACTCCACATCATGTGCATTCACATGCAGTGCTTCCACATTCTCACCAACATCAATTTGCATCAACTCCACCTCAATGCCCACCAAAGGACAAACCATTGCTATTGTTACATCCTTCTCTTCTACTCCAATTTGATTCTCCTCATCACTTGATTGGGCTGATAATAACATTAGTGGCTCAACTTTGTTCTCTTCCTTCGTGTCATGTGTGTGACATTCCACTTTTTCTTCCACATCCTTTTGTTAGAATTGTGAAAAACACGAGCCATAGGATCAAACGACGAACAAAGTTATCTTCCATGCAAGAGATCAACAAACAAAGAATGCTATATTCCTCAACAAGAAAAAGCTACAGAAGAACCTCAAGAGACTTCAAGGAAAACAAGAGTCCTCAAAGGTTGAGAGTTCGAGAGATCAAAAGAGAGATAATACAATGAGGGTTGAGTGCTATATAGGAGCAACCCTAAATGGTAAAGGGATTAGATCAAGACAAGTGTCAACATCTCATGCAATGAAACAAAATGATCTAATAATAGCTCTCTAGTTAACATAGTAAATCACTCCTAAGTTTAGCTTAAGTGCATGAGAATAAATTAGACTAATAATTAATTAAATATTAATTAATTATTAGCTAATGCATGATTACTCTAACACCTCCCTTTAAGATGAACTTAGGGAGTCGCTAAAAACCCTAAAAAGAGAATACAAGATTGGTCCTGACAAACAAGGCTTGGTGTGGTACCCATGTACGAACAAAAGATCTCTCAAAACTAGCGAAAAGGAGAAAACCACAGTGGGATCAAACTCCTCTCCATAAAAGAGAAAGGTGATTGAAGGACCGAAAAAGCCTCCAAATCAAGGTGAAGGACCAAGAAGCTTCCAACCAAAACAATGTCCCAAAAAAGAGGAACATGTAGAACATTGTTGAACCACGAAGAAGCTGTAGATTGTTGTCAAATGATGACTGATATGGTGCTGAAATGAAGAACCTTCTCTAAAACAAATGATGATTAGGATCAAGATATCAAGAATTTGCATGAGTGCCCTCAACAACACTACTCGAATCAGATGGAAAACAAAGGAAAACATCTGGAATTCAAAGATACAAATGTCAGGATCAAGAAGACAACAATCTGTATGAGTGCCCCTAACAACACTACTCAAATTAGATGGAAAACAAAGACAAAACATTTGAAAGTCAAAGATACAATTGGTACATGAATCTACATGAGTGACCCCAATGACACTACTCAACATGCAAGATGCAAGTCGAAAATATAGGTACCAATAGTCTGAAGAACACTGATCAAGAGAGAGACAATAATCTACATGAGTGTCTCCAACGACACTACTCGAAGCAGATGGAAAACAAAGGCAATCATCTGTAACTTGAAGATACAAACAGTACATGAATCTGCACGAGTGACTCTAATGACACTACTCAACATGCAAAATGCAAGTTGAAAATATAGGTACCAGTAGTCTCTGATCAAATGAAAAAAGGTTGCCTACAGAAAATAGGAATGCAAGAGTGTCCATATGGTAAGTGATCCATCTCACCGATATACATGTAACCAATCATTGGTGTACGCTGCATCCAAAAGTACATAGGAACAAGAACTAGATACATAGATCACTCTAACGCGAACCTAAGGAAGCATTAACACCAACAGTAGAAACCCCCCCATAATGCTGAAAAAGGGAGAGGCGTGACAGGTACACTAAAATTGTGTGAAACCAAGAAGTGCATGTAGGAGAAACAACCTACAAATAAAAGGGTGTGCAAACTAAGGCACACACTCAAGAGGCAAGAATCATTGGTATTCACTGTTGTCGTGGAAGGGACATTCACTTGACAAAGGTGTAATGGAAAACCAAAGGAAAACATCAACCCCCCCCACCTCCCATGGGACTTTATATCATAGTGCGAATACAAAAGGCACAACATGATGTGCAAAATCCCCAAAAAGTATACACTAGAATGATGCTTTATCTCAGTGCATCTACAAAAGAGAATGTGCATGAAAAAGATGTCTACAATGCTCAAATAGGACATAATATTGGAGATACATATAGAACAACCAAAAATTGAATTCACTAGATTGTGAAAACACAAAAAATTGAATAAAATGTACCTAGAGAGAAATCTAGAAAAAGTGCATGGATGGACCTAGAGAGAAATCTAGAAAAAGAGCATGAATGGCTGCGAAGAGCTTTGAAAGACGTCCCAACATTGTTGGAATCACGAAAAAACAAGAAACTGGTCAAAATTTATGAGCTTGGGACTGTAAACAACACCTTTGATTTCAACAGATTGTAGAATGCACCAACATCAAAACAGGTGATGAGACCCACACCACTAGAAAGTTGGCGGAACTAGCTTTTTGACAATATCTCGTTTGTCAAAATTCAATATCATATGCCCAAGTTATTGCCAAAAAAAGAAAAAACACCTTTAGGGCACAAAGAGGGTTCAAAGGGGCCAGCAAGCCGTTCGTCCTGTTGACGTCAACATGTCATGCTGACATTAGTGAAATATTCTCTTCGTTGTGGAAAAATCTAACCCTCTATGCAAAAGTTGACGACGAAATATTCCTTGAAATGACATAATATTCCCGAGTTGGCAGAATATTTGGTTGAACTGGACCTGGATCCACCACCCTGTAGGGGTGAACCCGGTAACACAGCAAAAAATGACACCAAAACCAAAATCCTCTTAGCTATCCTTTATTTTGTTCTCGGGTGATGTAAGATCGCTCACAAACTTGGAAGCTCCTGCATCACCTAAAGATGTGGGGTTATACTAGAGTTTCTGGTTCATGTTATTAGTAGATTGCATGCAAAAAAGGTGTCCCTTTGGCATTTATCTTGTGTAAGGCATTACTAATTTGGGATTCCAAACAACATGTGAGTCAACTTGTCAAATGATTTATACTTCTAGAAATGAGCAATACCCACAATAATTGCATTCAGGAAGGGTAACTTCTGTTTTTAAGATTTCCTTAATGGATGTTGCAGCACCCGGTATTCTCATACTATTAGGAATAGTGATGCTACAATGATATATTTGGCTGATATACATTGTATAAGTTGTTTTTTGTTTTTGTTTTTTGTCTTTACAAGTTGATCCCAGCAAATAGTCAGCTTCTAATAATTTTGTAAAGGATATAACTGAAGGATATTTGTGTTGTAATTTGAAGCTTTGTTCATATTATGCTTCTTGAATGGCATTACTATGCCTTAATCCATGTCATTGTTTCACAGGCACTTGTCCTTGGGGTTTGGGAAGCCACCTTGGGTGACTGATGGACATTTCTTACATTTATTAGACATGATGTTCACAGTTCAGACATAAATTCTTGTGCCTAATAATGTAACTAACTTACACAATGTAAGTTATAACTGATGTAGCTTCCTTTTTAATAAATAAGTGTGCATACACAGATTCTTGTTTGCCCATTTCCTCCATTTCCTCCTTAAAACAACATTTGGGGACACCCAAATGTTTCTTGACCCATCAGTGACGTCTTTGGTCCCAACTTCGATGAATTCTTTTTTCATTTTTTTTTATTGTGTAAAAAGCTTCTTTTTAGTACATTGTTCAGCTGTTGTATTTTCACACATTTCATCCTGCAAGAATTAAATTATGATTTTTTCAGTTATGTTTTGAATTGATTGAGAAATCTGCATCATTTTTATAGATATCACAGTTTTGTTTATGAAAGCAGTTTGATTCTATTAATTTTTTCAGTAAATGTCTTCTCAGTGAGGGCAGCTTGATCTAGATGGTCTGATGGAGTAAACAGTCTTGTCATACACTTTTGTAAGCACTATTGGTATTGACCATGTTTTCAAAGTGGACCAACACAGTCCTCATTGTTATCTATCACAAAGAGGACTGAAATCTGATGTGCTTTAAAAACTAATTTATTATTTTATAATGTTTTAGGACTTCAAAGTTAATACTAAGCTACTTGGTGTCATTTTTTGTACCATATAACCAACCACTAAAGTCTATAATTTGTATATTATTGTTTTGTTGATCAAACAATATATTTCTGTTTAAACATTTTCCTTGTGCTTCAATAAAAATTTGCTGATCTATGTGCCTTAAAGATTCAACTTTAATTTCTTTTGGCTTTGGTAATTTAAAATTTTATCTGGGGTATCATTTTATGTATTATTTGTATTATCAAATAAGTCTTTTCCAATGCATACTTTTTTGCAGTTACATTGATATTGATTAGTTAACTTATACTTGGAATGAACTGTATGAGCTATTATTTTTGAATCTGTTCTATGTGTCAAAACTATATTGATTGTTTCTAATGACCAGACTCTAGACCTTTTTTCTCAAATTTGCCGGGAAAGAAATTATCCTTTTCTGAGGCTTGATGGAACTACTTCGATTAGCAAAAGACAGAAATTGGTACAAAGATTCAATGATCCTTCTCAGGTTTGCATCATATATATCTTCTATTTCAAAGTTCTTTAAGCTCAATTCATATACACCTAAAATACATGATAAGGCTTAACATCATCATATTCTTCTGCAGAATGAATTTGCTTTTCTTTTGAGTAGCAAAGCTGGAGGCTGTGGGCTAAATCTTATAGGTGGGAGTCGGCTGGTGCTCTTTGATCCTGATTGGAATCCAGCCAATGACAAGCAGGTTAGCGTTTACTAAAATGAAAAATGTTTGATTGCTAATGATAAATTTTGGCCATATAGAAAATGAACAAAAATAAGTGGGTAGGTTATCTAGAGTATAAATTATTATATTGTTTTCTAGTTATCATATAGGAAGACAGAACATTGTTTCATGATGAATTTTGAACTGTTTGATCTATGAAAATATTAGGCCGCAGCAAGGGTCTGGAGAGATGGGCAAAAGAAGAGAGTGTATATATATAGATTTTTAACAACAGGAACAATTGAAGAAAAGGTGAATAAGGATTCTCCATTACAGCCATAAAAACACTGTTAGGTCTCACTTTCCAGCTTAGGAGAGTACCTCTTGAAACACTGAAATTTGGATTCATCCCTGTGATGCTAGGTGTATCAGCGTCAAATGTCTAAAGAAGGTCTTCAGAAGGTGGTTCAACAAGGACAGACAGATGATCCAAAATCTCAGGTACCACAATTTGAAATGCTTATTAGAGAGTATCATAGTATTCAAATACAATGAAAGGCTGATCTTGTGTTTGCTTAAAATCTCAGGTGAATTCATTCTCCATCGAAGATCTGAGAGATCTTTTTATTCTACGAGATAACATAAGGTAATTAGACTTTGTCGCTCTTGAAACAAAATGAGTTGAATTAACAGAGATAAGGGTTTGGCTATGGCATAGTCTTTTCTACAATTAGATACACAAAATATGAATAGCTACTTTTGTGACAACTTCCTCTATAACGTCAGCATTAAAATTTGAGTTTTGAAAATATACATTTTGTTCTAGACATGGTTTTGTGGTATGCTGCCCTGTTTGCTTTATTTTTTTGTGTTTTGATTTGTTTTTTGCAATGGTTTTTGATAGTTTGCAAAGGGGAACAAGTGCAGAAAAATACAATCTATTGCAACAACTTAATAACTCAGAAAAATTGACAAACTCAGAATTATAAGGACCAAAAAATTCCAGATTAGATTTACAATCAGAATATTGAGTTTTTCTCGAACAACAGCAATCCAGTTCAAAAAATAATGCTATATATCTAAATCCATCATACCCAAAAAAAGTTGGCAATTTTGTCAAAGAGCTGTAGTTGCAACCAGCACACTGGAACCCTCAAATCGGGATGCCACAACAAAAGAATGCTTTTGCTGTTGATGAGACTGAAATACCAAGCAATATAAACCCTACATGCCACCTAGAGGGCAATCTAATAGCCTAAGTCACAACGTTCAAATTCAAATTTGAGTTCGGCAACATTGAAATTCGGATGAAGTTCGAAAAAAAATCGAAAAGTAAAAAATTCAAATTAAATTCGTCTTATATAATTTTGATTTTTTTAAAATATAAGCAATAAACTTATAATAAGTAAAAAAGTAATATTAATATACTAATATAATATGTTTAAACATATTAATAAAGCTAAACACAAAGCAAAATATATTTAAAAATATATTTTAAATTTTAAATTTTAAATATTATTAATATATAAATAATAAATAAATAAAATTATATATTAAATAATAAATATATTATAATAAAATTTTAATTTATTTATTTTAAAATAGTAAATTTTAACAATATGAATAGTTCCTATAAGTGTTTTAGATTATATGCAACCTGTTTTTAAATATAAATATAAATATTTACTACAATTATAATCTTAAACAAATAAATTCAAAATAAATTCACAAATTTATTCATAATCTTATATTGTATGCAGACTGTTTTTAAATATACATATAAATATTTATTACAATTGTAATCTTATATTGTATGCAGCCAGTTTTTAGATATAAATATAAATATTTAGGAAAAAATATTGCGAATTTATTACAATTATAATCTTATATTGTATGCAGCCGGTTTTTAAATATAAATATCAATATTTAGGAACAATTATTGCGAATTTATTTGTTTAAGATTGTAGTTGTAATAAATATTTATATTTATAAGAATGGAGAGGGGAGGCCATTGCGGACAGGAGAGATGTGGTGAAGAGGGTATTGGAAAATGTGCCTCAATTCTTACTGGCTTGTAACTCCTAAAGGGCAAAGTCGGTGTGACATTATTGATGTCTGGCCGACTAGCTGTTCTGAATCCTTGTGAAATGTTCAGTTCGCCGAGACCTTGTTACAGTCTTGCCGACTAATGTTATTCACTAGAAGACATCGGGGTGACATGGAGACTCAGTAAGATCTCTTGCCGATTGTTGGTTCTCTCATCGATGGTTATACACTCGCAGTTATCGTGGAGACTTGGCCGAAAGGTTTATTGTCGGTATGTAGTCTTACCGATATGGAATGTCTCGCCGACAGAGCCACATGTGTTTGTTATCGGGTGTCTAGCGGATGTCGGGGAGACTCATAGCGACTAGAGTCATCGGAGTAACTCATTTGCTTTGATATGAAGTCTTAGCGATGGAGGGTTGTCTCGTCGACAGTGATTCACTCAGAGTCATCGGGGAGAGTCTTGAACACTCGGTAAGACCTCTCAGCGACTGTTGAAGTCTCGCCGATAGTATATGGTCTTCGGGGTAATGTAAGGGTTCGGTAAGAACTCTTGGCGATGGGCATTTGTCTCACCGATGCTGTGGGATGTTGTGGGTATGACTCTTGGCGAAAGGTGATGTCGGGGTGACTTGAAGTCTTTGGTAAGAACTCTCAGCGATAGCGGTAAGTCTTGCCGACGGTAGGACATTTCGATGTGACTTTGAACATCGGTATGATGTCTCATCGAATAGCGATTGTCTCGCCGATGAGAATGCTGAGGTCAATGCGACTTGTGAACTCGGTATAACATCGTGCCGATAGGGATGTTTCTTGGCGATATCGACAGTGAAGCCTTTGAGCATCGGGGAGACACTGCTTGTGTCTCACCGACATGCGAATACATATTGAATGCCCTTGACCAAGTGATGACTATCCTATGTGGTGTCTCGTGGACCAATCAGAGGAAGCAAAATTCAAATAGTTGGCGGTTGGATTTTTGCAACATTTGCAACGTTGGAGCTGAACTGTATGCAAGGAAAAATCTACACTGGAATGGAAACTTTCTACGATGGGTAATTGCAGATAAGGATAAACAGAGGATAAAATTAGAGTGTGGTAAGATTCGAGAGATTCATTTTGAGTCGGAGAGTCATCGAATCAGTGAGAGCATTTCTGTAACTGATTGAACAGTGAATGAAGCAACTGTAAAACTGATACCAGAGAGTTGTCTCTGCATTGTATGTAATTTGTTGTTTATTGAAATACAAAGAGATTCAACTTGGTGTGGTCGGTTTTTTCCCGAAAGGGTTTTCCCACGTAAATCTGGTGTTCATTTGTCTTTGTGTATTTTTTCTGTTTCTGTAAATCCTTCATGTGTGTCTTAATTGGATTGTAATTTGGAAATTAAAAGTACTATCTGCATTCTTCCCTATGGTTTTGACGTTAGGAAAGTTGTTTTCGCACCTTGGCTTTCCTTACAAAGGGGAGACACGCTGCATGTGGCTGTGCAAATGGGGGATGCCTCTACGATAGAGATGTTGATGGCAACAGGGACCAACTGGAGCTTGCAAATGAGCAAGGGTGGAGCGCGCTGCACGGGGCCACTTGTGCGCGGCCTGATCACATTGTGATGATCATAATTAAGTATTACCAGCCTCGTACCAATCTTCAACAGGAGAGCCGACCCATTTGCTCGTGAATGGCTTCTATTTTATGCTCAGAGGTGTTTCCACAGTCAACAACAACCCATAAGAAACAGATTTGAAATAATTACAAAAAGATGAAATGTTTTTGGTATACCGTTTGAAAAAATTCGTGAATTTAAACGATTTTTTTTTTTTATTGGTTGAAATTCAGTGAAATTTGAATCTCACTGTGACTTAACTAACAGCTACAAATCTCCACTGGAAGTTCCCAAATTCCAACACCACACCCACAATGGTATGGCCAGTTGCAGAGATGGTACGGCCTGCAAATGGAAACTCAAATAGTAAACTCACAAAACTTCCTTTAGTTCGATCTCCTCGAGGAGAATATGTAATAGCTCTAATAAAACTGAAATGAAAAGCTCCACAAGTACACTTAGATGTGATTCCTATATGAAATCACCATGAATCCTCCAGATTAGATCTTCCACTAACGTAGAGGATGTCACTTGCAAGGGTTTTCGTCCTCACAAACCTTAAGAAGACTACTCTTCTCCAAGAACAAGAGCAATATCAAATATCAATCCAGCATAGTGAGAAATGAGCTCAAGAACCACTTTTATATCTCTTTCAAAACCCCACGACTCCCTTGAGAAATAACATATTTTACTTTTGAATTAAAATATCCCCTTATAACTCCCTTTTAGGTGCTCAACTTTAGTTGTTCAAATATTTACTTTATAATATTTCCTTATGTCTCGCATGGTCCCTTTTAATAAAGTAACTCTATAAAATAACATAAATTAAATATTTAATTTAACCTTAATAACTTTATGTTATTTAAAATAATTGCACTAGACCATTTAATTATTAAAATATTGATATCAATTTCTCTCACCGACACTACAAAAAATAGCAAGATTGACAATTAGCTTCGTCAGACACTGACTTACTATTTATTGTTGCGCTTAGCATATTCTTTGCATTGACATTAATGACTTGGGGGTGCATTTGTAAGTAATGTTCTTGGTCATAAAAAGTGTTAGATCAATGTTGTTTGTGACTATCTATGTTACAACTGATGATGTAAACTACATCTAACGAAAGAGTTAAAAAAGAAAAGAGCTTTCCTAAGATTACTCCATACTGATTAAGATAGCAATTACAATTCGATCTTATGATTATATTAAAGAAGTAGTGCAAAATGACATGAAGGATATAGCCTATACCTGGTATGTGACCTGAAACATCCATGTGGCATTCACAAACAGAGAATTTTAACATATTTCATTTATCTCCATTCTAACAGATATAAAGTTTCATCAGTTTATCGTTTGAATAATAATTTGTGTTTTAATAGGTCAGATATTCACGAGAATATGGACTGTCAACGGTGTAAGCAAGATGCATCAGGAGAATTTATGGGGTTGCAAGACCTAGATTCAGATCCAGTACAAAAACTGATTCCAGATGAAAATGATAATTCAGATATTGGCAACTTTGCAGAGATTTCTGGTTGCTTAGATAAGCAGAGACAATCTGAGAAACAGGTTTAATAACTATTCTCTCTCTCTCTCTCTATATATATATATATATATAATACACACACATTCATGAAGCAATAGTTCTTTCTATTCTCTATTCTAAAGTCTAAACCCTGAAAGCCTTCTTACTTGTTTATGCCTGTTTTAGTTAGGATCACCACTAGAAGAAGATCTTAAAAGCTGGGGACATCACAAGTTTCCAGACACGGTTCCAGATCTTATCCTTCAAGCTGCAGCAGGTGATGAGGTGAGTGCTGAGATATTTTTGAAATATATCTGCATGGATTTCAGACTTGGGTGACAAATTTGATAAGAATAAGCAATCATTTTTTTCCAATTCAAAGACAGACTGTTTTGTTCTCACCGTTCTTTATAAGCTTTTCATGGACTGTAATAAAAGTTCTGGAGGTGGAACAAGGTTCCTACTTCAGCAGTTGGTATTTTCTCAATATACTTGTGAAAAGCGAAAACAATTTTTTTTGCTTCTATGAATGGCATTTGCTCTTATTCACTGAAAACCGGTCAACACTTGCTTTTTGGTCTGTTGCTTAACTTGCAATAATAGCTGGGTATTGACCATAAACTGCCTATCTTCAGTTCATGTTAGCATTAACACAAATGGAGAGTATGGCAGTCAATTTATCATCACTAATGTTTATATTTGTTTGAGAACATCTATAAATCTATTGAGGGGACATAAGTGCCAAAGAATGGAACAACTTGGAAAACATTTTGAAGTTCTGTCTAATATAAAAGGAACCTTGTAAGTTTTATTATTATGAAAACTAATTTGATTAAATGACATTCTTTTGCAGGTAACTTTTGTATTTACGAATCAAGTTGATGGGAAACTTACTCCAATGGAGTCTGCGGAAAGAAACTTTTCAGGTCAGATGTCAAACGTACTAAAAAAACAAATGCCAATTGGAAAATTCTTAGTTAGAAAGACCTCCCAGTTGGAAGGTTTTACAGCTCCACCTCATCAACAAGGGAGCAAAGAATTTAAAACAGAAAAAAATTCCATGATTTCGGAAGAATCGGTTGAAAAAAATTCCGGGTCTATGAAGCCCACTGATATGAGAACAAATTCACATAAATTTTCATCTAAAACGTCTCGCCTATCAGGCAGGATTCATGTAGATCATAAATCGAGTAGATCAATTTTTAATCCTTCTGAGAGGACTCTATTACCAGCGAAGAGAATGCTTTCTGAGAAAAATTATTTAGATGATGATTTTGCATAGTCGACCAAAGCAAAAGATGGCTTGTTACCACTATTGTCCTGTTCTCCATCTGCTTTAATTCTACTCCTTTCTGAAGAGTTGTAATTTCTCATATAATGAGATACAAAATGCATTGAATTTATGGCGGAATTGAATACAATGTGGAATAAGTAAATTTTAATTGGCGATTTTTTTTCTCTATTGAGGGTGTTTGGTATAGTTTTACCACCTGTAAGAATTTAAAAAATGTTAAATTATGGCAAAGAGGGTGTTTGGTACGGTTTCGTGTAAGAATCTAAAAAATATTAAATTATGGCAAACATTTGCTGTTGCAAATCAAAAATCGTATAAACTAATACTGTATGCGATTGACCATTAGGAATAACTGTAAGCTACTGTCCTATTTGATTGCAAATCTTTACAAATAGATAGGTTATTTATTTGTGAAACCATGATATTAGAGGTATCTTCATTTGCCACATGAAATTAATGATTCAGTTATAATCAAAAGCAATGAATCACAAGTTTCTAGCTGTTAGGGTAAAGAACTGCATAAAGACAATGCATTTTTGAGAATATTATTATCGAGGGAAAACTTTATTCTATAGAAAACTTTATTCTATATCTTGAGCTGTAGAATTCTGGTATGGGTGACTGCATTCCATTAGGTTCACCTGAAAGTCTATGTTGTACGATATTGGGTGTACTCATTGGGTAGGCTATGATCTTAGGTGTATTGATTGTGCCCATTCACAAACTATACAAACTCTCCCATTTGTACATGATAATTAGTTGCTTCATTTTTCAGAAATGAAAAACCACCATTAATTTGTAAGATCAAACATGATGCCAATTTGAGATTTGCTTTTCAAACCTATTAATACATACATTTTCATTTAGCATCTAAGATATCTCTTTGGTCCACTAAACCCTATTCCGCGAATCCTTGAATCGAAATCTCTCCACACCACCACCATAAATCGATTAATTGCTAACCCCTATTGAACGAAACAAGGAAGGATCCCATAGAAAAGGTCATAATCTCCTCAAGAGTTGTAGTAGTCGGCCCATGAGCATGGAAAACAAGATCTCATACTTTCATGAAGGCAATCAAATCTTTTAGAAGCTTTAGAGGCAAGGAAGGTATAGAAAGATTAATCAAATATCATGTTGAGAGAACCATTTGTAAGTTAATCTTTCCATAAAGAAAGAAAATGGGTGTTGCAAAAGGTAAATTAGGGATCTAGATTTTAAATCATACTTTTTCTAATTAGAGACATTAGTGATTAAAAGTGATCTCAATATCTACTTGGCTACAAACTTCAATGGAAGAGTCAAAATAGTAGATCAAGATTTTAATCCCTTTTTGTGTTTGATGATGATTAATTGATTGTTAATTAACTGAATTATAAGATGCAATGTTGTTCCTAGGTTACTAATGAAAATGCAACGAATTGAGATGATTTTTGAGAAATGTAGAACAAAAAGACAAAAATAGATGCTAGAAAAACAAAGGGTGGACACATAAGAACTTGACATACATTTTAGATTGAAATGGCTAATCAAGGGCGTGGGATGCCCTAGATTGGCTTCTTATTTTTTAAGATCTAATTTCACATTCTTATAGCTCTTGATTTGCAAGTCATTTCTCTCTTGAGGTCATTTTTAGAACTTCGTCTATTACTATTAAAATCCACTTTCCTTGACTTGACAACTTGTAGGGCTTGAATGCATGAATGAGCAATAGTCTTCAATTTTCCTCCAATTTGCCTCGGATTTGAAAACCCGCACACATGAAAGAGGGCAAAGGGTTGTGTTGTATATGGGCTTGTTTAAGTCAAACCTCGTTTTGGTATTTCTAACTCCACAATGACTATGTTGATGATGTATAAAGAGAGCTTACCTTCGGTCAAATAGAGGCTAAATGACAAACAAATGATAAATTGATTAATGCTACAACTCATCACTTTGATTTGCATTCTTTGATGGATTGAAGTCATGTACTCATCACCTTCAAGGAGAATTTGATATTTGATTTGGAGTCTTGCAAGTGTTAATACTTTCAAAACCAATGAACACAAAACATGAACAAAAACTTACATAAAAACATGATATGTGATTGACATGATGCTTGATTGAAATAAATGATGCAATAATCTTGATAATTATTCTCTTGAATGCTCATGATTGCTTTTAAGATGCTCAAGTTTTCTCAATGAATGTGCTAGGATTCATTAGGTGTGCTTAGGATTTCAAATGATGAAAATGACTTGTATTTATATGTAATTCTTCTAATTTCCTAAAGATCAAATACCAATAGTTGACAAATGAAATTGGATTTTTAAATAATAAAATATCTACATCGCCATTCAAATTGGAGCCAAAAAGGGTTGAACAAGGGTGCGGGGCGCCTTAGTCCAGACCCATCCTTTTCGGGGCCTTCAATATCAAGGGCCTATATTAAATGCCTATTTTTCTTCTCATTGTTTGATTTTTCAAAGATATTCATAAAATGTGTAATTAAATGCATAATTAGGTCCAAGCACATAAGGGGAGCTAAACCTAGTGTGAAATTGTCAAGGGTGACAATTTTTGATGTTACACCCTTAAAAAATAAGCTTCATCATAGAGGAAATGAAAGATTGACTTTATTTACTCAAGGAATAGGCATTGCTCTATTGCTTCATGGGAGCTTTGGACATAAAATCTTGGAAGCTTGGTCCAAAACAATTGGGTAACTCTTTAGCTTAGTTCAATTGGGCTTAGTGCCAAAAGGGTATTTAATGGTGGTCTTGACCTTTGCATTTTTTTCTTTTTGTTGTTTTCTCTGTTGTGTGTGCATTTGTTGTTTGCGAAGTAGAGTTTTTGAGGTTCATAAGTTGTCATTACTTTTGTTTTAATGTGTTGGTTTCGGTCAATTCTAGCTATGGACAAATACTTGCAAGGTATTTGTGTTCATGGGAAAATTCAAAATCTAAAGGGGATTCTTTCATAACCAATTTGCTATTCCCACTTAATTCTCCTATATTAAAAATGATTATTTGGTAGAGATTTCTCCAAATGTATGTTGACTATTAAGACTTGTTCCAAAGTCCCGAGATTTAGTTCTATTTCTAATACATTTTGTAAAAGAGGCATGCATCTTACATTTATAATAAAAAATGCCTCCTTTAATAATAATCAAGTTCATGAGATTTTGATAAATAATTAAGTTGGTTAGTTGTTTTTTCTTCTATGCAACTTAATTATTTTATTGGTATAGCAGATTCTTGTATATTTGATATTTTAGCCCTCTGCTTTTCAATGGTCAATAGCCCATTTTTGGAGTCTCGCGGGCTAGTCAAAGGCTTTTTGAGGGTTTCTTAAATTCTTGGAGGTTTCTTGTTAGCTTTTCAGGGGCTTGTTGTAGGAGTTTTCCAGAAGAGTTACTGGGTCTTTTTGGGTTTTCAGAGAGCTTTGGTGGGCTGTCACATGCATTTTCATCAATGCCTATTTCTAGACTTACTATTTTTAGTAAGTTAGAATGACTACTCAAAATGTGCTCAAATGGTGTTTGGAGTCACTATTTTTAGTAAGTGCTATTTTTGGCAGTGTGGTTTGTCAACAGTTCAATATTCGGTTACTATTTCTGCCAGTGTAGTATTGGTAGAGGCTTCTCCAACTTTTAGAGTTCAGAAAAGGAAAGTTTAATAACTTATGTTATTTTCTAATGTTGCTTTTTGGCCCCTACACTTAGGCTTTATAATTTAAGTTGTTTTTAAAATGTGGTCCTCTCATGTGGACGCCAATATTGGAGGATTATTGCATTTTAAAATGTTTATTATTGCCAAGAGAAGTTGGATGCATAAGTTGACAAATCAAATAAATTTAAAAGACTTTTACAATAGCCCAAGAAAGTGGCGTCCCTTTTTGGAGGGAATTGATGATTCAAACTTATGGGTCTTGGACTTATAAATAAATCCTCTCTCCCACTCATTTGGTTATCCAATTTTATTATAACTAAGTGTTGTTGAATTCATTTCACACTCTTGCTTCGAGTTTGATACACCTCCTAGTTCTTCTTCAGTTTCGAGTTTGCAAGATAACTCCTAGTTGAACATTGGATGCTACTTCATTCAGAGGTTGCAGTTGATTTTCAATGGTGATGGCTTCTTTCATGCTTTCAATTCTTGTGGGTTTTGATGTTTTCTAATATTTTGGTGTGGGTGTGAGTTAGTTTTCAATTTGGTGTTCATTTTGGAGTGTTTTTATCAATTTCATGTTGCTGGTTTATCTATGGCTAATTCACGTTATATAGCTCATTCTGACTGAATAAGACGAGATCTTTTTGTGGGTATTGGCTTAACAATTTTCTCATGGTAGGGTGCCCATTCTTGCCAAGTTTGGTGATTTTAGAGAAAGAACTTGATTTTTAAAAGCAAGTCGCCCTCCTTGGGGGTTGTACACCTTCCTTGTTTAGAATCAAAATTCTGAGGAACTGGGTTTGTTGTTTCTGGAAAATCTGACGAGATGGGTTTTACGATGCTAATTCAGTTAAACTGATTGACTACCAACGGGTTGTCACAAATATTATCAACTTCGCAAGAACGTTGGTAATATCCTTCCCTCACATAGAATATCAACGTGAGGGAGGAGAATACACTGAGCTGGTTATAGTGCAGAATCAGTTCAGAGATGTCATCGACAACACCTTCCTTGATGATCCCAATGGTTGCAAGTTAGCCAAAGTGGCAACTTTGTCTACCAAGTTCGATGAAACAACTACCTTATGTATAGACTTTCAACATCAGCTCACGACAGGTGAAGTAATGCAAAAGTGCCACATCATCATTCTACAAAGCATTAACTACCCAGAGGTTGAAGAAGTCAACGAATGGATATAAGCACTGTTGACTAGTGGTGAGTTGTAAAGGCACCCCAAAAAGGATGTCCTACCCTCCAAATGGCATTTATGGCACTTAAAGTTGACTTGATGCCTCTTTCTATGTCAACTCAAAAAGGCATTAAATGTGACTGGAGTTAACTTGATGCCCCTTTCCAAGTTAACTCCATGTCCCATAGATCATGCAGTGTCAGATCCCACTAATTGAGGATGTCTAATTGACTTTCATAATTTGTGGATCTCAGATCCCCACTAAACGTGGATATCTATTTTGGAGGCACACTTTGTATTAAAGTTCACCTTTAGTTTAGTTTCAGTCAATTGAAGTAGTTTCCAGTTGACTCTTTGTTTAGTTTTAGTTAACTAAAGTATATTTGTAGTTAACTGATTACTCACCTACTTTTAGATGTAGGAATAAATCTTGTTGATTGGCAAGAACTGTTTGTTAACTCAAGGAGATTTTAGGGTTGCCTACTCCTTTTGAGTTCTATAAATAAGAGCCTTGGGCTCATTATTTGTTTAACCTTTACTTACTATGCAAAATTGTTGCGCCATTGTTGCCACATGTTTGAAAGTGATTATTTGTTCACTTTTGGATGAGAGTTAATTGGTTTGATGAGCAATTGTGCATGATTTCGTGCCTTTGCATGTCCTAATCTTTGTAACTCGTTGAAGAGATTTGAAGAAGAAAATCAGAAGGCGCTTGCATTTTAATCCAAATATTTGAGTCCTTTCAACGTTTTGTGTTAAATAGCTTGTTGTTTCAACTCCCTCCTTGGATAGGGGTTCCTCCTCCTTGGATATTTGTTATTAACACTTATCGTGTGATGTTGTTTAATGGATTGACTTTCAACCTATACTTCGGATAGGGGTTCCTCCTCAGCAAGTTTATTGGAAAAAACATCATAATTTGTTGTCTCTAGTAAGTTGTTTCCTAGTCTATACCTTAGAAAGGGGTTCCTCCTCCTTGGAAAGTCAAAGATTCAACTTACCGTAAATAGTGTTTTCTTGTATAAAACCTTATCCAAACGTATATTCGAGAGTTCAGAGCCTCAACCATATTCCAAGGAGACAACAGATTCAAGTGATCCAACCATCCATTCCCACTCCTATACCCTCATGCTCTGTTTATCTTGGGGAGATAGGATAGATTAAAAGCTAGTTTAGTCGTAGTTAAGATCTGCAAAAACCAAAGAAAAGCTTAGCTACGACGCATTGTGTTTGTGCACCCTTGTGTCCTGCTGCTGAGTACAAAAAGATAGGAACCTTAGTCTACTCTACCCTTTCTTACACATTACATAGGCAAAGAGAGATCTCCCTCTCTATATTCCGAAGGAGCAGTACTATAACAATTGCAATAGCTGACCGTTTCCAATAAGCACTCCAAAGGTGCTAATTGAAATGCCAACAAGATTCATCTACATCATGGGTTGTGTATATTTTTTAATACAAGTCTGAGACATTCTTCATACTTCTTTGCCCTTGTAAATCTGCTCTGTATTACACATATATTCTTAAAATAAATCAGATTTGCTCTTCATTTTTTTGCTCTTTACTTTTCTTTATACTTAGAAATATATCATTGATTGCTTGCTATTTTGACTCTCAAACCATCTATTTATATCTTCTTCACACCTCTTCCAAAGAGACGACTGGTCATGAAAGAGGCAACTATCTAAGAAGGGGGGTTGGCCTCTTAAACTTAATTTATTTTGTTTTAAACCTCTTAAGTGAGGTGACTCTTTTTATCCATTGTCATCATTCTAATTGCTACCTTTTCATAACTCTTATTGCTACATTTCTAATCGCAACACTTTTTAATTATAATTGTTGCCTTCTATATATTAATCTTTGTCTTGTAATGATGCGGAGTTTGCCACATAAATTTATAAGTGAGTCGACCATCTTTATTAACATAAGTGTAATTGTTGCCTTTGTAAAATCATCCCATGTAATATCATTAAAATTTCAAGTCAGCTCATATAATATCATTTTAATTTCTCTTCCATAGCCAACAAACATGTGTATATGTATTTTGAATGGCAATTTAGTGGCCTTTGGCCTTAAGAATTTTCTCCAACCTTTGACATCAATGTCAATACATTCCAACACTTTGTCCCTATTTCTTATCCCAATGTCAACTTTCCCCCCTTTCATGTGTCTTTCCCCCTTTTTATGCTCCTCCTATGCTTAAGCTATCTATGTTCCCATTTCCAAGGTGATTGCTTAAAAAATAAAGTGCTTTCCTATCCCCTCTCATGACTAGCTGATCATCACCTTCTTTCTTCCATATATCACATAACCAAATTCCAAATAAGTTGAAACGACCTTTGTTGATCTTGTTTTCTCCTCCTCTTTCTCACCACTATATCTCACCTTTCTCAAAATATGGTGTAGTTTTTCCCCTAGCTTGGTAGATACACATGTCTTACTCTCCTTTAGCTCCAAAAATTAAATGAAAATCTATAAAATAAACCTTCCTCCTTTCATTTTGGTATCACACTCGAGTTTTATCTTGCATATTGGATTTTTTTATTGTCATCTTGGACCTTTGGAGCCTTGGAACATTGATGTACTATTGGATTATCATCACAAAGATTTAGAGCTTGCTTATGCCAAATTTATGAATCAGGGAATAACTTTATGTGGTTCAATTCCTCACTCTCTTCCTCTCACAACCCTTCTTTTTTGTCATTCCTTATTTCCTTCTCAACTCACACCATTTTCCCTAATTTTCTATTTTATTTTTCCTATTTAATCCCTCTTTAGCCCATGCACTCTTGTATTTTTTTCTTTCCATTTTACCTTCTATTTCTTTCTCCCGCCAATCCCTAATTTACATTATTTCTACCTCTTATTGGTAAGTAGATTAGAGCTTTGAGTTAAAATTTTAATTATAAAGTGGATTTTAGATTTTCATTTTAGTATTTTTTGTCATTATAATACAATATGGATCTTTGTTTAAACTACCCATAAGGGGTTTGACCAGGGCAACTTCCCCTTTCACCTAACCACCTTGCAAGTTTTCTACTAGCAAAATTTAACTTGTAGGTGATAAATATAGAAAATTCTATGTAGATTGCATGAAAATTTTAAGAAGTGTTAATAGATCAACACAAATAATCCATAAAAGTTTAAAGAGATTATGAGCTTGAATAGTAGTGCCCCCAGTACACTAAACTAATGGCCCAACCTTGCTACCAATGCATTTTCCCTTGTAGAAATATTAGTCATACACCCTTCAAAATCACTAGGGAGTTATTTGAGATCTCAATAGGCCTTTTCACAATCTTTGTTTGAAATTTTTATTAGATCTAAGATTTTAAATCTCTAATTTTTTGTCTCCCACTCACATACATTTCCTTCATCTTTTTACACTATGTTTTTATAGCTTATTCTTTTTTTTTTGTTACTTGTAGAAACCTACACTCACTAAATCATGCATCTTAGCAATTGTACATAACATATTTGAGAAAGTAAAGAGATTCTACTATAGGGCGCCAAATTGGTGGCCCTACAATAACACTAACACTATTGTCATAAGATAGTTATACATCTACCCTAGTAGGGATGTATATTTCTTACCTTCTTGTGACCTAGAATTTTACTAAGAGGCCTATATGAATATCCTCAACATTTCATAGAATTAGACTAGCCATCCTTGGCCTCTGCCTCTCCCATCCCCACCATCATCACCTCTCCCACCTCCCCGTCCTCCGTCTCCTCCTCTCCCTCCATCTCCTCGTCCTTGTCCTCCTTCTCTCTAGCCTCGTGGGCCCCTACCTTGTCAAACCACTGGTGTTGGCTAGTTTGGTTCAGTCAGAGGCACTAGCCTATGTGTTGCCCACCATGCATTGTAGTCAACTTTCACCCTTGCATCTATTAGACCCCCTCTCCATGTCCACTAAATAACTTGTAATCCATCAATACCTTGCTCTGCGGTAGTCACTAGTATCATTGGCCCCATGGTGTCACATCTCTAGATGACTTGGAAAACTCTATAGAACCCTATGGTATACTTTGCTACTATCCAAATTGCCATAGCACCTGATCCGGAAAATACATCTCAAGATAATATGCTGTGATTGGACTGTCTATCCAATCAAGTACTTCTACTGTCTGCACCATGGAAAGTGTTGATCCTCGTCTGACCACTAGGCACAATCTCTCCATGGTCTCCATACAAAAATGACAAGGGTATCAATACCATGCCTCCAGTATCCCACGTCTCTGACATGGGTTTGTGTCATTGCTCTATACATGAATACATATGGAATGTTGGCCTACAACTAGCCACCAAATGGTAGATGAAACATGGTAATGTGCTCCCAGGTCCATACCATAAGCAATGTAACTCCGTAGCTCATAGATAGTCCATTTTGTAAGCTATATCATGCAGTTGGAAATAGAGCATTGCAAGCAAACATGGTCCCCATGCATATAGTGTGTCCCTAGCAAGCATCTCCACTAGCATCTCGCCCCATCCAACTAGGAATCCATGTCCTCAGTGGTCTGGAATGACAACCTCGATAACCAGTGTACACAAGGTGTAGTCAATCCACTCGTACCTCTCTGCCAAAGTCTCCCATCAAATATCAGAGCGATCTATTCCTAGGTCTCGGACATCCTTATATACATAGTACTCCAAAAGTGCTTGGTATCCTCATCTTGGGTCATATCTGACCCGCTCTCCTCAAATGGATAATTGTAGTATCCTGTATACATCCTCAAGGGTGACCATCACCTCCCTTGTCAGTAGATGAAAAGGGCATGTCTCTAAATTCCATCTCTCTATGAGTGTAGTCAACATACCCCTATTCGCCCTAATAACAGTCATGAATGTAACATGATATAATAAAGATGCCACAACCTGCGCTTTTCAGCGTTGGTCAATTGGTCTTGTAGCCGGTAGGTAGCAGGTCCAAACTCTCGTGTATAAATTGAATCAAGTGTTTCTTGTGGTCACATGTACAAGCATTGCATTAGTGAAAATGCCTAGTCAAATCTATTGGACATAAGTTGCAATGGCAATTTTATCTTAAACTGGGGAAAATTCATTAACAATCAATTGCATCACATAGACTATCAATTGTGTCATATAATTTCAATTGTGTCGCATGGGCTTCATATGCATTGCTTTAAAAATAGTCATGTTGTATGCCTTGGCAGATGCGTTACTGGGGTTCAATTGCGGCTAATCAAACTAGTTACGTCATTTAACAATCCATTGCATCATTCCCTAGTCAAATGTGTCGTGCATTTGTAGTTGCATATTTGAAAACCACACATGCGTCATGCTAAATCAATTGCATTACAAAATTTGAAATCTAAACCTACCCTAGGCGTGATCACATCACTTGCGTTGTTTCATAGGAAATTGCATCGTTTGAGATATCACTTGTGATGAACTAGAAGCGACACAATTGACTGCTAAAATTTTCTAATGCCTAGAAATGCGTGAAATAAAAATTGACAAAGTGGGTTCGTAGGCACTTACCGACTCTCCTACACCATCCAATCGTTTGAAGGTACACACGTAGTATCCTTGGTGCTCGGTGTGTGGAACATGTGACATATTTGCAACTTATTCTCTCAAAGCTCTTCAATTTTCAAACTCAAAATGCACAAATGAGCCACCATCATCTCAAAATTATGATTCCCTAGTTGAAAATTTAAATGAAGTACTTCTAAGACAATAAATTTCTTAATAGGGGATTTTTTGGTTCATTATGTCATATGTATGCATTATCTACATCAATTGGTTGAACATAGTAGAAGATCTACACCAAGATCTGAAAGGATCAAGTTGCAAAAGAGTCTTATCCACCTTTTATTTTTTGGCATTGGTTTGAGCATAAGTTTTCTCCCTTTGTTTGGACTAATATGGTTCCCATGTCTAATAATTGTGGTGAGCTCCTTAGAATTGAGGTTATTGTAGAAAGGAAACCAAAAAAAATGGCAACTCTACTAGGGAATTGATAATGAAGAGATTTAGTAAAGCATTTGAATATTTTTGGTTATGATTGTGAAGCTTCAAGGCTTTGCTAAAGGATTGAAATCAAAAAATATTTTTCCTTTGAACAACTTTTTGTTTGTTCAAGAAATCTATTCTCTTTGTAAAGGTGGAAATATTTTTTCTATATGAATTTGAAATTTGATATTTTAATGCTTTGTGGTAGATCCATAATTCATCTCAAGGATGTATACCAATTTTGTCAAGGTACATCAATATTTTCTTTCCCCACTTTATTGAAAGATAATGCTTATTCTATGTAAGGAATTATTGGGTACATGAAGAACAAGTTAGCCTTAATTTTATTTTAAAATGCAAGACATGGATACTCAGTCTAAGTGTTATCATAAGTCTTCACCTTCCTAAATTTCATATAATAAAAAAATATATATCTATGATGATGAGCCAAGTTTTGAGTACTATAATGATTCGATGCTCATGGGTTCAAATGACCATATCTCTTCTTCATGTTCAACTTAAAGTTTTTCAAAATCCAAGAGGAATTTGTCAAACTACAAAGACAGTAAGATTCAATATATGTGTGCTACGTCACAATATAAAACCAAACCTATAGCCACAAAAAGTCATCAACCTTAGGGGGAAGATAGAGTTCAAGAAATAGCTGAAGCGAAAGAATCATTAAGGAAAATTGAGGTTGTCAAAATTCATCAAGATCAACCTTCCATGTCCTCCAATGAGCATTTATACTAAAATTTAGAAACCTCTTAGGTAAAATATAAGATGATAATTATGCCACAAGAAATTTATGATTAGAACCTGTAGACATGTAAAATTGACCTAACACTTATCACACACCTTAAATGACATTCTCGCATCATCAACATCATTATCATCAAATATCAGTGCATTTCACATCAAAAGCATTGGAAACCCTAAATTCCTCTATTAATTGAATAATACGACATTATTTAATTAATTCACTTTTTTCATAATTTTTTGATGAATTAAATAAATTTCACTTATTTAATAAAGCCCTAAAACCCTAAATTTTTCTATTAATTGAATAATACAACATTATTTAATTAATTCACTTTTTCATCAAATCGACCAATTAAATAAATTACATTTATTTAATAAAGTCCTAATCTCACTTTATTCTTCCTGATTAATTAAATAATGCCAATTATTTGATTACACTTTATTCACCTAAGTGGATTGAATTATTAAAATATAATAATTTAATTAACTCAATTTCCCTCCAAATTTGATTTTGAATAAACTATTCAAAACATCATCAACAATCAAGTCAAACTAATGCAACTTTGTTTGCAAAAGTCAAAATTGATTTGCATGTTCAACTCCAAAAATAAATAATTAATTAAATCAATTAATTAATCATTCTCAACCACTTTCCTGATTGAGTAAATTACGAATCATTGATTGCTCAATCTATTTCATAATAGATCGATCTATTCTTCAATCCCACTGATTGCTCAATTTATATTCTTGACCAATCAATCTATATTCTTGACTGATCAATCTATTCCTCAATCACACTAATTACATAATGTATTTGCATAGATTATGCCTATCTAAATCTTCTCAACATCTTTCAACTGACTATCAAGATATTCTACTATGTGATCCTGATCACCCATTTCAAATCACAATTTCTATATAACAAACCTCTTTCCTCACAAAAAAGGATCGAATAATCAACATACCTTATGTAATGAAGTAATGCCAAATAGATATTGACAAAGATTCAACCAAAATCTTCGGTCACACACACACACACACACACACTCTTCAAAGCTCTCGCATGCAAACAATGGAGGCTTTGCATTGATATGAGCAACCGCATCTTCACAAACACACTTTGACACAAGATGGGTAATGATTTAGTTTAAGTGAATTCATTTGTTCTTGCTTTATTTCATTTACATTTCTTGAATTTAGTGTTCTTAATTGTTCATTTCATGAGTGAATGGGCATAGATCTAGATTCTTGTTTTTGATTAGATTAGTTTTTATTTCATTGTAATTATCTTGTTCACACTCTCATATTTCCCCCTCACACATTCTAGCACACCTGGTGGGACCTCAGTCCTTAACACTAACAATTTTATGAGCTACACTTGAAGTTATAGGTCCAAAAAGCTCTTTGGAAAAATCCTCATACACAATTTTAGAAGATTTTCGCATTTGCTTTCACGGTTTTGGTGCTTTTGACATTTTTTGGCGCACTTGACATTGATTTTGCTGATTTTGACTGGTTTTTGCGGTTCTATTTCCAAGAACAGATGCACTTTTTAACTTTTTTTGGCGTCTTTACTCTCTAACAGAGGGTGCTATTGAATTTTTTTCCTTCACTTTTGCTTTGCTAATGTGTGTCTAAGATTTGCAAGTTAAAATTTGAATTTTAATGCTAACAGGTGCCTGATTTGAATGTGTGACAAGTACTAATGTCGTTTATGTAGGGTTTTGCAAAAGTATAAGTAATGATTGTCCCAAAAACAACTTACACATTTTTTTATAGGGAAGATGAATAGTCAAAGGGTTTCAAATCTTTCAAGCTTTTTAAGTTAAAAGAAAAACTTTCATTTTGGTGATTAAAAAGAACCCTACAAACAACACATTTTGATTTAAGTGTTCTAAAATGAATCTTTTGAGCTTTCTAAGTTAGAAAAGCTTTCATTTTGGTGCTTAAAAAGAACCCTACAAGCAACACATTTTGATTTAAGTGCTCTAAAATGAACCTTTTCCAAACTTTCTAAGTTAAAAAATATTTCAATTCGGTGCTTAAAATGAACCCCACAAACAAAATGCTTTCAAATTGATACTTGGAATGTTTGAAATTATTTTTGTTGACCAAATGATTTCCTTTTATTGACAAAAATGCTTGAATTCATTTTGTTGACCAAGTAAGACCAGGATTGATTTAGAAACACTCAAGTTTTGGGCTTAAAAATGAACAAATCAATCTTTGTATTGCACCTTTGCTATCTCATTGATTGATATCTATAACACTTCCGTTGGATGCTTTTAAAAAGAACCATTGCTATCTTATTCATACTTTTTTGGGGATAGTACCACTTGAAGTGCTTAAAAATAATCTAATTGTGATGAAGTGTATTATGTGTTTGGTAAATTAGGTGACTATCCTATCCCCTCTCACCTTTTTGGCTATCTTGGGTGACAAAAATCATCTTGAGTTTCACACTTTTTTACTTCAAAGCATACCTTTTAGAGGGGCTGCCTTTTGAGACACATCTCGTGCTGGAGAACTCAAAGGCGACCCAAGTGACACTCTATTTTTGTCCGCTATATAAATTATTGTGGTTGTGAGGAAAGTTCATCATCCACCAGGTGTTTCTGTTCTATACTAATGTTAGTCTCCCCCAGTATCCATGTGATACATAAAAACTCGCAAGGGCTGGGACGCCTCTTAATTGAGCAAAACGTCGCATGTATATACATCCAAAAATAATAATCCCAAAACATGACTACGAACCAATGTTTGTAGAAGCTACCCTTTTATCCAAAAATATTATTTGAAAGTGGTGCATCAAAATTTACTTCCGAGAAGTTACTTTCCATGTCCAACTTTAGGCCCATGCCATAAGTTGCATGTAAAATCATCCCTTCGAGGCATGGGGAAAGCCTACCTAAAAGGATGGTTTCTATCTCTAGGGTTGTAATGTTTGTTTATGTAAAACTTGCTAAAACATTCAAAATAAATTTTGACATCAAACATTGTGCTTGACCTAAAAATAACATATCGAAACAAACACTAAACATGATGGTTGAATAAAAAATCCTTTGAATTAGTGTATGCTTTTAAGAGAAGCCCTATATTTGCACTCTTTAAAGGATCTTCTTAAAGGTTTCTAGATATTCAAGCTTTAATTTTAGGCTACATTGGCTCAAAGCAAACCTTGGAAACTATGGCTTGGGTATCGTAATTTTACAACTTAAAGCCATAGACATACAAGTCACACAAGTATATGCTTTTTTGAGTTAGTAAAAAACTGTTGTATCACTTGCCACATCTAGAAACAAATTAAAACATCCAAAAATTGCAAGAAAAACATCATTGTTGTTGCCAAAATATTGAAGTTGGAAAACAAAGTTGAATAGAGGCCACACTTGCTACTGATTTTGTTGCACTTGAAAATAACTTGGTCGCACTTGCTAGAAAAAGCTCACTTTTTCTCTCTGTCCCATATACTCCATTGATAAAAATATGTTGTGTTGGTGTTTTTTCTTGCAACCCCCAATTCTAAGGAAAACATAATGCCTAAACCAAGGGATCAAGAGGTTAAGATGAAGGTCTTGCACTATCAACAAATCATGGACAAGAAAGGTCAACAAACAAGGCTATAATCAACCTTCTGCACTTTGAGCTCCACAAAACTCAGGAGGGTGTTCCTATTCAAAGATTTGTACATTTAATGGAACCTGCACTAAACAACATATTACATATTTCTAACATGTGGAAGGTTCTCAGATAAATGTATAAAAGATGTTATACATTTCATTACATTTAGACATAATCCCTTTGCACCTTCAATCAACACCAAGAATAGATAAATTAAGAGACATCTTCACTTCAAAAAACATAAAGAAGTTGCAAGAGAATCATTCTCAATTATAGCCCATGTGTTCTATAATCTCCATGAAGATACAAAAAACCTAATAGATTAGACTTGAAAATGGAAAAGATTCATTGAGATTTTAAATGGTGATTCCTTCCTGGGTTTGCACAAAAAAAAACTATAGACTAGTTCCTTGTCCATAACAGAGTCAAAATGAATACCCATCTAGTAATAGCCCAAACACAAAACCAGTGACCATTAAGCCATTACTGCCTTACAATAATGAGGCCTTTTTAGGACATATCTACAACATTCTTATTGCTCCTGAATGCAATGCAATATATTTAGTATTTAATTGAGAGCACATTTAACCCATTCTTTGAATAGGAGCCAACAATCTCAACACCCATTACAACAAATGCACAACAAAAACCATAATAATCTTTGATTACTTTGATTGAAAATATAATGCATACATTATGGAGACATTATAGTATGACATTGTTCATCACAATCTGCAAACTAGTTTGCTTGCTATTAACAAAAATGAATTACACTATTGAAACTTTGAAATTTAAAAAACTCCTAACCTAGAGATAACCCTGTACATAAATTACAATATCTTCTCAACCTAGAGAAACTAGAATCCCTTTGCAATGAAACTAGAAATTACATTTTAAGAGAAGAGAGAAGAGAAGAGAAGATAGAAGTCCTAAAATGAACCCATCGTTGACACATGGCATCTTCAGCTCCCTTGATTCTGCAACAGAATGACATTTAGAAAATACCTCTTTACTCTACATTTTCCCTCTTCTTTTTCTTCACTTGAAAATTCCGTGCATGTAAAAAGTCATTTACTAACTCCATTTTCACTTGCAAGTGAAAAATATCACTCCTGGACTGTAAAACCCCACTTACTATTAGTTGAATATTTCATTTACCATACATTTTAACTGAGTAGACTTAACCATACATTTGTTAAATATTTGTCCTTTAGCCACTGCCTTTGCTCATTTTTTACATCACAAGCTGACTACCTTGCACCATTTCTTGTGTTCTTCAATCCTCTGGCACAACAAATTCTCTACAAACCATTTGAAAATTCCACATAATGTATTAACCATTGCAACAGAAAAAGAATGCAATGCAGGTCGTGAGTATTCAATTTGGGTCATTTATTTGCTTATTAACACTCCACAAAAGTTTGAAATGCTGCAAAAATGCTCCCAAGACATAAGGAATACATTGGGAGAGCTTTTGGATGAAGAAACAACTATATTGAACTTGCAGTTACTTTCAAAATTTGCCTCAAATGCAAAAACGTGATTACAGCCATCTATAGCTCCACCTCCCCCACAACAATAAAAAATGTATTGGAATGTTTAATAAAATTCTTTTACATACTTTATCTCCACCCACATGCTCCCCTTTTCCTTTCCTTGCTTCCCCACTTCCATTCTTTGCCGGCACCATTTGTAGTTGACCTTTTTGATATAGCTTTATTTATTTTCAAAGCTTTAACAATTTTTCATGGCAAATATTTAATTACCCAACAAAATCAAAAGCTATTGCAGGTATTATAATTCCAGAGACTTCGTCAGCTCTCCTTCCAACGAGTTGGCAGGGAAGACAAGATTATAAAGTATTAAACCTTATAAAGTTTAGAAAACATTAAACACGCCCTCCTCGAAAATAGCAATGAAAATTCATTGGCACCGTTAGAAAACATATGAAAATTCATTGGCACCCTTACCCGCTACATTCCATAGCCATGAGCATTTCTTCCCTAATTCCTCCCCTTTTCACGTGCATTTCCACTTTGATTATATTTAAAATATGCAAAGTATTTTAAATATTATGTTTTTAAAATTTTAGGAATTTTGTAAATTTCAATTTCACTTGTGGACCAAATAGGGAAAATTCGCTACGAGCAAACCGAGACACCTAGAGCCGTGATTTTTTGCGAGAAATCATAAACAATTATTTAAAACATGGGTTTTAAATCAGATTTTTCCAGCCATTAGAATTTTGGTACCTCCTTTGTAAATTGATTCATAAGACATGTTCGCTGCAGCCAAAAAATATTAAAATAATGTAACAGATGATCTCAATTTTTGATAAAAATGGAGCTGGAAATGTTTTAGACCAAAATAAGAAATGGGTTTCCCTTAGAATTTTGAAATTTGAAACTTTTCAGAACACTAATTTTAGCCTGGTCGCGATTATGAAATGATTGAAAAACCCATCAAAACTCATCTTGGGGGCCTAAAATTGAGCAGGTGTGTTACCATATGTACTAGAAAACATTCTACCAAAGGGATTTGTAAGATGACCTCCAAGTTGACAAATATTAATCGACAAAGAGGGCCTCTGAGGCAGATTTAGCAGTTTGTTGACCAAACCTTTGTCGACACACTGAAAGGATACAAGCCCTTCAAACTTGCAAAATTTGAAGGTTCCATCATGTTGCAATTGACAAAACCAAAGCACTTGATGCAAAACTGGCCCCACTTAATACTTTTATGTCGTACTTGCCAAATATTTTCTAGTGCACTTGCCAAAAATTTGCTTGCAATTGCCAAGAAAGCTCGCTTTTGACTAAGTAATTCATGACATTGGAAAAATACATATATAGGCCTCACTTGACATTTCTGCTCGCACTTGCTTCTCAAAATCCAATGCACTTGACAAATTTCAGGCCATAGTTGATAAAACTGGCCACTCTTGCTCACAATCTGTCACTTCTACTCAAAACCCATCGTTTTTGATCTATCCTGCTGAAAATCAGAAAGACAATCCAAAGTTGGTTATAGGATATTTGTTGAAGAAAAATAATTGGAAACCTAGATATGTCATATAGTCCTTCATCCACTTTCAACATCCCATCCTCCTTTTGGAAATCATAATCAAAACAAACAAACCTGGATTATTCCCTTGCCCGCACTTCTAAGATATCAATAGTTACTTGAACCTCAAGGCTAGTTTAAGTAATATTTTCCACAACATATCCTCTAAAAGAAGTGATATACCAATCCGAGCCTCTCAACATTTTAAGTTCTAAGAATAGTGTCGCCCTAAAACAACACTCAAACCATAGGGTTTTGAGCTTCATAACAAACCATATCAAAACATCAAAACTTTCACCATATGACCATTTGGCAACCAGTTGCTTCAGTTCAACAATTGAACCTTATAACACCAATCCTACAACCAAGTCTCACACACATTGAAGGTGAACAAACTGATATCATTAGCAGTTTAAGGACCTTCATATTTGAGAAGAACGAAACACCCAACCAGTGGAGAAACATATAAAATATCTTAGATAAAGAAGAAGAGAAAAAAAACCTAGCAGCCAGAAGACCCGTGTTACCACCTCTTGTGTGGCAATAGGTATCCATCCTTCATGATTACTGGCAATAGCAAAATCCTTAAGTAGAAATCCATATTCTGACTTTCAAAAAATCGTCCTAGTCTAAAGTTTTCCAAAGGGCACATCTTGAGAACTTACCACAACCGTGAAAATCGACTAAGCCATTTCTATTTATGCTTTTCAATGGGCCAACCAACCTTAGATATTCAATAGAAAATTCCAAAAACAAAAGCAATTTAATTTTCCTTAAAACAGAAAATCCAAAAACAAATTTCCATAGTTAGGAGTCCCAAAACGTTCACAAAAGCTTGGCAGTTTTTTATGACAACTATGAGATCACAACATAGAAAGAACATGGAGGAAAACAAAAACAACGCCAACATCCCACCAAAAATCACCATGAACAACGAAGGTGGCGCATGGGGCTATAAGCCAAGTGACCTTGAAACACCCCAAAAGAGACCCACGTACAAAGAAACATTTAGTGAGGAAGAGTTAAACGAAAAATGACAAGAAGTGATAGAACAATCCAACCAGGACCCAAAAGGAGTGGTCATAGAAGAGGTGGGTATTGAGGAGGAAATAAATGATGAGGAACTATTTTAACATTTCAACAACCCTAAAGTGCTCAAACTGATGGACAAACTGTTGAAAAAGGACCCAAATTCTTACTTCTTCAAGTTAGCACAGAGTAGTGCTAAATTTCCAATAGACTTTAACGTGGAGGCTCTCAAAGATCCTAATCTTATTCCCTTAGGGGATAACTTAGTTGTGAGACATATATCTAAACCCACGAAGATTCCAAACATGCCACCCGTATTCTCACAAAATAATGGTCAACCCATGGAAAACCCATTGTATATAAAACCAACTCAAATCGAACAAGCGGTAGTGGCACAACAGTATCAAGGAGGTCCACCCCAATACGTACCACAAATAAACAATCCTCTACTAGGAAAATAGGTACTTCAAAATAATTTGTATGCTGACCCTTCCCAAAACTTGTAGTACCATCAACAAGGTGGACCATAGGATCCCCTTCCCAATCAACAACACCATTAACAAGGTGGACTACAAGGTCCCCTTCCCAATCAACAACACCATCAACAAGGTGGAACACAGGGTACCCTTCCCAATTAACAATACCATCAACCAGGTGGACCACAAGGTCCCCTTCCAAATCAATACCATCAACAAGGTGGGCCACAAGGCCCCCTTCCATATTAGTACCAACAATAAGGTGTGCCACAGGGTACCCTTCCGAGTTCGTCCCATCAACAAGGTAACCCGCCAACACACCATCAGAGAAACCTTCAGTATAGTTCGCCCCAACAACAAGGTGTGCCACATATTACCCTTCCTAGTTCATCCCATCAACAAGGTAACCAACCAATGCACCATTAGGGAAACCTTTAGTATAATTCACCACAACCACAAGGTGTGCCACATGGTACCCTTCCCAATTCATCCTATCAACAAGGTGTCCCGTTAACACATCATCAAGGGAATCTTTGAAACATTGCGTCCCAACAACAAGGTGTGCCACATGGTACCCTTCCCAATTCATCCAACCAACAAGGTGTCCTGCTAACCATCAACAGGGTAACCTTCAATATAATTCATCCCAACAACAAGGAGCTAACCCTCTTTACACTCAACAAGGAGGTAACCCTCCTTACACTCAACAAGGAGCTAACCCTCCTTACACTCAGTAAGGACCTAGCCTACCCTATGTTTAGAACAACTACCAACATTCAATACCCCCGTTCTATCCAACTTATGACCAAACAAACGTTGTGGGACAACAAGGCTATTACATGTAAGATTTGCAAACAAATGTACCAAAAACTAAGATGAAACTACAATTAGAGTTGATGAATCAGAATATTAGACATTCAAGTAGGGAAAACAAAGAAGACTTATACCCTGCAGGAAATATGTCCATTCCCATTTGATCGTTCCATCACTATGCTACCTTTTCGAAAAAGCTTTGAAATACTTCGACAAGTACAAAGGAAGAGGAGATCTAGTAGAGCACGTATGAGAATTCTCAATATCATGTATGGAGGTACAAAACAATAACTCTTACCTCATGAGGCTCTTTCCACACAACCTTACATGTCATGCTATGGAGTGGTTTTCCCACCTGTCACTGGGAATTAAAACCTTTGATGAACTATCTAGAAAATTCATAAGCCACTTCTCATTCAACGTAGAGAAAGACGTCACCATCATAGATTTATCCAAAATTAAACAAAGTCAAGGAGAGTCCTTTACCTCCACCTACAACGATGGAGGCACAAAGCTAGTTGATGCAAATGGCCTGTTCCAGATAAGGAATTGGTAGATATCTTCGTCTCAAATGTCCTACCTAAGATCAACTACCAACTCACTATGTTATGTCCTGCAAACTTTGAAGAAACTATTGAAAAATGATTACATATTGAGAGAGCCCTCATAGCAAGGGGAGTCCTTAAATTGAATAGCTCAAAAGAAAGTCCCTCTAGTTCAAATGATAAACCTAAGATTTGGGCCAAGAACAAGAACGTTACAAACGATGGAGTAGTTGATGCTAGAGCACTATGACATGTGCAAAACATACCTGAAAATAAACTGCAAGTGGCACAAACAAGCTATGTTCTGAATAGTACACAAAACAACCAACGTACCTATCCCAAGAATAATCAGGCAGTCAACCAAAAAATGAATCAAGGAGGGAAACAGAGGCAATACAATCAACCAAGGAGGAATTTCACAATACTAGGGGAGTCACTTGAGATAGTCACGCGTAAACTAGTACAAAAAACCTCATCAAGGTCAATGATCACCCAAACTATGAGGAGCCTAGCTTCAAGAGACCATGGTATAATGAGGACTTGTGCAAATTCCACAAGATCAAAAGAAACACAACAAACAATTGCATGAGACTCAAACACCTCATCCAAGACTTGATACACAAAGGAGAAGTGGATGTTGAACATCATCTTGGAAACAAGGACCTTCAAATATACACAAACTCGATTCCAAATCATACTTAAAGAAATGACAAAGGAAAGGACTAAGATTACCATAATGCTAACTACATGTATGGTGACACAGTTCAAGGTACCCTCTCTCAAGCAGATGACACTAGGGTAGATGTAGTCACTATACGAGGTGGAGAAAACAACTGTAATGTAACTACTTGTTGAGGGAGAATTACAATATAGGGATCCCCTCCTAAACCTACAACTAAGTCATCAAACAACTACAACATTATGGAATAGTTGAAGAAGACTCCTGACTTAATATCAATCCTAGAACTGCTAAAACTATCACCCGCACATAGGGAGATATTAGAAAAAGCATTGGGAGCATCGGTCCCTAATGAACTCAATCCTAACAAGTTCCAAGCCATGGTTGGAAAAATCATGACCAATAATCATTTAGTATTTTTTCTAGAAATATTTTTCACAAAGGACATTCCACAACCAAGATCTCTACATAGAGGTTGGTGTCCACAAGAAAACGGTCAAGCGGGTGTTAATAGATAATGGTGTGGGTCTAAACATCTATACCTTGAAATTTTTCAAATAGTTGGGGTATTCTGATGATGTGATAGACAAAGGAAAGAGCATTACTATAAGGGCCTATGATGACCTTTAACGGAATTTAGAAGGGACAATCAGGTTACCGGTACAAATAGGGCCAACCATCACATAAACTACATGTCAAGTACTTGACCTTGAGTTACCGTATAACCTCCTCCTAGGATGCCCTTGGATCCATGCATTACAAGCAGTGCCGTCGACCTTTCACCAATGCATAAGGTTTCCCCATGAAGGAAAAGAGGTGAAATTATATGCTGATCCCAAACCCTTCCACTTTTGTGCAAAGTTGGAGGAGAAGTATAATACGATCCAACATACTTAGCAATGACATATACTTCCATTCATTCTCATGTTTTGACCCTTTCATGCTACCATCGACCTCAACCAAAATCAAATCAAGTAAGCAACTGAAAAAAGGTTCAAGTATTGGATAGGGGTTACAACAATTACCACTTCAATCAAGCATTTTGCATTGGCATGCTTCCACCAACACCCATAGTCTATGGAGGTGAGAAAGAGATCAAGTATGTTCAGATAGTGCAAATGATAGCCAAACCCACGATTTTCACCAAGTGGGGAGATATGAAGAACAAATAGATATTCAAAGAGGACTTCTTATCCATGATTTACAAGAGGACCAAAAAGAACTAGAAAAGCCACAACCCATTCTAATTGATCCTAATAGTAGAGGTTATCAATTAGCTAAACAAATGGGATATTAGGGAACATGCGGCCTTGGGCTACACAAACAAGGCCGATGGGAGCCTATCATAGTGGAACAAAGAAAGAAAAATATGAGAATAGGTTATGAGCCAAAAGACATGGTTACTCCAAAAACCAGAAGAACCTCTTTTAAGAAACAAGAAACTTCTACTAGCATTAAGGCATTAGATATCTACCATATCATGGACAATGATTACTTGCCAAAGACTTATTTGAGAACTTTAGTATCGATAGTTTCCCTCTCTAGTTTATCAAAACCATTCCAAATATCTATTATTATTTCAGAATGGATTCTATCGAATACAAATGGGATTCTCCTTCCTTTATAACTAGATATGGTTCCCCCACTTATAGTAATGATGACCTAGACATCCAATGGGAAAAAGATAACAGATCCGTACTAACCATTTTGACAACCTCCGTAAGATTTGCAGATAATGATGATAACCTACCACTCTACTACCCACAATTGATAGATTGGGACCAACAACAACATACACCTATTTTGGATCAATTCCAGAACGATGAGGCAATCACAGAGTTCATGGGACTTCGAACAAACATACTAGTAGGGGATCACAAAGTAGGGTTCATCATGGAACTTGAACAAGATGCATACTTTGGTTGAGAGATCGAATCTTCTAGTTGCAAAAATGAAAGAGAAAACATTAAAATAAAAATGCGATCCCCTATTGAAGACCACAATGTGGCTCTATCAAATCTGGAAAAGAAGAAAATAAAGGAAACATCTACAGGTGAAAACCTCCTCGAGGCACCCGAGGATGGAGGGTTCAATCTCCCCATATTGAAATATCAAGAAAAATCAATGCTCCTAGTAGAAGAAGCAGAGTCTATAAATGTTGGAACAACAGAGGACCCAAAGATAACATACCATGCAATGTCACTTGATCTTGAAGGGAAAGAAAACTTCACAACATTCATCAGCCAGAGGAAGGTAAAATTTGCATGGAACTATGCAAATATGCCAAGACTAGATCTAATGCTAGTGGTACATCATTTGGCTGTCTCCCCTAGAGTGAATCCTATCAAGTAGAAACCTGAATAAATCCATCGAGTACATCATTAGACCCATCGATTATCTGGAATGGATATCAAATCTAGTAACAATGTCAAAGCCTACTGGGGCATAAGGATCTGCACAGACTTTAGAGACTTGAATAAGTCCTGTCCAAAGGATGACTTCCCCCTTCCAAGTATTGACATGATCGTGGATCTAACAACAAGGCATGAGATGCTATCCTTAATGGATGGTTTCTTCGGATATAACTAGATAAAAATCTCTCTAGATGATCAACACAAAATAATATTTACTTGTGCTTGGGAGACCTTCTATTGGAATGTAATGCCATTTGGTCTAAAGAACACAGGAGCAACATATCAAAGAGAAATGATTACTATCTTACACAATATGCTACATACAATCATGGAATACTATGTGGATGACATTCTAGCAAAGTCCATCAAAAGGGAAGATCACTTGACCAATCTTGCAAAGGTGTTTGATCGGCTTGAACAATATAATTTGAGACTCAACCCTAAGAAGTGCATGTTCGGAGTAACATTTGAAAAGCTGTTGGGTACATAGTGTCAAGAAGAGGGATTGAAGTGGATCCTACAAAAGTAAAAGCTATACTAGAGATGCCTCCACCAAAGACATTAAAACAACTAAGGAGTTTACAAGGGAAGCTGCAATCTAGTAGGGGATTTATTGCACAACTGGCAGAAAAATGTCACCCTTTCACTCATCTCCTACACAAGGACATCACCTTCAAGTGTGATGGGAGATGTGACCAAGCGTTCCAACAAATCAAGGAGTACCTACTTACTCCTCCTATACTCATGCCACCTATTCCAAACAAGGAAATGGTACTCTACGTGTCTACCACACAAGCAGCATTGGGAGCTTTCCTAGCCCAACTAGATGATGATAATAAAGAAAGAGCAATCTACTACATTGGCTGAACACTGGTGGGCTACAAGTTGGACTACTTGCTCATTGAAAGAGCGTGTCTCTCAGTTGTATTTGTGACACAAAAGCTGAAACACTACATCTTAAATAGAAAGGTAAATTCGATTTCAAAAGTAGACTCACTAAAGTACCTACTAGCAAAAGCAACCCTAATAGGCCGAATTGCTAAATGGGTGATGATTCTGAGTGAATTTGATATAGAGTATGTGGATAGAACAACCATCAAGGGAAAAATCATAGCAGACCAGCTGGTCGAAGCACCCATAGATGATCACAAGCCTCTCACAGTGGATGTTTGAAAGTATCTTGATGAAAAAACAAATAGGCCATTGGACTCTATACTTTGATGGGTCCGTCCCACACTCAACATGGCTCTGGAGTAGGTATTCTATTTCTCACAGCACAGGGAGATAGTATACCCATTGCATATAGGATTTCTTTCCCATGCACGAACAATATCTCAGAGTATGAATCTTTAATCACAAGGCTCAAAATGGCTATTGAATGGAGAATAAAAGAGGTATAAGTTTTTAGAGACTCTTAATTGGTGATTAGATAGGTGAACGATGAGTACTAGACAAAAGATGACAAGTTGATGTCATATAAAAGGATGGTGGATAGATTCAAGGAATATTTTGTCACAATAACCTTTGAAAAAATTCCTCAGATCAACAACAGAGTTGCCGATGCAATGGCAACAATAGGCTCACTTCTTGATATTCCACAAAATGTTCCTAAGTATGAGTTTCTCATGGAACAACTACTCGTACTTGCATTGGACATCTTGAAATCAAAACTGGTATGTGTTGTTGTTGGTCCTAACTTCCAATGGTACCAAGACACATTTGACAACATCCAACACAATATCATACCACTTGACCTAACAACCACTCAAAAGAAAACCTTCACCTGTAGGACTTCTTGATTTATAATCCTAGGAGATACCCTATATCATCACAGTCTAGATGGTATGTTACTTTGGTGTCTTAGAAGCACAAATAACCTTACAAGAGGTACACGAAGGTGTTTGTGAGTCCCAATCTAGCAGACCTAACCTAGTCCAAAAAATACTCAAAATGAGGTACTATTGGCCCCCCATGGAACATGAATGCATTCAATATTCTAGAAAGTGTTGTCAATACCAACAACATAGTGACCTTGTTCATGCACTAGCACAAGAGTTGAGACCCATCACAACACTATGGTCTTTTTCGCAATGGGGATTAGACCTGATAGGTAATATTTCACTTGCTTCATCTAACAAGCACACGTTTATTATCACAACAATAGAGTATTTCACTAAATGGATAGAGGCAATTCCATTGACCTACATCACTAGAAAACATATATCAAAGTTCATTTTGAATTATTTTATTTGTAGGTATGGAATTCTCCAAACGATAATAATAGACAATGGAACCCCATTCAAGAATCAAGACGTCTAAGAGCTCTATTCCAAATTCTCTATTCAACATAGATTTTCCACGCCCTATTATCCCCAAGGAAATGGTTAGGTTGAAGTGTCTAACAAAACCATCTTGAAAATACTAAACAAGACTATTAATGAAGCTAGTCGTGATTGCCATTTGCAGCTAAACCCAACCCTATAGGCTTATTGAACCAGCATATGAACACCTACAGGTGCCACACTATTTTCCTTGGTCTACGGATCAGAGGTTGTCTTACCTATTGAGGTTGAAATCCCCTCATTGTGAATCTCATTAAATAGCATGATCAACAGTGAAGAATATCAGGTATCTAGGTTAAATGAATTGGAGATCCTAGATGAAAGGTGTTTGAGAGCATTAAACCATCTTTAGGTTTATTAGAATCGAATCAAACAAATCTATGATAAGAAAATCAAATACATAAACTTTCAGGTTGGTGACTTGGTCCTCAAGGAGAATCAAAAGGTACAACTAAATCAAGATGGAAAAGGAAAATTTGAACCCAATTGGTTAGGTCAATTTATCATCACAACAAGCTATAGTTCTGGGGCTTATCAGTTGGCTACTCCTGGAGGAGAACCCTTAGTTGAATCATTGAATAGTAGCCACCTCAAAAATTTCTACACATGAAGCACATTAGAATACACTAGGCAAAAGAGTAAAAATCCAAAAAAATGGAAAAGATAAAAAATACAAAAAAATAAAAAAGCAAGAAAAATAGTAAAGATAAATAAAACGTTCCTTGAGTGAAAACCACTTTGTGACGCTCCTAGAATAGGTACCATAGTGAAAACCTAGCAAATAGGCGCTATGTTTGAATAAGACTTGCATCATTATCTATTGTTACTATCAAAATCATTCACCCACCCATTCCATAATAAAGCATGTGTCCAACCATGGCTTGTTATTGATTGAGGAAAGTAGTCTTGTCTCCAATTGGGGGAAACTTCCTGAAGCTGGTCATGGATTAGATCCTTGTGTATCCCATCACAGTCGAAAAACAATAAAAATAAAACAAACATTTGAAAAAATAAAAAATAGAACATCATTGGATTATTCCTGCACTCAAATAGTCTAAGATATCAACATTTGCTTGAACCTCACAACTAGTTCAAGTAGATTTCCTACAACATATCCTCGAGAAATAGAAGTGGAATATCAATCCAAGCTATCAATGTTGTTTGAAATCCCAAAAACAAGTTTATGCTTTGAGTCAACCGGTCGAACTACGTGGTCTTTACATGTATAATTTAGGCAAGGCTTATCTTTGATCAGCCCCTGAGGCCTTAGGTCAGTCCCATTAGGTTTCTATCATTCTTTATTTCAACTTAGTCAAAAAATGCAGAATTCAAAAACAGTCACAAAAATTCAAAATCCAAAAACATTCACAAAATAGAAAAGATCAAAAACATGTTCTTATCAAACCAAGCAAACTACGAGCCTCTATGTGTACAAAATAGGCAAGGCTTATCTTTGATGGGCCCTTGAGGCCCTAGGTTAGTCCCATGAAAACAACAAAAGCATCATAAAAACTGATAAAATCAAAAAGTCCTATCTCCATCATCACAATCTGCAATAAAATTTTCACTCATAATAAACAAATCATCATAATCATTCTTTGACAAGTAGACAAACAAACAAAGCAAACATCAAAAGCTATAACCTTCAATCAAAACAATCACAAATATTTGATCACAAAATAGACAAAAACAATGCCAAAGTATTAACTACTTATCTTTTGATAATTCACCAACAACATTATGAGATATGCCTTAACGGATCCGTTCCTATGATAGACATGATCAACAACGGATAATAGCCTGAAACCTCAAAACAGATATGGAAAGTGATACTAATTTTTTTTTTAATCTTTTTATATACTTATTATTTTTATGATTTATTTTATTGACTCATTCCAAGGATCTCTCAAGCTATTTGTAAGATTTTTTTGTGATATTACCATGAAGAATACTTGCTCTGTTCTATGTATGGAAGTTGTTTTGAATCATTTCGTGTAGTGGTGGCATATTAGGTGCTTAATACCTCTTGTGTTACTGGTTTGACATGTTTTAAAGCTTCTCAACCATACAATCTAACAAGGTTTTTGTCTGTTTAGTATAAGCAAGAATACTCCTTGTTTGTAGAGTCAAAGTCCACACAATGGATACAAAGTCACCTCGGTTATTAATAATTTGGTGCATCGTATCTATTTTCTATATCAAACAATATTTTTCAAAATTCAAAGTCTCCAAGCAAAGAAAAAGCACACTCATCAATACTAACAACACCAAATTTCTATCCATCATCAAATATTTCTTCTAACTAATATCCATCCTGCATCACAATATCATTAGTACCATATCCATCCTGCATCCACAATGTCATCAATACATATCATGATGATAATAAAGCAATCAAAACATCATGTATCATGTATAAGGCATACATCCATCATATAAACATCATATATATCAAAACAAAACATCATGTAGGACAATATGATCAATTCATCCATCAAAATCATATGCATACATCAGAAAAGTACAAAAACATAGATAAGCTTACATCATTATACATCATCAATCCATAATCATCACATAAACACATAATGAAGCCGAATCAAAGCATGTATATCTCGTATATATCATCATAAAAAAAGGAGAATGTCATAGTACATCATCATCATGGAAACACGTGTGATAGGATAAATACAAAAATATACATATATATGAGGCCTCAACTAGGTAGATGAATATATATATATATATATATATATATATATATATGTCTACAATACAATTCTTTGAATAAAAAAATCATAAATATCAAACACAAATATGAAACTACCTAATAGAAAGAGGACTCTAAGGACCAAGTTGTGGATCACCATCTGGATCTAGCTGTCTAAAAAATGCCCACCTGACTCGACACCACCCCCTACAACACAAGGCTCTCCAAACTATAGATGATGCTATGCTCTACAAATAAAGGCCTCATACAGATTCTGATAATATTTTGACATCTGTAACAACCAATCTCGCTTAGCTTAGAGACTATCCCGCTTTGTCCTAAGACTTTCCCTCTCAGTGGTAATAGCCTACAACCATGTCTTTACAAAAAGATGACGCCTGATCTATGTATCTCTCTCTCTCTCTCTCTATTATGAAATTATATGTCTCTTGATGAGCCATGTCTCACTCTGTAGTAAGAGTAATGATTTGTGCCTCTGCGGCCTATCACTGCACTATCTTGGTGGCTAACTGAGCACCTCCATCCCTAGGTGGCGGAGGGGGACCTGGAGCTTGTCCCTGATCTTGTTGCATATGATCACCCTGTCCAACCTGGGCACCATCCTATCGAGCCCTACCAAGCTGCTTTTCCAAGATCTCAATACATTGTCACTTTCCTAGGTGACCTATGATGCCTACTCTTCCCATTGCGGGATTAATTCCAAGATCTGTATCTTACATGAACACATCATTCCCACCACTAATCATAGTTAGGAGTAGTACCCAGATACGCTAAGCCCACTGGCCAACCCCATCCAAATGGGGCAAGAGCTTTGAACTCAACAATACCAACATCATAATCACACTGTAGGCCCCATACGCAGACTTCTCTAGTGGTCTGACCAAACTGAGCCTCATAAGTATCTAGGAACCGACCCTGTCTCTCCCTAAACTACTTGCTTTCCCTGTTAGGTAAGTGTAGAGAAGGGGGATTCACTACTCATGAGTCTCTTTATTCTCAAGAGATTCCCAAGGGGTGAACTACCCTAAACTACCTCAAGGAACAATGTGAAAGTTCTAGAATCAGGAAGAGTAGGTCACAAAAGGTTTTTTGGACAAACTGACGAGCTCTCGGCCAAAGGACAACAATGCGGGTCAAGGATGACAATGCGACACATTAGCATCTCACTGGCACGTTGGAATCCATACAAACCAAATAATGAGAATATCATAGAAAACAAAAAAGTGACCTCTAACAATCTAATTAGTAAGAACCTCCAGAGTATAGGAAAATAACATAACACATTAGAACTAAAATAAAGTGAACTAGATGATAAAGATAAAGAGTAGAAAGAAAGTGCTTACAACCACCCAAGTAATGAAGCCTCCAAGGAAATTTCTTCAATTCTTGCATGTGTAAAATATGGAGAAAATGTTGGGGCTGTATAGGGGTTTGCCTCAGTCAAATCCCCATTTGGGTGTTTCCACCTCCATGAACAACTAGAAAGATAGAAATGAGATGAGTGCAAGAGTGATAAAAAGAAATCCCCACTCAAGGAGGAGAACTTGTATCACAAAATATAGGTGACAAAAGAAATCCCCACTCGAGGAGGATAACTCATACAAAAAAATGGAGATACAATAGATAGAAGATGTGTGAAATCCCAAGATGCTCATAAGAACAAGGTGAGGGAGATGCTAGCTGCAAGAGTCAAGAGAGTTGCAAAGGGTGCTATGAGAGATGGAGAGTGCTTGAAGTTGTTTTCACAAGTAAGGTATTTGTGCATGCAAGATAGCAGGAGAAAGATCGGAGAATGTCCAAGATAGAAGCCAAGAAGCGGAAGAAGGCCAAAATGAGTTGAAAAGACAAGTTTTGAAGAGGGAAAAGAAGCTTCTTGAGCGGTTACAAGGTGACCCAGACCGTTACCATCAACAAAACTTGTTGACAAGTGGCAAACATGCTCAAAAACAATCATTTGAACATTAAAACATCGTAGGACGCTAGTGTGGCACATAGATTTCCGTGAGGCATGCTAGTGTCCAGACACATCGCACTATAAAATGATGAGAACGGAAAAAACACAAGGTTCAATGCAAAGTTGATGTGCAAAGGGTAGCTACTGAAAAGGGGTTTTCAAGCATCTTGAGAGGGGAAAAGGATAATGCAGGGGATAAAATGAGCCTACATAAGTGCTGGGGAGTGGACACTAAAGCAGTTGGAAGAATGTAGGTGAAATTGCAAGGGGTGGAATTTTATGACATGATATTTTGCCCCCACTTTAGTAGGCATATGAATATACACTAAAATGCATGCTAAAGGAAATCTACTAAACATAAATAACATCATGATGACAAAATGATACTGTAGAGGAAGCATGAGACTCTTCAAACCAAGGAAGCATGCCCCTAGACTGAAGACCTGCAAAACAAACACATTAGACAAGAAAGACCTACACAAGACAACAATGTTAGAACATAAAACACTACTACATCACGAGGTTAGAATATATTAAAACACAGACACATAGGTACACACAAAAAACTAAAGGGTTTGAGTCAACAAAGTGAAAGAGACCTCGATGTAAAAGGTTGTGTCAATACTATGCATTGTCTCCAAATTAAGAAATAACACATAGAACAATTCTTAAACAAAGAGAAGAATGTAAGGATTGATCGCTTCAAGAGAATAATGCACCCAAAAGTCAGCGAAGCAACCAATGTCGAAGAGAGAAAGAACATATACTCAGGATGAAGAAGATGCATATCTTCGATTTGGTATACACAATTGAGAAGAGAAAGAGAATTTAGGAGAGAGATGAAGAAGCTAAAAAGGAATGAAAATTCCATGAGAGATGGCTCCATAGGTCCTCAGAACCAAGGAGAGTTGAAAAAATGTGTTGTAAATCTGTAGACCTAGGGAAGGTGAACAAAAGGCTCTATAGGTACTCTCTCCTATAGAGTTGAACAAATTGCACCGGAGGCCCACAAACCAACGGTGAAAAAATCCTGCAAGATGAAAGCACTTTATAGGTCCTCAAACTTGCAAAGAAGGCGTCCTAGGTACTCTCTCATGAGGGAAGCCTGATGTAGGGGACTTTGTAGAGTCAGATTGGCCCTTACACGTGCTCAGTCTTGCAAGGTTGATTGAAAAGTAGCTTCATAGGTGCACTTGCAAATCAACATGTTAATCCATAGACTAAACATGTTAGGAAATCTTGATGCAAAGGATCTCTACAGGTTCTCAGTCCTACAAAGAAAGAATAATTAGAGAAGCCTGTGGCTACTACAAGATGCATTGCAGGACAATCACATAAAAGAAGGGTCTAGTTAGGCTGCCCCCAAGCTAGACGCTAATGAATTCATTCAAGAGAAAAGATTTCAAAGGGGGTCCCTTAGGACCTTTCAAAAGTAAAAGGGGTCCACTCAAGGGATGATTCATTTTAAAGACATAAAGAAGAGAGGGGGTCCTTGAGAAGGATGCACATCTCTAGAACAAGTTATCACTTCCCCCAACATACGAGGGAGGAGAACCATGAAAGATATTTAGAACATATAGGATAGAGGTAGACCTCAATATCACTTGTCATTTGAACAAGAGGCAGGTGAATCAAAAAATAAATGAGTGATGGGACCTGAATCACAAAGTTTTTGTATTTTATCCTTCAAAGCCTTACATCGCTAGTGGAATGGCCAAGCACTCGATGGTCTATGCAGAAATAATTTTTTTCTTTATCATGCTTATGAAACTTCTTAGGTGTTGGAGAAGGAAGAGTAATCAAGTGGGCTTTTAGAAGCCTAAAAAAAATATGCTCTTGCTTAGATAAAGAATAAGGAGTAGGAAGCAACCCTTTCTCTTGTGGAGAAAGAATCGATTGCTTACAAGAAGAAGACAAGAAGATAGCAGATAAAGGTGGATGAATAAATCCATGAGAACAAGGTTGAGTGGAATTCATGTCATTCAACCATAGCTTCCATTTAGATTTTTCATTCAAGCAATCACACCCCAAATTATGCTTACAAGGTGCACATTCTATAGCGACCTAAATGTGTTATTAATTACACTCACAACCTTTACGCCCATAGCCATATTTAGAGACATGCTTAAAGCCAGGGCCATAACAGGCTTGCAAATCTTGAGAAGGAGGAGGATCTTCATAGAGAGCATTGTTCTAGTAATGGGGATCACACTCTTCTATGGGATCACCATCATCCTTCTTGATAGGACTACCAACATTAGCCTCTTCAATAGAAGTGTGATCATCTTCCTCAAAAGGAGGATCAACACTAAGAATATTATAATTTATGTTCACGTTATCCCACGATACAAAAGAATAAAAATCTTTGATAGTGGGTTTCAATGATGTTATTGGAAGGTCTAAGTGGATTGGGGTGACTTTATTTTCTCCAATGAAGGATTTCGTAAAGTCTAGAGAACCGCAATCATCACCAAGAAATGCATTTTCTTGAGAAGAGGTAGAAGGAGCATGCTTAAGATCTCTTGCTTCAGAAGTATCTTCTTCAAGGACATCTATCTCATAAGCATCCTTTGTAGTAGGCATTGCTGGAGTAAACATCGACACATTAGAAGAAATTGAAGGAATAAGAGTAGGCACAATCGAAACTTGACCGATAGCTACCATTTCACATAAGTGCATAGCATTAGGGTTAGCTCTGACTGTGACTACTGGATTATTGCAAATGAAATTAATAGATTTATGCAAGGTAGATGTGATTGCACTCATAGCATGAATCCATGGTTTACCAAGAAGAAGGTTATAAGGTAATTTTCTGACACAACATATATAAGGGTGGGCATGATAACAGGTCCCAACCTAAAAGGAAAAACTATTGTGCCTAGGGCTTGTCAACTAACATTATCGAACCCATGAATGTCAATAGAATAAGCATTAAGAGAAGATGAATCAATATTAATATTAGGAAATATATCAATGTTGCATACATTGAGCGCTGGACCAACATCAACAAGAGTACGCCTAATGCTAATATTATTAATATTAACTATAATCATTAGAGGATTTTCCTACTTCTTCACTTTCATGGGCGAAAGTTCCTGTGGATAGAACTATTATCTCCTGGATTTGCACTCTTTTGAATCTAAAATTCAACAATCCAGTGAAAACATGGGAATGATCCCAAAGTGTGGGTTCCTTATATGAGATCAAACCTCCAAAGAAGGCCGGCTTCCTTTGGTACTCACCTAAAACTAATCTACTAAACTTGTAGAGGAAAAAGGTAGAAGGAGATAACATAAATTGAAAAACTACTCCTATGGCGATGCACCAAACTAAATTTGGACATAAAATTCAAACTGCAAACACTTGAATACAATGACAAAAATTAGACTTGCACAACCTACTTTTGTGTATCTTTGCATAAGTACTTTATAAAGAGGCCCTGATGCTAAAATCTTAGGAGGAAGAAATATTCATAGCTAAAAGAAAACTTGCATTTCTTGACACAGATTATAACCTATAACAAATACACTTTTTTGCAAAAGGTGCTAAGCATGAGACAAAATTTCCAGGAAATGAACAAGATTTCACAAGTAATTTGAACAATCAATTAGATGCACACAATGAAAAAAAGAGTAAAAAGGAAAAATTATCCAATCACTGGTATCCAAGGATGTCAGTGATATTCATGTCCAAAAATGAGTTACAAAATACAATATTTTCTCCAAAGGACTCACAAAAGTCATAAAATAGAAAATAACAAGAACTGATTACAAATGAGTCACACAAGTGACTATATCCATCAACTCCCAAATAGTTGCACCAAAGAAGGAACTAGAAGCTTCTTTGGGTCGGATGCCTCCAAAAATCCTAAAAAGAAGCAACTAAAACCTCTCCAAAAGAGCTCCAAAGTGTTGAAGAAGTCAAGTTTGACCATGTCAAACATTAAGGAACAAGAAAATGATGCCTAAATCCTCTCCATCTCTCCAAAAAGCAAATAAAAGCTCCCTATATGCTCTCCACATGTTTGCAAATTTTCGTCCAACATCCCTAGATGCTTGCAAAGGAATCAAAACTCAACTAAATCATTTAAAGCACTTACAAAGCATACTACATGATTTTTTCATTTAAAACAACAATTTGACTAAGTGATTCATAACAATATCACTTAAAATCAAATGCTTTACATTTGAAAATCTATGCAAAAACAAAATACAAGGCTTGACCATGTGTGAACAAATGTAAAAAGAAAACTAAGTCCGAAGGACTCCTAAGCATTAATGCACAAAGAGTTTATGCAAAACTCACTAAGGCATAGCATGGGGTATTAGTTCATTTCAAATATTTAAAATGAAAAGAAAAAATTCCCTTCACCAATCGGCTAAAGCTAGGGTTGAAACACTAAAAGTAAAAACACAAGCAAACTCAACTTCACATTTCATTTTTGTATTTGGTATTCTTTGTTTTCTCAAGCTGTACTGCCATGATTGGAGTTTTTGAAGCTTCCAAAAAGGGTTTTTGATGGCGGATTTCTGATGAATAATGCCTTCTCCAATTCATTCTCATGCTAAGTCGACATAAAAACTTGGGTGAGCAAAAAAATTCTGCATTCTTTCTTTTATTTCTTTTGTGGCCGTTTCTTTGTGACTAAAATCTAGAAAAGTAGCTTCTCCTATAGTGTGATCCTTTTCTCCTTTTGATGATTAGTTGAAATAAGAACTATCTTGATCAACTATTCCACACAAAAATGCCTCCCTTGAAAGAAAATAGTTTGTAAAATGATTCAATTCCATTGCATAGTACGGGTATAATTCAAAGGCTCTACACATCTCTTCTATTCCTTCATGAACACTACCCCTTTCAAAGGATTCTCTCATTCATAGCCATGGCTTCACATAGTGAGGGTTTAATATCTAGGTTTTCAATACTCACAACTACTTCACAAATGACTTTAGATAACATTTTTGTTTGCTTGTATTTCTTTTGTCATGGACGATCTGGGTTTTGAGCTTAACTATATATTTCATTTTTACCTATCACTCCTTGCATATGCACTAGATTATGACCAAGGGTTTTATAAATAAAATGAGAACCATTTCTTGCTGTCCTAGGTGTATTTGTAAAAATATCTCAATGAATAATATTGCCTCTGTTTTAATATTCACTAGAAGCATAATTATTTTGGAGGACACTGTTTATTTGATATGGAATCCATGAATGAAAACCACTGCCATTTATATTTTATGTAATGTCTCCATTTGTTTTCCATAACTTACTTTTCCTTATATTGCACTGTTGAAACCTTTTTTCCATGAAACCTTTGATGACTGCTTCTTTAAGACTGAGATCTCCGTGATGTATGACTGTTCCTTTATCTTCGTGACTAATATTCTTTTGCTATTGTCATATTCCCCATATATAATGACTTCCCATTATGCTTGCTCATTTTAGAAAATAAGATCTGCCTCTATTTCTACACTATCATGATAGTACCATCATTTGTTATCTCATTTATACGTCCATTGGATAGTGACCTAGAAACTACCATCATTTCAAGCAACTACATACATTTTTATCTCAGCATCTTGATTGCATGATTGAATCTGCATATGCATTTCTAAAACTCTGTCATCTCTGTGGTGACTACTTTATCACTAATTTTATGCCTTAATTAAGATTCAAACCAATGATACTATTCCCTACATACTTTGCACATGCCTACTCTCTTGAGGGCACTTTATACTAGTGGCATGATGAATGGTTTATTTGTATAATGATAAAAAAGCTTCAACCTTGTCTTGCAATGTGATGGTTGACATTCTTTATGTTAGATCAATTTGTTACCCTCTTTTGAAAAATTGAGATGGAGAGCCTGTGATTGTCCTCTGTTATCACTTCAATCTTACTGTCATTATATTTCTTTCATTCCTTCTCTTGACTATTACTACACCCTTTTGCAAGGATTCCATTATAGACCACTATACCTAAAACAGTCATAATGACTACTGTCATGTAATCTAGATGGCTAACATTCACTATTCTTCATATCTTCTCTAGTGTGGTATACATGCTTATTGAGATTTGATTGATAACATGCACTTGCAAAACTGTTCCTAATACTTGCAAATGAATGTGGCACCTTTATATTGCATGAAGACTATGGTTGTGAATGAACACCAGAGATGAGAAATACTTATTCCATAAGCTACTATAAATTACCATAGATAGCTCATCATTCCTTATTTGATGTTCAAAATAAATGTTATGTGTTTCATTAATGCCATGTTTTCTTTATAGTGATGATTGTGTTTATTGAATTGTCATGGTTTTATAACAGAAATCTAGCACCTTAGTAGATCTTAACTCTGTCAAAAACACAAAATGATAGCACGCTGGGCTCAACCCTCGTGGGAGCCACATTTTACCCATGTGCTATAATTTGATGAAACAACATAGTAACAAGGATTTCACCTATACCTACACAAGAAACAAACATATTAGATAAAAACCGAGCATATGATGAATGTTTATATGAATTCCTTTGTTTTCTTGGACTTTTGTGATATGCAAGCTATTTTAATGTAGATGAAGGTCAAGCTATATGTTTTTAGATGTTTGTAGATATACTGATAGGTGATCCTTCATTGCTATAACAACACTCTCTCTCTCAGATGTAGGAAATCAAGAGTAGCAAGGGAGCAATAGCTAGATTGAAGACAAACGTGAAGGACTGGAACATATTCATTGAAAGAGTTAGTCTCATGGCTTGTGTGACATTATCCATTTACATTATCAATAAAGATTACTTTTCTTGAAAATATTGTGCAATCTTTCCTATATTATATGCATCTACATAAATTCAATCTAGTAATGTAATCTTCCGATTTTGTTTACTCACATGAATGTGACATAGTAGAGTTAAAATATGCCTTCTTTTCACTTGTAACAAGAACACAATATTTAGTGAATCCACGCGAATATGAGCTATCAATGCATTAACATTTTCTAGCCTGGTAGAAGAAGGCAAGAGGATATTTTGTGAGGATTCCTAAAGCATACCTTGGTAAACCAGAGCAGACTGAAGCAAGTCCCACATCGATATCTTAGCTGGAGTAACTTGAAGTTGCTCAAAAATATCGTAATCACTAGGTGCTTTAATCGTAGGTTTAGGAGCTTGAAGAAGGCCTTTTTGTTTATTCATTCTATTCTTATAATATGGGATACCACTTGTAAGAGGGATCCTTAGAAAGATTAGGAGAATCACCATCAGATGGAGCACTATTAATATAAAAAATCCTTTTAGGAGAAGAACTAGCTGGAGTTAGGTATGTTGGAATATGGATTTTGATGTTGTCATTGATGGCAACTGAAGTCATTTCCATGGTCCATAGATTAGTATCTAGTCATATCGACAGATAAATTGTAATACTATGTGTTATCAATAGAATACTTGAAGAATAGGGTATCCGATCAGTTAGTTGATTTGTCTACTTCATTGGAATGTTGTTTTGAGTTGTGGATCCCTGAGATTGCTTGTTGAGCACACATGTTATCTTATTACTAAATTTTGTGGTGTTGCATTAGTTTTTGTACGAGCTTGGAGGTCTGGTAGGATTTTTTCTGATTATTTGCTCATTGTGGCCGACTCAGTGAATGTGGCGTGTTGTGGATGTATAGAGAGTAATTATTTAAATTCTTATTATGTTCAAACATTTAATTATGGGTTCCAGCTATAGTCTAGCTGACTTGTATGAGTGCACATCAAAATTGTTCATGATTTGGGCCGACAGTTGATAATATTTCCAAGTTTTATTAAGGCCGACCAATAGCGACTTAATTTATAGATGCAAATATATATAAGATATTTGATATATCATTTGGTGCAAGAGAAAGAGAAGTGTGGTGGTGGATAGTGAACATCAAAAGTGAGATTAGGTGATTATGCATAGTTTCACTTGTGCATTAATATTTTTGCAATGCGAGTTGTGTAGAGCAGAGAAAAATTGTTGGACCAGTCAAAAGGACAGAAGATTATCCACAGAGCTTAACAAGAACTATAATCAAGCATAGTAGATGCTATTTCATCAATTCACTCTTTTGGATCTATTCCAAATCATTGTAGGGCAGTGATCCCATCCATTTTGAGCAGCGAGCTTTAGGCGGTGAGCTTGGATGCAAGTGCATTCCCATTTTTTTACTTTTCATTTTGGGTATACTCATATTATATTGTGGATTGTCCATCCACCGTGGTTTTTCCCCTAACAAGGTTTCCACATAAAATTTTTGGTGTTATGGGGTTGTGATTATTTTCTATTGATGCATGTTTCTTTTGTTGAATGGTTAAGTAAGTTAAAAGAAAAAACAATAAAATTGAATTTTTGCACAACACTGATTCAATCCCCTCTTAGTGTTGCTTGTTTCCAACAATTGGTATCAAAGCTCGTTCCTCGAAAGAAGTCTTACAACTTGAGGAGATCTTGGAAAGTGTTTCTCAATGGATACAAGCAGTATTCAACAACAAATTATGGTGGCCCTAGATGATCTTGACTAGATAAAATATGAGAACTGAGAATTACAAGAAAATATTGAGAATGTAAAAAAGTTCATTCAGTCACTAAAAGAAAAAATTAATGAATCAAGGGAGAAAAGAAAGGAATTATGTGGTCAACTCAAATAGAAGAACAAAAGCATGGAAAATGAACAACTCAGTATGGCTTTGAAAGAGAAAACATAAGAATGTGAAAATTTCTCCAAAGAGAATGCTGGCTTGAAGCATGAAATGGAATCTATCATGATGAGAATAACCAAGGAGATTGAGGAAAGGAAGAAGAATGAAGAAAAACTTACACAGTCTTTGAAAGAAAAATCTGAACAATGTAGCCAACTAGATAATGAATTGGAGCAATCCAAGAACAATGAAGAAGTGTTTGAAAATCAACTTGATGATCTCAGAGATGAACTTACTATTTCAAATGAGTATAAGGAGAAATTCAAAGAAAGCTTAGCCAAACTTGATGAACTAATCAAAGGACAAAGGAATGATGGTGATAGACGAGGTCTTGGATATGAAGAAGGAGAAAGTTCTAGATCTAAACAAAGAAACTCTGGACAAAGGAATTCTAGACAAGGAAGATTCAGACAAGGAAATCAGATGCAAGGAGCCATAAGAAATCTGGTAAGGCAACCAAATGCTCAAAGATTCAATGGCTACTATTATGTTTGCAACAAATTTGGTCATATGGCTTCTCAGTGTAGGAGTAGAATGAATATATGTAGACCATCATTTTTAGGTCATTGTTTTAATTACTATAAGTAAGGTCACAAGTCAAGTGAATGCAGAATTGCGATAAATAACTTTTATAGAGATGTCAGATGCTATGCATGCAATAGATTTGGATATATTGCTAACCAATGTAGATCTAGACAAATTTAGTGGAACAGTTGGCCTGGATAGATAAATGATGTGTGTTACAATTGCAACAAATTTGGCCACATTGCTAGATTTTGTTGGAACATAAGAGGTTTGGTAAAACAAAACATACAATAGGATATCAAAGGAAAATGAAAAGTCACTATTGATGTCATTAGAAAGAAAATGCAGAAGAAACGAGTGAAGAAAAATCCCTTTGTAGAAGGAAATATGCCAACACCAGAAGCAACTTTTGGTAATTCCTCAGGCAATTAATTTTAGGCCTCTGGCCTAGGGGAGCTATCAAGAAAAAATCCTAAACCCCTCCTTTTTGCAAGTGATTGGTATTGGAATCTGGATGAGTCCAGTAGGAGAATTGATACTTTTTAGATGTTGAGAAATGAACTAAAATCATTAGTGAAGAATATTGGAGATCCGCATAAGAGTTGTCTATCTCGGTGCCTGAAAGAAAGGAAACCAAATGAGTTAGGGCAAGGGAATTTATTGCAAACTAAAGGAGTTAGGTATGTGGACAATAAAATAATGGCTTCAACGCTCATTGTCATATTACATTTGGAGAAGAGCGTTTTGAGAGATTTGAAGTGATCATTGCCAAACTGTGGAGAGATTCAAGCATAAAGGAGAATCTGCGATCAAATTTTGTTTCGTCCCCGAAAGGTATTTATTGAAAACCTATAAATTTGTGTGATTGCAATCATGTCCACTCCTCTGGTAGTCAAAGTTAAGGATAGGCCATGTCCAAAATTTAAATGACATCCATATAAGTCCATAGATACAAAGCCCTTAGGTGCATTTTCATCGGTGCTATATAGAGTTACATATTGAGGATATTAGGGCTTATGTGCATGCAAACATTGAAGATTTGGAAACCTCTCATTTATTGGATTTGTATTCTCATCACATAATTCAAGAATATTTTACTATGAAACCAGAGTTTAAAACCCTAGAAGATAAGAAATTTGTGTAATTTACAAAATTTCACACATTTGAAGATGGATAGGTTTGATATGTGTTGAGCCATGTCCATGATGAATTCATGTGGTTGGATGGGCCATTCAAAATCACAAAAGAAGATATATGTGTAGTTACAGGTCTAAATTCCACCGATAGACTTCCAGTTTTGAAGTCTGTGAAGAATGATAAGGTTACTGATGTGATGGGCTCAAAATGGGACAAAAGAGCGATGACGATAGATGATATTGCCGCAGTGGATGTAAAATTTGCATCAATGGTTATCCGCTATAAGATTTATCACTCAATCTGGGAGAATTCAGTATCCAACACAATTATCTATGTGGCATATGAGATGGTTAAACAAAATGTAGACTATGACTTGTGTGAACTACTCAAAAGATAGTTATTGGAGAATTTGGGAAAAATAAAGAAGGATAAGAAGAACATATTCAAATATGGTAACCTGCTGATATGTATATTTTTCTACTTCTCAGGTGAGGTTTTGGGAGTTGGTAAAGATCAATGGAATAATGATGTGCTAGTAGCTGTTCAGATAGGGAATATTTTATTTGGACTGGTGATTGATAGACCCACAATACAATCCTGTGGGTTACTTTAATTTTTTTCAAAATTTGATGCACACTAGAGAGATAATTCCTGCCACAATAGTGGAACAATACAAAGACACTATTTTCTTCATGGTAGACATTGACCAGTGTCATATGGAAGCTGTTGATCCTAGAATAGTTTGGATCATGCCTATGGGTTATGAAGTAGATGAGAACATTTTGAAGATATATGCAAAACACTTGCTGAATTCACTACTAGATCAGGGAGAAGAAAGGTTTGGAACCTATGCAGAGAAATTTTTTTAGGTTCATTCAGAATTGAACAAGCCCATGATAGTCAGAAGGGTAAGAAAAGAGACAAAAGGTCTTGTAGAGAGTATGGGAATTCCTATGCAACAACTGAAAGAAGCGAGAAGGAAAAGAGATGAAGCTGAAGCAACTCAAAAGAAAGAAAAGGCAGGATCAACTATTTTGGGAACATCTCCTGCTCACACTAGATCTACCAAGAGTTCCCCTGTAGCTCTATCAAATCAAGCCGAGGCTTCCATAAAAAGGAAGAAGAATAAAAGCACAAGATCTTACAAAGTTGTGTCTATAGATGAAGAGGAAGAAACTGATTCAGAAGTAGTAAGAGAGATAAAGGCTACTGGAACTCAGGCTGTCAAATTGAACAAGAGAAAATCATTCGGCAAAGGAGAAGAAGCAAAGAAAAAGGCCAAAGTTGACAAGCACAGTATGACTATTGAGGAAGTTGAGAATGCAATGGTGAAAGATGGAAATATCAAGCCACTCTGTGATTGGTATGAGACCTTTGATGAATCTAGTTAGATAATTCTTGAAGAAGCTATAATAAAGCATATGAATGTCTTTAATAAAGCTCTTGTGGAAATCATGCCTTGTTTGTGTACAAGTTTGTATAATTCTTTGGAATTGAGGAGGTTGAGTGCTAGATCAGAAGAAGAAAATCTGAGGAAGAGTGTTCTTGCTGATTTGTGCCTTGAAATGACAATTGAAGAGATGGATTTATTCCTTGAAAAAGGAAAAAGGGAGTTTAAGAGAAAGACAAGGGTAAATAAACTCATGCTTGGTGAAACTGATGTTGTCAGAGAAACTACAAAAATTCTGGAAGAATTTTTGTCAAGGGATAAGATTAACATTGAGAAAATCAATATTGAAAATGTTCAAGAAAATGAAGAAGTGAATGTGGAAGTAAATGTAGATAAAGAAGAGAATGTGAGTGAGGAGAACATGAATTTATTTGATCCTCCAAAATTTGAGAATATTCTGACTTCTCCTAGTAAGGAAAATACAGAGACACCTGTGGTAACTAAGGTCCCTATTGAGGTGTTAGTTGAGGAAAAGGAAGTGCATATTGAAGAAGCTGAAATGCCTAAAGTCAATCCTAAATCAGAATCCAAGGCTGAAAAATAAAAGGATCAAGTAGTTAGAATAGAGGAAGTGAAGAGATCTCTATTGGAGCAACATGAAGAGTTAGATCTTGAATTGGATGAAAGCTCAATTAACCTATCCACTCTGTCTCCAATTTAGATGATGAAGGTCGCTAAAATTTCTCAAGCCAAAGCTAGTGAGAGGATACTGAAATCTCACATAGAGGATAGTGAACTGTTGAATCTTGCATATAGAGTCTTACAAAAATTAGTGCCTACTTATGTTATGGACCCATCAAGTTCCTCCTTCGGTGAGTTAAAGAAGCTAATAAATTATGCAAATTCTCATTTTGAATCTTTTGAGAAATTAGCTTTGGTTAAAGTGAAAAAGGAGTTCAAGGAAAAGAGAGTTGGTAGCCTAAATGAATTGATTGCTAAAGACAAAGATCTGTTAGGCACTAAAAATATTCAAGGTACTATGTCTGAAGGAGGAAAAGTATACAAGTATTTCTTGGTCTTGTCAAAATTTACTGAAGAAAATGAGAAGTAGGTGAAAGACATTGAACAACAGTTGGTCACTCTTTCCAATACTTTTGACCCATTAGCCAGAAACGTTGGTAAATGAAGAAAGCTAGGTAATGTCTTTATTCAACCAAATAAAGAGTCTGAAAATGGGAAGATTATTGGGAGAGTATGTGAACTCAGGGGACTAATAAGTAAAAATATTGAGATAATGGTGAATGCTTTGAAAGAGGCTAAAGATGTTATGGCTGCTCTAGATCCAGTAAATCTCGAAGCAACATAAACTTTGTCGTATCTTCTTTGTGGTCATATAACCATTTTGGAGAGTTTGAGAGGTGTTTGGGACTCAAAATTAAGTGGACTGAAGAATGACTTTGCAGACTTTTTCAAATTTTTGTAAGTCTTAGGTTATATTTGTACAATTTTGCAATTTTGGATTCCCCGATTTTTTCATTGATGTCAAAGGGGGAGAGAGTGTAGTGAAAAATTCCTTGACATTCTTAGGGGGAGTAGTATTTTGAATTTTGGCAGTGTACCTACCAGCTTCGACACTTAGTCATTTTTCACTAAGTTAAAAGACAACAATAAAATTGATTTTTTTCACAACACTAATTCTCCCCCCTCTTAGTGTTGCTTGTTTCCAACAAGGTAAATAACCGGTCTCTTAGGCCTTTGAGGGGCAACAAAGAAATAGATTAAATTTACAAAATCATCACAACTAGTGGAATAATTATTCGAAGAAATATTATCAACATTGATCCAAGGGGGATCAAATGTGGAAGGAGATTCACCATCCACTAATGCAATGTCTCTAGAAGAGAATGCATCAAAATGAATAAAAGGTAGGGTAACATTAAGAAAAGTAGAAATGATTTCATCCTCTTGCGCCAAAATATCCTTACAAGGAATTTGAAGAGAGGGATCTGTTGACAATACAAGGGCATACAACTAAGAGGGGGGGTTAATAAGTTGTCACATAAATTCAAAACTTATTCAAATTATTAACCTTATTCTTAGATCTAATAATTAACCATGAAAGCATGAATCAACAACACATCATAAACACACATAACACCAAGATTTTTTATGTGGAAACCCTTTTAGGGGAAAAACCACGGTGGAAGTTAGTCCACAAAATTATACCCTGTTAAAAGTATAATGGAAATGAAATATGGGGAATACACATGCATTTAGGCACATTGCCTAGAGCTCATTGCTCAATTACAAATGAAGACACACTGTCTTACAAAGAGATTCATATTAAAGCCATCTAGATTTTAAACTAAGAAAATAACATCCGCTAATGACTGATTACAGTTCCAATTAAGCACATGGACAATTCTTCACTCTTCTTCACACTTTGATCTGCCTTCAAATGATATTCACACACACACAAACACACACTTGGAATCCACTAGCATATATTCATGCTTCAATTTGAATAAAAAATTGCTCTTATATATCCAAAACATGAAATTTCATTGCTACAAGTCAACCACAAAGAAATAATAAAATGAATATAAACTATCAGCCCAAATCATTAAAGATTATCAACATGTATCAACCAAAGTCAGCCACAAATTAGTGAGGACCCAAAACAATATCTCCAACATGAAAACACTTCAATTAATTGCTCTTTGAAGATCCACAACATGCTTCAACACCATGTCGGCCAAGAACAAGAAAAATATGAACACGCAAAAGAAAATTGCCAATCATGATCACAACGATTAATGCAGACATGCAACAAAGATAGAGAATGATCTAGAAACATCCACAAGCAACATGAATCACTAGAGAAGCATCTGCAACAATTGAACTAACTGAAATAGTATCATCCTTAATCAAGAACATTGACTGAAGAAACAAAAAAATGTCTGAATGGAAATATTCATAACTCGATCAAATTTTCATGCGGATCTTTGAAAATCAACATGGATAAACTAGATACACTCAGAAAAAAACCATTTAGTTCACAACCTTTGATCATCAATGTACAAAACATACTGACAAACTGAAATTCACTTTACCACTAACAACCAACAATGTATTTCTTTACAATTTTCTCAATATCCTCGACATATACAACTTCAAATGCATTTATGCTAATAGTGTTGACATCAATGACAACCACATATCAGAAGAAAAACCACAACATTCAACAATATCGTCCTTTGGAATTGATAGCAACACATGATGTGAAAAACACCATCAACACAACTAACTCCTAGCACTTACTCTCCCTTAGATTCTGACTCTTTTCTCCTCAACTCTTTCACATGACTCTTCTGCCACATGACTCTTCTTTTTAGATAATTACCATTTTTTCACATGACTCTTATTTTTAGATAATTACTAGTTTTTCACATGACTCTTCTCCCCCTTTGAAATCAATGACAAATTTCTCTAAGCTTTGAACCACATATTTGAATTTTTGAACATTTGACTACTCCCCCTGATTAGTAGTCACCACAACATCAATCCAAAACAAGATATGACTGTGAAATGCACAGACTGATGCACACATTGCATTGCATCCTAGTTACAATTAGGAGGGGTAATAACCACTAACTTCTCTTTGAGATAATCAAAATTATCCTTAGGCAATGACTTGGTAAAGATGTCTACAATCTGCTCCTTAGTAGGCACATACTCCAATCTAACTTCCTTTTCACTTACCTTCTCCCTCAAAAAGTGAAACTTGATAGATATATGTTTTTCTTTTGAATGCAGTAATGGATTCTTGGAAATGTTAATAACACTTGAATTATCACAGAATACACCAATAGGCTCATCATATACAACTCTAATATCCTTCAACATTTGCTTCATCCATAGGACTTGAGTACAATTATTAGCAGAAACAATGTATTTGACCTCTGCAGTAGACAAGGAAATGGTATTCTACTTCTTTCTTAACCATGAGATTAGCTTCTTACCCAAGAAAAATGCTCCACCACTAGTACTTTTTCTGTCATTCACATCTACTACCCAGTTAGCACTAGTAAAGGCACTCAAAGTAAGATCATCATCTTTAGGATACCATAGACCAAGATCAATAGTTCGCTTCAAGTATCTAAAAATTCTCTTCACAATAGTCACATGAGATTCTTTTGGATTAGCTTGAAATCTTGCAACAACACATACAACATTCATGACATTAGGCCTAGTTTGAGTTAAATGCAACAATCCACCAATCATTGATTTGTATCTTGTTTGATTTGCTTTTAGAGAATCATCTTTTGTTGTCAACTTGCATCCGGTCACCATGGGTGTACCAACTAGCTTTGAATCTTCCATACCGAACTTCATCAATTCCTTCACATACTTGGATTGAGATATAAAAATACCTTTATCTAATTGAGTAATTTGCAATCCCAAAAATAATTTCATCTCACCAATCATAGACATCTCAAATTCATTCTACATCTCATTAGCAAACTTCATGCACAAAGCATCACCTCCTCCAAAAATAATATCATCAACAAAGACTTCAACAATCAAATATTTATCATGATCAATCTTGAAATATAGATTACAATCAACAATACCTTTGTTAAATCCAAGCTTCAACAAATACTTGTCCAATCTTGCATACCATGCTCTAGGGGCTTGCTTGCATACAATGCTTTCTTCAACCAAAACACCATATTTTCTTTATCAGTCAATTGGAATCCATTAGGTTGCTCAACATACAATTCTTCTTCTAATTCACCATTTAGAAAGATGATTAGACATCCATCTGATAAACTTTGTAGTTCTTGTGAGCAACATAGGCAAGAAATAATCTTACAACTTCAATTCTAGCAACAGGGGGAAAGGTCTCTTCAAAATCAATTCCTTCCATCTGTGAATATCCTTTATATACCAATCTTGCTTTGTTTCTAACCACTTCACCTTGCTCATTTAGTTTGTTTCTAAATACCCATTTAGTTCCAATGACATTCTTATCCTTAGGTCCAAGAACACGAATCCATGTATCATTCTTTTCAGTCCGTTTTAACTCTTCTTTCATTGCTTCAATCAATGCTCATCTTTACATGCTTCATTCACACTAGTAGGCTCAGTTTTTGAAATCAAGCAATATTCTTCTGTAATCTTTCTCCTAGTCTAGACACCTTTATTCTTATCACCAATAATCTGATCTTTTGAATGATTCAATCTTACATACCTTAGAGTCTTCTTAGGATTTTATTCAACTTTAGGATCTTCTGATCTCTCATCTGCTCTTTCACTAGTTTATCCTTCTTCATTCTCCTGATTTACTGGATTGATTTGCACTTGATTTGTAGTCTAAAATTGCTTTCCTTCATTTGTACTATCATCCAGATCATCAAAGTCATATCCACAGGTTTTGGATGGTGCACCTAAGTCTTCATCAACCTTAACATTTGCACTTTCAACCATTTTCTTTAATATTTTATTGTAGCACCGGTAGGCCTTGCTTTTAGTAGAATAACCTAGAAAGATACCTTCATCACTCCTAGCATCAAAATTTCCTATGGCTTCATCTCTCTTAATATAACATTTGCTTCCAAATATCTTGAAGTATTTAACAATAGGCTTTTGACTAGTCCTTATCTTAAAAGGGGTCTCACCTAGTATCACCTTTGATTTGTACCCAGTTAAGTGTGTACACAAAATACTCACAAATTCTCTCCAATAGATATGAGGAAAATTTCCTTCTAGCATCATAGTTCTAACAACATCTTCAATTGTTCTGTTCTTCCTTTCCACAACTCCATTTTGTTGAGGGGTCCGCGGTGCAGATAATTGTCTCTTTATTCCATTCTCTTCACAAAAAGAATTCAACTCACTAGAGGTGAATTCACCACCTCTATTTGATCTCAGACATTTAATCTTCAAACTTGTCCTTGTCTCAACCATAGCTTTAAAGATCTTGAACTTTTCTAGTGCTTCACATTTTTCCCTTAAGAAGGTAACCTATACCATTCTAGAATAATCATCAATGAGTAACATGAAATACCTGTAACCTTGTAAACTTTTGACCTTAGAGGGACCACACATATCAATATGCACAAGTTCTAACAATTCATTTGAACAATGCCTTTTAATTCAAAATGAAATTCTGGTTTGCTTTCCCAATTGACATTCCTTGCATATTGCATTAGTAGGTTTCACCAACTTAGGTAGATCTCTCACATCCTTAGTGTAACTTATCTTGAAAATATTATCAAAGTTAACATGACACAACCTCCTATGCCATAAACAACTTTCATCGACTTGAGAAATCAAACAACTTTTACTAGCAACACTCAAGTGAAAGATATTACCTTTTGTCTTTGTACCTGATGCAATTTCATTTATGGAACTCAATATTCTGCACTTTCCATCCTTGAACTGAAGATTGTATCCCTTATCAACCATTTGACCAACACTCAAAAGATTATGCTTCAAGCCTTCTACATACATAACATCATTAGTATTATGCTTACCATTAAGAGAAATGCAACCTCTTCCACGGATCACACCAGTTGTATTATCATCAAATCTCACAATGCCACCATCATACTTTTCCAAGCTTACAAACTTAATTTTGTCTCCTGTCATATGATGTGAACATCCACTGTCAATCACTCATTCATCTTTTTCTTCAAATTGAGCAGTTAGGGATTTTTCCACATTAGTACAACCAGTAGATTTAGTAGATACATGATCATTTTCCTTGATAGCAATAAATACCCATTCATCATCACTTCTATTTTGTTTATCAGGTTCATCATCTGTCACGCCTTCATCAGCAACATAGTAACACTTCTTTTGAAATCTAGGATTGTTATGTCTTGGTTTAGCAACTCTTTCCAGACACCTTGATGCAAAATGACCTATCTTATTGCAAGAAAAGCATTTAAGAGGTAATTTTCCTTCATAATTACCTTTTCCTCTCGGTACTCTTTTGACAATAAGTGCTTCCAACTCTTCTAGATCTCTTTCTTCTTCTTCAATCTATTTGATTTCATCCTCATACTTGAATGTCTTTCTAGATGAACTCTCACCCAGATCATATCTCTATCTATCTCTCCCAGAAGTAGTAGCCTTCAATGCATATTCAACCTTAGGAAGGGAATCACCAAATTCGCTCAACTCAAAATCAGTCAACTTACCCACCAATGTATCTTTGGTTATGCTTGTTATAGTCTAGAGCTCTTCAATAGCACTAGCTTTGACTTTGTAAGAATCAGGCAGGGATCTAAGCACTTTAGCAAAAATCTCAGATTCATCCATCTTTCCACTAGCACATCTAATGCCACACATAAGTTCATTCGCTCTTTGCATGAAAGTATTAATTTCTCATCATCACCCATTCTCAACCTTTCATATTTCCCTTTCAAACTCTACAACTTAGAAATATTCACATTAGCATCACCTTCATACAAGGCTTCCAAATTTTTCCAGATCTCATAAGTAGTCTTCAGATCCATAACATTTGTCATCTCAGAATCAGTCAAAACACTCAACAAATCTTCCTTAGCCTAGATATTATACTTAGCATATGTACTATTCAGTGGGATAACATACCTATTACTTGTAATGCTCCAGTAGGGTTCACCAATGCATCTGAGATGGCACTCCATTCAAGTCTTCCACAAAGAATAATTTGTTCCATCAAATCTCAAACTATCCTTCTTGTAACTTGCCATCCCAGATCACCTCAAGCTGTTAAAATTCTTCTAAGGAACCTGCTTTGATACCAATTGTTGGTAATACAAGGGCAAACAATTGAGAGAGGGGGTGAATCAGTTGTCACATAAATTCAAAACTTATTTAGCTTATCAACCTTATTCTCAAATTTGATAATTAACCATAAAAGCATGAATCAACAACACATCAGAAACACACATAACACTAATATTTTTTACATGGAAACCTTGTTAGGGGAAAAACCATGGTGGAGGTCAGTCGACAAGATTATACCTTGTTAAAAATATAATGAAAATAAAATATGGGGAATGCACATGCATTTAGGAACACTACCTAGATCTCATTGCTCAATTAGAAAGGAAGACAAATTGTCTTACAAAGAGATTCAAATTAAAGCCATCCAGATTTTGAACTGAGAAAATAGCATCTACTAATGCCTGATTATAGTTCCAATTAAGCACATGAACACTTCTTCACTCTTCTTCATTCTTATTCACACTTCTTCACAATTCTTCACACTCTGCTATGCCTTCAAATGATATTCACACATGCACACACACTCGACATCCATTGGAATATATTCACACTTCAATTCAAATAAATAATCACTCTTATATATCCACAACATGAAATTTCATTGCTACAAGTCAGCCACAAAGAAATAATAAAATGAATATAAATTGTTGGCCCAAATCATTAAAGATTATCAATGCGAATCAACCAAAGTTGGCCACAACTTAGTGAGGACCCAAAACAATATCTCCAACATGATCCAAAGACAAAGATATCCCCTCTAAAGAAAAATAAGCCTCCTCCAAATGTTGTCCAAAAGTATCCACACTCACGCCAAACTATGAAGAATGATTATGTAGAGAATGAACAAGAGGGTCAGAGTGTTCCCTCTCAACAACTAAAGAAGGAGCATCTCCATCAAAGAGAAGATGAATGCTATCGATGGTGTCCTCCAAATCTGCAATATGAGACTCCAAAAAAAAGTTTGAAATAGCTATCAAGAAGTCATCACTGTATACACCTAAAATTGGTCAAGACATTTAATTAATTAAATACTAGTTATTTAATTAATATTCCATTTACGTATAAATAAATCTTGTATTTATTTATATAGTTCATATCTTCTAATTCTCCAAATCTAAAATCACATTCCTCTAATTTAATTAAATAATTTTTTTCATAAGCTTGTTTTATTTAATTAAGTTTCACTAATCCCAAACTTGGAATTCAAACACATGTCTACAACTTTTCATGCCACCTCACCAAGGTCACATGAAATTAAATAATTCTAATTTTTAAATTAGAATTATGTTCAAAAAATTTTAAAACACATGGCTTATTCCTCTCACACTTCTTCAACAAAATTTGAACACATGGTATTTTTCTCACACACTTGATTCCTTCATCCATTTGGCATGTTGTATTTGGTCAAGGGAACACCTTCTTGATTCTCTCCATCTCCACCATTCATCCCTCTTGTTTGAATGTGGACTGTCAATCATTGCCACATCACAAGATTCTTGGAAAAACCTATAAATACAACCCTTTTCCATAGTATTTTGCATCCCACATTTGAGTAGAGTTATTATGCAGGAATATATTTGAGCATTGGAGCATTTGGAGTCTTATAGTTAGCATTATATATCATTTAGCAAGTTTGCATTATTGCATCATGTTAACTTAGAATCATGTTATAGTTGCATTTTAAATCATGCTTTGATTTATAGTTGCATTTTAAATCATCATATCAATGGTCATTTGAGCATATGCATAATAATTTTAGCCTCTTATCATATCATTAGCATCATAAGTTAGCATCATTATCCATTTTGTTAATATCTGCATTATCATATTATCATGGCTTCCATCACATAGTTTCATGTAGGAACTTATATTTCTTTGCATTTAGAACAACAATATCATTTCTCAAGTTGTCATTTTAACAACCATAGTGCACATATAAAATTTGAGAGCCAATATGGTTTAATAAATCCTTGAAAATAGAGGAAAATGGAACGTTCTTAAAGATTTGTTTCAACTGCAAAATAGAGTAGTTTCTTTGATTCAAATATTTGATATAATACGTCTCATTGATGTTTGTGTGCTTTAGTATTGATTTTCTAACTCTCCCACATTTCACACACACACAAAATGGTGCCCACCATGGGGCCCAACCCCATTTCTAACAATTTTATGAAAAAGTTCATGTAAACAGGCTGGATGTGACGTTTTAGCGCAATTGTGAGTTCTTTCAATGCATACGATAAATCTTTCGGTGCATTTGAGGGATCTTCTAGCGCATCCGACCATTCTTTTAGCACATCCATCAAACGTTTTAGTGCATATAGGGAGTGTTTTAGCACATTCAGTTTTTTCTTTAGTGCATTCAATATCTATCTTAGCACATTGAATAATTATTTTAGCACATTGGGTAGTTGTTTTAGCGCATTGGTTAGTTATTGTAGCACATAGGTGTTTTAGCGCATAAGATGACTATTTTAACGCATAGGGTTAAAATTGCAAAATCCAAGAATTGATTTGTGTTTCCTATTTGTAGGTACTTTTATATGCTGGTCAAAGACAAATTTATCAAACTACTGATGATTCATGCAGGGGTTGGAGTTTTTTAAATGTTTTCTTTTGCTTAAGATAGGAATCTAGCTTAATTAGAAAGGATAAAGAACACCATGCCTTTTGTGCTTGATGAATGATAGGCATATGCTCTCCCTTTAATTGGGTGACCAAAAATCGAGACCCATTCACTTTTGTTTTATCCTTAGAGGGCCTGCCTTGTGGGAAAAAGTAATCACCCAAGGGAATGACCCAACCAGTAACACGCTAAAGCCAAAAAAATTCCAACCGAGATATAAATGTGGGTACTTGGGGAAAGTTCAAGTATCACGAGGATTGTTCTGACAAGAAGGGTAGCAATGGTCTCTTGCCGAATGGATGATCCCCTACGAATGAAATGCCTATACTAGAACCCTTTGTTATAGCAAGCCAAAATCCTTATTCTATTTACTGGCACAAGAATAGTCGTTCTGAAGCCGTCCCACATTTTTTGCGGCTTTTAGTAGAGATGAGAAATATGCCATGGGAGAATCATGGGTATTGATGCTTGGCTACCCTGTAGAAGTGAGTGCCATGGAGGGGTGCCAGTGGGGTCAAACATCTAATCATCCACTAAAAGTAGGTGCAGCTGGAGTAAAATCCAAGTGGGAATCCAATAAATATTGTCCTACACAGCCTTAGGATTGTACATGTTTGATGTGTTTTACCAATGTTTTTTTGAAAAAAATTCAAACAAAACATCACACACTGGAAGTGAAAACCTTGATTTAGAAAACATCGTTTGAAACAAACAATTCTCTGATTGGAAAATAAAAAAAATCAAACAAACTTGCAAGAAATTGTGACACTTTCCCAATTCAGCGCATCCACTACTTGTTTTGGCACATCCATATGCTATTATAATGCATCCACTATATCTGCTAGTGCATCCATTGCATTCTATAGCACATTCACCCATTATTGCAATGCATCCACCCAATACTTTAGCACATTCAAGCTATTCTATAGCGCATGCAACCAATCTTGCAGCGCATTCAAGCTATTTTGTAGCGCATCCAACCAATCTTACAACACATTCAAGCCTTTTTGTGGCACATTCAATCCATTCTATAACGCATCCAAACTGTCTTCCAACGTATTTGTGCAATCTTTTAGCGCATCTAGTTAACATCAAACTAGAGAGTTAAATTCACCATCCGTTTGTCTGTTTGAACTAGAAAATCAAACCATCATGGCTGAGACTGAAGAATACCCCCTTCATAGATTTCATCAACCTAAAATAGATGAGGATCAATTGAATTCTTTAGCTCATTAAATGAAAAAGCTTCAACAACAAATTTGGGATATGCAAAGGGAAACAACCACAAAAAGATATTTGTTGTCAGACATCTATTCTTATTCATTTGACAGAAATATGAACATGACACCTTCTCCAACAACAACTACATCATCCAAGTTCAATTTCTTTGAATTCTTGAAAAATTTAAATGAGAAACCCAAATCAAAGTATTCAAACAAAAAGGATATTGAACAATCTTACCATGTCATGCATCTATCTTCATCTCCCATAAGCCAAATTAAATCTCAAGATTCTTTTACTCAAGTTAACAATTCCATCCAACCACCTTCTTCTGTCATATCTTCTATATCCAATGATTCATGTCAACCTCTCAGTCCAAACCATGTTGTCATAGACTCCTCTACACCTCAAGATCAAAACATTCTTTCCACTTCATCCAATGATACCGAAATGCCACAAGTTATTCCAATCTTTGACCAAGACCCCATCTCCCAAGAATTCTATAATGATCCCCTCCTTTCACTTTTCATCCACAATGATTCCTTTCCATCTCAAGAGAAAAGTATTCTTCCAAGTCCTCCTACCACCTCATCTAATGAATCCATACCATCTCATGATTCCATTGGATCCCAGGAGCATGCTAATTCTTCCATCCTATCTAATTATGTTCTACTATCCAATGATCAAGATATGCTTTCCACAAAATCTCATGATTCCTTTCCTCATCAAAATCAAGATATTCCTTCCATACGACTTCATGATGATTCCACACCTAATAAAGAGCAAGCTACTCCATCTCCTACACCTTGTGATCCTTTTCCAAGTCAATATCAAAACACCCCATCATCCCCATGTCAAGATCCTATCACACCTATACTATCCATCCACGAACCCCACACATACAAATTGGGATCTCCCACCTTTATCTGCTCTGGTATATTTCCAACAACTATCCTTTCATCCATATCATATCCTCCCCAAAATGGACTTGCATCTTGTTTCACAAACAATACATATCCCATTGGTAAATGAATGTGTCAAAGTATGAACTAAAAAGGAAAAGGATTAGGCCTTCATGAACAAGGTATCCTAGAACCCATTTTTTCTCAACAAAATCCATATTATCATGGCCTTGGTTATATACCTAAGTATCCTAGTCCATCAAACCTACTATCTATCCTAGTTCCTCATCTTAATCAACCAAACCTTCCATCTATCCTAGGTCCTCATCCTAGTTCAACAAACCTTCCATCTATCCTAGGTCCATATCCTATTCCTCAAGAACAACAAAGAAACACATACTTGATGCCCTTTCAAAATTCTACCTCCAACAACTCATCCATGATACCTCCATACCATTCATCTCCATCCATCTCTCCTATTTCTCTTGGAAGCAATTTGGGTGCCAAATGTCAAAAGCTTCCATATCAAAATCCATATGTATCAAAGGATCAACATGTCTCCTCGAAGAGGCATGCAAAAATGAAAGAAAATTTGATCCACAATCAAAAGAAAAATAAAAGAGGCCACAAAGGCCCATCAAAGAAAAAAGAAAAATTTCCAAGACCATAAAGGTCCATAAATCAAAAGGAAATTTCAAAAGGCCACAAAGGACCATCAAAGAAAAAAGAAAAATTTCCAAGGCCACAAAGGCCCATAAATCAAAAAGAAAAATCTCAAAAGCCACAAAGGCCACAAAGAAAAAATAAAAGTCAAAAGTCATGTGGATTCCTAAAAGTCTCATAGAAGAAATAAAATCTAAATTGGAATCCAAATTTGTTGATCCAAAAGCTTCCTCCAATCTTCCATCTAAAAACCTATCACCTTCCAAATCCATTTTTCCTCCATCACTCCACCATCTTTCAAGGTGTGTGCCAATGTTGACCTTGTAATCCTTCCCATCTATCCATCAACAAGCTTTCCCACCTCCTATCCATTACTCATCATTCATCCCCCATTATTCTCCTTTAATTCAAACCTTTGGATAAGTCCTTAGTTCTTCCATCATACCTTTAATAGGCCAACATTTATGGGTCTAATTCCCATGGCCATGGTTTATTAGAGGGATATTTGGTTGTGAAACTTGATGCTTAAGTCCTTCTTCCATCTTCCTATCATGCATATCTTATCTTCCAAATTTCCCACCTTTGATCTTGACAAGGTTAAGGATCTTCTTGAACATCATATATCTTATCCTATACACTTTATCCATATCTTTTGTATCATATCCTTCACCTTATCCATATTCCATCATTCTTACTAGATACATCCTTTCTTCTCATCCTTGGTTTTGATGAGGAATAGGGGAAAAATATTTGGGCCTTGTGTATGTATCTTATGTAGTTGATCTTGATCATCCCATTCATTATCCTTGTCCTTGCATTCTTCCATTCCATATCTCCTTGCTTATCAAAATCCATGTCATCATGTCTCTTTGCAACCTTGAATCTTATCATGCAAATCATATTTGAGCCTAGATGTAAAAAATTATCCAATCATCATATCTTTTGTCAATCAATCATCAACAATCATCAATCTTATTGTACTTAGAGGAAATTAGTGATCCTAAGTACTTATCATCATCATGCATCATCTTTCGACAAGAGTTATGTTGCTTGAGTGACATGTTTTGCAGTGAATCTTTAATTTTGATCTATCATTTATCCATGGTTGCATTACTTCTTTTGTGGGGCATCGTGTTCCTTCAACCGGTCATATCATATCATTCCATCTTAAAAATCCAAAAAAATTTAAAAAGTGAAAAATTCAAAAAATAAAAAAATCATAAAATTTGAAAAGGTGTAATAAAAACAAATAGTGAAAACCTAGCAACAGGCGCTATTTGTGATAGGTTAGTTTTTTCCATCTATTTGAGCATGTCGACTATTCACTTTCGCCATCTATCTGCCTATCATCTGAAAGCCTCTTGTACATATCCTGGCATCGTGGTCATGTCTCACCCTAGACTGGGGGAAAAATCCTGAACTCACTGGGGGAAATAAACTTTGAGCTTGAACCAACAGACAAACAAGCAGTAGGACAAACAAAAAACACACATAGATCATAGTGCAACTCAACATTGAACATCAATCACCATCAAAAACACATCAACCATCTAAATAAAAAATCCAAATCAATCAAACTGAAAGAAAACTTCAAATGGATGATGTTCCTTCTGAATAATGGGTTTATCACATCTAACATAAATGTTCAATTGTTGTACTTTGATTTTTGTTATCATATCTTTGGAGCATCTCGATGATGTATTGAACTAGAGGAGCTAGGAAGGAGTATGATTTTTCTTTGTCTGCTATCTGTGAGTTGATCATTATTACTATGAAAATTGTCTCGGGACATGCTCTACAAAGTATCACTAATGAAAATTTGAATTTGCATAGAAAAATGGTTAACTCTTGTCTATTTATGCAAGCAATACTTGGGTCATCTTGGTTTAATTATACTTAGATACTTGTGTTAACTTGCACTATCAAACATCATGGAAGTAGTAATCAGGTCATCATGGTCTAAATATGCCATCGATGCTTGTACTCACTTTCAACATTTTAAAGGCTCAATGATGATTAAAAAGCACAAAAAATCTGTTGTTACGAATGACAACATCTGCATATTACGTCTGCATGATTAAGTAGATTGCATCCATGTTAGTTTGCATCTGTATCTATGGGGATTCCAAAGCAGCAACAAATACACAATGATGTTCTCTCTTATCAATGGATTGCGTACACTTGACATTACCAAAAACACATCATTCTCATATAGAAAATACATCAGTTGCATCAACACTTACATTCATCCATTTGTGCATCACATCATGATATCCACATCAGAAAACACAAAATGATGTGCATTGTATCTCACTTGCATAATCCATATCATCTCATAGAACATGACATGGCATAAGAAGATTAAAAAAAAATTCAGCAGAGTAAGATTTCCAAGGAGAAAAAGTTGTTGACAAACATGACATGGCATAAGAAGATTGAAAGACATATCCAACAGAGTAAGATTTCCAAGAAGAAATTTTTTTCTGAGAAACATGATTGAATAGTGAAGATATAATTCCATTGTTATGAACATCTAAAACCAGTAGTGAAGATATAATGCCATTGTTATGAACATCTAAAACTAGTAGTGGAGATGAATTTGTTATTACTCAAATCCAAGACTGGAAAAGGACTAACTGGATCAGCATAAACATCACATATCATTTGCATAATCAAATCCATCTCACATAGCATGAAACATCATCATATCATCATTGCATACATCACCTAATCATCAACATAAACATCACATAATCATCACATAGGTATCATCATTGCATAATCATCATGATCATCATCATGTAAACATCATAAACACATAGAACTAGGTACCATCATACAATCATTTCATCTAACATTCATCCATTCATTGCATCATTTATTTGCATCAAAAAAGTACAAAGATATAAAATACATCAAATACATCACATATCATTGGCATAATAAAATCCATCACATGAATCATATAGGCATCATTCATAAAACATCATAGAAAACACATCAATTACATCATCATTTTCATCCATAACATATCATATCATCAGTTTCATATAGAACATCACATAGCATAAATAACATAGAAATTAAATGCATCAATCATAATCATCATGGTCATCATCATAACATAGAAATTAAATGCACCCATCATAATCATCATCATGATCATCATAACATAGAAATTAAATGTATCTATCACAATCATCATGATCATCATCATAACATAGAAATTAAATTCATCCATCATAATCATCATGATCATCATCATATTAACATCATATAGACACATAGATCATAATCATCACCACATATCATATAACCTCAAAATCATAATGTCAAAGTGTACAAGGATATCCAAAGGTATAAAGAGATACATCAATATAAAAAATGGTAGTGTATCATAATGTCTAAAATCAAAGAGGTACATCATCAATGTATCAACTAAATAAAGGTGTATACATCATGTACAAAATACATCAAAAAATCATAAACTGGAGCTATGTCGTGCTCCCCCAGACGGTGCTGGCATCACATGACCAGTACCTCCCCCACCTGATGGACTTGCCCTAGGATCCTATCGATCTCTAGGAAGTGGCTATGTAACACCCATGCTAATGGTATGAGATCAGGACCTCCCTGACTAGGACTGGACAAAGCTCTCCTACCGCTTTGGAGGAATTACATCATGATACCTGACCCTGTAGAACTCTGCCTCCTAGGCAGTATGATAGATCTCTCTAAAATAATTTGTGGACCTGACAGCCATGATAGCCTACTGTAATCTATCAATAAGGCCCTCATCTTGATCTGCCCACCATCTCAAGGCATCCCTCTCCCCAGTCAACGTGGCAATCTGCCCCTGCATCTGTCCCTGCACCTATCCCTAGGCTTGTACCTATGTAAGTTGGGTCCGTACCTATTGTACCTACTTCCTAGCTACATCTCTCTCTACTGTCATCGTCTGTATTTTCCCTTGTGCCTGTGTGAGTAGAGCCTGCACCTGCTCTAGCTGACCCTGTAAAGTCTCAACCTGTACCTAAAGTATAACAATCTGCATCTGCTGTTGTGGTGAGGGTAGCCAAACCTCCACATGTCGCCTCTTGCAAGGAATTCTCAATCTCCAATGTCCAACTTTGGTCCTCCGCCACCCTCATCATCTCCCCCATCACTCTCCTCATCATCACCGTCATCACTACTATCCCCCCCTCACTGCTCTCCTCCTCCTCCTCCACTCTCCATTGCCTCCACCCATGACCTTCTGCCTCCTCCTCCGCTAATAGTGGCGCTAGCTCATCTAGAATCATGATCTGTGGGAATGGATGCATAAACATATACTAGGCATACTCCTATGATATCGATGCATTGATGATCTCTAAATGTACCTCCCAAATGATGACCTGTAATCCCTAAAAGTGCTCAATTGTTGAATCATAAGATAACACTGCCCCCCACTCTGTAGCATCTTGCTGTCATTGTGCATAATGGGCCACTCCCTGGGGCATCCCCTGGACCCTACCATACTGACTCAACACTCTCATCAACAAGAATCTCTCGATGATAAAATGGGTCCAGATAATCAAATACATGGAATGACACAAAAAGGGCATCTTGGTGTCATCCTCTAGCCACTGCTCACAATCAACATATGGCTGCCATACCATGGACTCTAGATCATCCAACACTCTCCTCCAGTGCTGGAGTTTTCCCAACCTAGGTTGAACAACTCGACTAGCATAAATATGTACATATGGCCTCATGGTTGGGTGCTGCCTCTCTCCAACAGGCTGACTGACTACTATATGCTCCTAGCCTCAGACCTGAAGCAATGTGACTCCAGTTGATAAATTGGCCCCACATAGATAAAACACCTAGTGAAAATCATGGTATAGATGGTCTAACATACAACAACCCCATGCGTATCAAGTGCCATGAGCAATCATGCTCTCTAAGATCTGCTCCCATCCAACCAAGAGCCTCTTTGACCTATGGTCAGGAAAAGTAACCCTCCAATGAAACTAGTTAACACAGATGTCAAAGTGGCGTAGGAATTGACCATGTCCCTCTAGGGAATCTCATAGCTGCATATGGTATCATTCTCAAAAACCCGGTGTAGAGCATTAGTCCCGCCCTGCTCATGTGAATCATAGAGAACAAGCTCTCCAACCATGGGAATCTATAGAATCTGGTAGACATCCTTAGGTGTAACTGTAATCTCACCAATGGGAAAATGGAAGGTGTTATGCTCACTGTGCCACCTCTTAGCTAAGGCTGTCAACAACCCCCTATTAATCTTGATCTAGGGCATATCAATAAGAGATGACAAACCACATTGTGCAATGATAGTTGTTTTGGGTTGCGTCAAATGTTGAATCAACTCCCATGTCCTAGGAAACCACTCCCTAATCTATAGACTTGTCAAAGACTCCTATCATCACAAAATCACAAATTAGTCAATCAATCAACCAACATTAATCAGTCAATCAATTAATCCAAATCAATCAGCCTATCAATCTAATCAACTCTGGGGAGACTTTAATCAAATCTCGTGAGCATCAAATCAATCAATTCAACCTCGCCTATCATGAGGTTTATCAATCAATCAATTCAACGTCGCCTATCATGAGGTTCATCAATCAATTCAACCTCGCCTATCATGAGGTTTATCAAATCAATCAATGGACCTCACCTATCATGAGGTCCATCAATCAATCAAACTATAATTGATCCTCTCCTATCATGAGGTCAATTATCATCATCTTATCATTGAATCTCACCTATCATGAGATGAATGGACATCTAACCTATCAACATCATTGATAATCATCAACACAAAGGTTGAAACAATTAAACATCATCGACATCAAGGAGTCTAATCAGGAAAATCATCAATCTGGTCTAAAACTACACCAATGCACTAGAATAGTCTTTCCATGCACTCGAAAACCCTATGCACCAGAAAAATTAATCAATGTGCTAGAACATAGGTTCTATGCGCCATTTCATTTGCTCAATGCGCTGGAACAGGGCCCCGATGCACCAAAGTACCTTATGTTCTAGTTCATCTCATCAATGTGCTAATCTAATTTCCCTAAGCGCTAATCTATTCTATGTGCCACAACAGTTCATGAATGCGCTAATTCGGGTCACCTAAGTGCTAATCTACCTTATGCGCTAAAATAATTCAAATCCGAATTCAAATGAAAAACAAGCAAGAAATTAATTGTACAAATAACGAGGTAGTTTTCATGGTACTTACCAGAGGACCGTACGCTGCCAAGTGGTTGTGATGCCTGAACCACTCGAACTAGTGTGTGTGGTAGGGGATCACCATTATGCTCCAAAAGGATAGATCACTCTCACTCTCAAGTTTTCAAATTACAAAATGCACAAATGAAGTTTTAAAACAACTTTTTAACCTTTTAAGGTTAATTAAGTGGCATTTTATGGGGTTGTTTTATTTTTATTTTCAAAGGGGCTTTAATTCATCAATTTTGGCACCTGGTGGCTTTAATATCATTTTTTGGGAGATAAATTATTTTTGAATCAAAAAATTTTGATATCATCATCAAATCATCGAAAAATCATCAAAAATTTCAAAATTCCAAAAAAAACTAAAAATTCCAAAATTCACCAATTTATCTCTCAAGGGGGCATATATCCATCGTCACCTGAAAATCGGCGTCTGGGGCATCAATTTTTTTTTCTTAGCATCACTATCAAATTTTTCTTTGAAGCAATGTGTAAACACATTACTTCAAAGAGGGGAAAAATGTATACACCTAAAATCGGTCAAGAATTAATATTCTATTTACGTATAAATAAATCCTCAATTTATTTATATAGTTCATATCTTCTAATTCTCCAAATCTAAAATCACATTCCTCTAATTTAATTAAATAAAAAATTTTCATAAGCTTGTTTTATTTAATTAAGTTTCGCTAATCCCAAATTTGGAATTCAAACACGTTTCTACAACTTTTCATGCCACCTCACCAAGGTCACATGAAATTAAATAATTCTAATTTTTAAATTAGAATTATCTTCAACAAATTTTCAAACACATGGCTTATTCCTCTCACACTTCTTCAAAAAAATTTGAACACATGGTCTTTTTCTCACACACTTGATTCCTTCATCCATTTGGCATGTTGTCTTTGGTCAAGGGAACACCTTCTTGATTCTCTCCATCTCCATCGTTCATCCCTCTTGTTTGAATCTGGACCGTCAATCGTTGCCACATCACAAGATGCTTGGAAAATCCTATAAATACAACCCTTTGCCATAGTATTTTGCATCCCACATTTGAGTAGAGTTATTATGCAAGAATATCTTTGAGCATTGGATCATTTAGAGTCTTATAGTTAGCATTAATATTATATATCATTTAGCAAGTTTTCATTATAGCATCATGTTAACTTAGAATCATGCTTTGCTTTATAGTTACATTTTAAATAATCATATCAATGGTCATTTGAGCATATGCATAATCATTTTAGCCTCTTATCACAACATTAGCATCATTATCCATTTTGTTAATATCTCCATTATCATATTATCATGGCTTCCATCACATAGTTTCATGTAGGAACTTAGATTTCTTGCATTTAGAACAAAAATCTCATTTCTTAAGTTATCATTTTAACAACCATAGTGCACATATAAAATTTGAGAGCTAATATGGTTTAATAAATCCTTGAGAATAGAGGAAAATGGAATGTTCTTAAAGATTTGTTTCAACTGCAAAATAGAGTACTTTCTTTGATTCAATCTTTGATATAATATGTCTCATTGATGTTTGTGTGCTTTAGTATTGATTTTCTAACTCTCCCACATTTCAAACACACAATGAAAAGTAGACAAATCTGAAAGAAAATGTATGTCCCGCTGCATTGAGTCACAAGGAGCCAAAACTGTTGGATCACAAGCATCCTCAACTGCAACAGTAGATGGAGGAGATGAAATGCATGGCCCAATGAATGGATCTGATGTGAGAACTCCCAAGTTCAAGAAGCCAAAAGTCTCCTCTGAATCATGGTTCATATGGTCAACAACCAAAGGAACAATGTCACCATCCGAAGCAAAATATGCAAAGGTATACAACCAAGATGAATGATCAACCACCCTAGTAGAAATGATCTCTTGACTCTCCAAGTCTTGAATGATGACTGAATCAGGTGTAAACTCCATAGTTCTCTCATCTCCACCATGTGTAATCTGATATATGGAAAGAAGATTGTTCGTCAAATGAGGAACACACAAAACATCCTGAAAAGTGTTGTCCCCAAAACTAATAGATCCCTTCCCTGCTACACTCATGTATGCATTGTTTCCCATCAAGATAGGATACATAGTACAAGGTTGAAATAAAGAGAATATAGACTGTGAATATTCCATATGATGAGATGCTCTTGAATCTAGAAGCCATCTCCCTGATCTTGGACTTGAAAAAGCACAAAGAGCTTGTCCTTTTTTTCCTAAAGTAGATGTTTGACCTTTGTCCTTTTTAGACTATTTTGAAGTAGAAGGAGAGGAAGATTCAGACATTCTAGAAGGAAAATCAACGTGATTCCTTTTGAGAAGATGTTTCAACTCATCAATATTCTTCTTATAAAAATAGTGTTCTTCATGTCCATCCTTCCTGCAATATGCACAAAAGGCCTCTCCTTCTTAGATGATTCCCCTTTAAAAGAGCATATTTTCTTTGCTTGATCTGAATGTGGATTATTCTTTGCTTTCTTCTGTTTCTTATCTGATTCTGATTCTTTCACCTGACTAACCAATAATGCCTGAGATTTAGAAGTCTTGATGAGACCCATTGAGATAATATTTTGTTGCTCATGTATCAAAATCTTAGAAAATGATGCAAATGAAGGTGTAGTATATGCAGACCCCATAGTCAATCTATGAGTATGAAAGCTAGAAACAAAAGAGTCATAATCAGGACCAAGTTTGTTCATTGTGTTGTAGACCAACTAGATGTCCTTCTTATCAATTCCACATGATTTACATTGCTCTCTTAGATCATTAACCTTTGTGATGTAGTCTTGGATGTTGTCAAAGTTCTTAGGATCAAGATTCATCAAATCATTATGAATTTGATAGCCTCTTACTTCATTTGTAGTACCATACAATGTTTTGAATTTGTCCCAAGCTTCATGAGAATTCTTACATGATTCAATTTGGAACAACAAATCTTGAGAAACTAATCTACGAAGACACCCAAGAGCTTTGGTATGTTTAATCATCCATTTTAACTTTTTATCTACATCTATAGGTTCAGGTACCTTATTTTCAACATATAGAGTGTGACCTTTTGTCATTAGAATACTCCGTGCATTTTGATACCATGTTGAATAATTATATGATGTGAGCAAATGAACCTTAGAATGATCCATGAAAACAAGAGAGAACAAGCAAATGGATAAAAAAAATGCACCAAGAGACTCCCCCAAATCACTCAATCAAGAAACCCCCCAAGCAATTCTGATTTGGCACTTTATATTTAGTGCATTTATAGTTTCTAGATACTAAAAACAACAAGCTAGACTTGATCTTAGTGCTTATAGATGCCAAAATAGGCCATAGAATCAAGTAAAATTTTTGGTACAAAATGAGATCAATATGATCATACCATTGAGAAGTACACAAAAAATCATGCACTTTAAAAAAAATTGCATGCAAAAATATTATCGTAGGAGCAAGATATGAGCTCCCAAAGTTCCCAAAATGAGGACAAAGCAACAACACCTGTGAGAATCTAAAAATTATAAAAAAACCAGGCACCAAACCAAAAATTGATTGCACCACTGTGTAGAGCACGAAAAATTAGCCCAAATAAAAAAAATTGCACTGAAAAAGGAGCTTGTATGATTGAGTTATGACCTTCTGAAGTTGAATTACAAAAACAAACAACTCATTGGAGAGGGGGCCATTTTTTTTTTTAAATGCTTACACTGGGATGATGTCAAAAATTTGTTTGTTTAAATTTGACGACAGTTTAGCTTTCAACATCGTCGTCACTCTTCCTTGCCAGAATATTCCCAGAGAATCAGAATCTTCGATGTACCTGGCTGCCAGTGGAATATTCCTGAGTTATTGGAATATGCTTTGCTAGGTTTTTTTTGTTTCAACCACCAATTTTCTAGAGTTGCTGACCAGATTTTGGAGAACAACTGCCAGCTGAAGATTTTGAATACTAGCTTATATTGTGACCGCCAACCTGATTTTTTTGAATGAACAACGTGACAAAGTCCACACCACGTGGATGTGTGGGGCCCATGTAATGATGACTGTAGGGCTTGTATTTTGTGGTACTCTTGTACAGAGTATGAAAAAGTCCACAAAAAATAATTTCACCCCTTGTTTTTAATTTTTAATTTTTAATAGAAAATTTCCAAAAAAATTAATCGATAGAAAAATAATTTTCTAAAAAAAATTTCAAAAAATTTCCGACCCATTAAAATAATATTTTTTTTAGAAAAATTCATACCACTGTCATAATGATGCTTGGGGGGCCGTATGACTCTCTAGGCGAATTTTTTTTCCTCACCAAACAACTGCTCCGATTTGGATGATTTGGCAGTCGATCTTAGGGTTTTTGGCCCTTTTGGGTGCGATGGTAGGGTCAGATTTGACCCAAAATGCTCCAAAAATGCAACTACCTTCTAGATTTGGAAACCACACTATAGCTTCAAACCCTCTTAGATTTGGCCTTGTATGTTCGATTTAGATGAAACAAAAGGCAAAATTGACTTTTTGGAACCTTCAAGACAATGGTGATCTTAGATTTGAACCAACAAGCTCTGATTTAAACCTAAAATAAAGAGCCAAAAAATGGAACACCCCCAAATTTGGTATCTCTCTTCAGAAAAAGACTCTCCAATGGCACCCAACCCACTCTGATACCACGTTAGAATTGGCTATGGCTACCAAGATCTTGAGACCAAATGGAAAGCACAAAAAGATAGAATAGAATGTGACAAGAATAAACTGTATTCTTATCAATATGATTCAATGATATGATGTGTTTTTACAATGAAATAAACCCCTTGGTTATATAGCCAAGGTGAGATGCAAGATGTCATAGTATTATGACAAGTGTATTAATCATATGACCTGAGACAACTAATCACACTTACCTAGATTCACATGTACTGGTTGTCAAAGGATACGATAACAACTAATGACAACTAACACCTTCTAGAAAGGTTCCTTCATAGGACCTAAGTAAACTTAACATGTGTAAATAAGTCCCCTAGTAATGAATGAATTGTTGGAAATACAAGGGAAGACAACTGAGAAGGGGGGGTGAATCAGTTGTCCTAGAAATTCAAAACTTATTTAACTTATCAACTTTATTCTCAGATCTGATTATTAACCATGAAAACATAAATTATCAACACATTAGAAACACACATAACACCAAGATTTTTTTAAGTGGAAACCCTGTTAAGGGAAAAACCATGGTGGAGCTCAGTCCACAAGATTATACCCTGTTAAAAGTATAATGAGAATGAAACATGGGGAATGCACATGCATTCAAGCACACTGCCTAGAGCTCACTACTCAATTACAAAGGAAGACACACTGTCTTACAAAGAGATTCAAATTACAACCATCCAAATTTTGAATTGAGTAAATAACATCTACCAATGCCTGATTACAATTTTGGTTAAGCACATGAATAATTATTTACTTTTCTACACACTTCTACACACTATGCTCTGTCTTTGAATGATATTCATACATACACACATAGAAGCACACTCTGGCATACACTCACACACTCTTGCACCCTTGCACACTCTTAATTCGAATAAACAATTTCTCTTATATATCCACAACAAGAAATTTCACCCCTTCATGTCAGCCTCAATAAAAATAATGAAATGAATATAAACTGTTGGCCCAAAACATTAAAGGTTATTAATGTGAATCAACCAAGGTCGGCCATAGCTTATTGAGGACCCAAATCAACATCTCCAACACAAAGACACTTCAATTATTTTTTTCTCAAAGATCCACAATACACTACAAACACTATGTCGACCAAGAACAAGAAAAACATGAACACGCAAGAGAAAATCGCCAATCACGAACACAACGATCAATGCAGATGTGAAAAAAGATAGAGCATGATCTTGAAACATCCACAAGCATCACAAACCAATAGAGAAGCATCCACAATAATTGAAATAACTGAAATAGCCTCATCTTCAATCATGAACACTAATTGGAGAAACAAAAAAAATGTCAGAATGAAAATCTTCATAACTCAATCAAATCTTCATACGGATCTTTGAAACTCAACGTGGATAAACTAGATATACTCAACAAAAACCCTTTATTCCACAACCTCTGATCATTAATGTACAAAACTTTTTGACATACAAAACATCACTTCACCACTGACAACTTGTAACTCATTCCTTTACAATTTTCTCAATATCCTTGACATATTCAGCTTCAAATGCACTAATGCTAATAGTGTTGACATCAATGACAACCACATATCAACAAAGAAATTGCAACATCCAAAAATCTCCCCCTTTGGAATTTATGGAAACACATGATGTGAAAGACACCATCAACACAACTAACTCTTGACACTTACTCCCCCTTAGGATTTGACTCATTTTCTCCTCAACACTTTCACATAATATTTTCCCACAAGGCTCTTCTCACCAGATAATCAAAATTTTTTCACATGAATATTCTCCCCCTTTGAAATCAATGAAAAATATCTCTAAGCTTCACAAAAACTCTGAACCACATATCTGAACATCTGAACTTCTGAATACTCCACGTGAGTAGCAACCACCACAACATCAATCTGAAATAAGACATGACTATGAAATGCATGGACTGATGCAATGCAATGCATCCTTAGTTCTGATTAGGAGGGGTAATTACCCCTAAATTCCCTCTGAGATACTTAAACGTATCCTTAGGCAATGGCTTTATAAAGATGTTTGCAATCTGCTCCTTAGTAGGCACATACTCCAATCCGACTTCCTTTTCACTTACCTTCTCCCTCAAAAAGTGAAACTTGATAGATATATGCTTTTTTTTTGAATGCAACACTGGATTCTTAGAAATATTAATAGCACTTGAATTATCACAAAATATAGCAATAGGCTCATCATATACAATTTTGATATCCTTCAGCATCTACTTCATCCACAGGACTTGAGTACAATTGTTAGCAGAAACAATGTATTCAACCTTTGTAGTAGACAAGGAAATGACATTCTGCTTCTTTCCCAACATGAAATTAGCTTCTTACCCAAGAAAAATGCTCCACCACTAGTACTTTTTTTTTCATTCACATCTCCTGCCCAATCAACATCAGTAAAGACACTCAAAGTAAGATCATCATCTTTAGGATACGATAAGCCAAGATCAACAATTCCCTTCAAGTATATGAAAATTCTCTTCACAACAGTCACATGTGATTCCTTTGGATCAGCTTGAAATCTTGCAACAATACATACAAGATTCATGGTATCATGCCTAGTTTGAATTAAATACAAAAATCCACCAATCATTGATCTGTATCTGGTCTGATTTGCTTTTAGAGAATCATCTTCTGTTGTCAACTTGCATTCGGTCACCATGGGTGTATCAACTAGCTTTGAATCTTCCACATCGAACTTCTTCAACAGTTCCTTCACATACTTGGACTGAGATATAAAAATTCCTTTATCTAACTTAGTAATTTGCATTCCCAAAAATAATTTCATCTCGCCAATCATGGACATCTCAAATTCATTCTGCATCTCATTAGCAAACTTCATGCTCAAACAATCATCTCCTCCAAAAATGATATCATCAACAAGGACTTCAACAATCAAATATTTATTATGATCAATCTTGAAATACATATTACTATCAACAATACCTTTGTTAAATCCAAGCTTCAACAAATACTTCTCCAATCTTGCATACCATGCTCTAGGGGCTTGCTTGAGTCCATACAGTGATTTCTTCAACTGACACACCATATCTTCCTTTTCATTCAACTAGAATCCATCAGGTTGCTCGACATACACTTATTCTTCCAATTCACCATTTAGAAAAGGTGATTTGACATCCATCTGATAAACTTTATAGTTCTTGTGAGCAGCATAGGCAAGAAATAATCTTACAGCTTCAATTCTAGCAGTAAGGGAAAAGGTCTCTTCAAAATAATTTCCTTCCATCTGTGAATATCCTTTACATACCAGTCTTGCTTTGTTTCTAACCACTTCACCTTGCTCATTCATTTTGATTCTAAAGACCCATTTGGTTCCAATGACATTCTTATCGTTAGGTCTAGGAACAAGAATCCATGTATCATTCTTTTCAATATGTTTTAACTCTTCTTTCATTGCTTCAACCCAATGCTCATCTTTACATGCTTCATTCACACTATTAAGCTCAGTCTTTGAAATCAAGCAATACTCTTCAACAATATTTCTCCTAGTATGGACGCCTTTGTTCTTATCACCTATAATTTGTTCTTTTGCATGATTTAGTCTTACATACCTCAGAGTCTTCTTAGGAAGTTCTTCAACTTCAAGCTCTTCTGATCTCTCTTCTGTGCTTCCACTAGTTTCTCCTTCTTCTACATTCTCTTGATTCACTAGATTGATTTGCACTTGATTCTTAGTCCGATCTTGCTTTCCTTGGTTTGTACTGTCATCCTGATCATCAAAATCATATCCATAGGTTCTGGATGGTGTACCTAAGTCTTCATCAACCTTAAAATTTTCACTTTCAACCAGTTTATTCAATCTTTTATTGTAACACCAGTAGGCCTTGCTTTTAGTAGAATAACCCAGAAAGATACCTTCATCACTCCTAGCATCAAACTTTCCTATGTCTTCATCTCTCTTAATATAACATTTGCTTCCAAATATCTTGAAGTATTTAATAGTAGAATTTTGACTAGTCCGTAGCTTAAAAGGGGTCTTACCATATCACCTTTGATTTGCACCCAGTTGAGCATGTACACAACAATACTCACAACTTCTTTCCAATAGATATGAGGAATATTTCCTTCCAGCATCATTGTTCTAGCAACATCTTCAATTGTTCTATTCTTCCTTTCCACAACTCTATTTTACTGAGGGGTCCGCGGTACAAATAATTGTCCATTTATTCCATGTTCTTCACAAAAAGAATTAAATTCACCGGAAGTGAATTCACCACCTCTATCTGATCTCAGTCATTTAATCTTCAAACCTGTCTCTATCTTAGCCATAGCTTTAAAGATCTTGAACTTTTGCAGTGCTTCATATTTCTCCCTTGAGAAAGTAACCCATACCATTCTAGAATAATCATCAATGAGTAACATGAAATACCTATAACCTTGTAAACTCCTGACCTTAGAGGGACCACATAGATCAGTATACACAAGCTCTAACAATTCATTTGAACAATGCTTTTTACTTCGAAATGAAATTCTAGTTTGCTTTCCCAATTGACATTCCTTGCATATTGCATTAGTAGGTTTCACTAACTTAGGTAGATCATATTTCAGATTGTTGTTCTAAGCTGCATGGTAGAGGTAGGTCCCCAGCTAATGTCACTAAGGATGAAGAGAGTTAGATGTATATTGCTGATGGTACGCAAAGAACTCTGCTGGATATGTGCTCTAAGAGCACTTCCCATAAAATTACATGAAGATTATTTCTTGGAATATGATGGGTCTGAATCACCCTCATAAACATGATCTCCTGGTTAATCTGGTAAGAGATCATCATCCTGATATTTTTTTAATTCAAGAAATGAAAATGTGTGTAGATAAACTTTCTAGATTGAAGTTAAAGTTGTTTAAAGATTGTGGTATGCATTTCTTTGAGGTGACGGGTGCCACTAGTGGGATTGTCACTTTTTGGAATCTTCAGGTGATTAGAGGATGTGGAGGTTTTCAATGACTGTAACATTCAAGTATGAGGATTCTTCAACAAATTAAAGAAGAAGAAAGAGAGCTAGAAAGCTAGAAGCACTTATTTTCAAAAGAGTAGAAAAGTAAGAAAATTTCCTCTTAAATGTTTTTCAAAAGATAGTGGTGGTGTACCAATGATTTGAAGAGTTGATAGTAGTGTTATGCATCTGGAGTTAATAGATTTGGTGATATGGAAGAGGAGTGGTTGCATTTCTCTTGATTGGGGAAGAGGATAATATTTGATGATTTGTTTTGTGATGGTGTAGAAGGCTGTGCTTGAAGCATAATCTTTTGAGTGTTGGTCAAATGGTTGATAAGGGATACAATCTTCAGTTCAAGGATGGAAAGTGCAAAATATTGAGTTTCAAAAAATGAAATTGCATCAGGTACAAAAACAAAAGGTAATATCTTTCACTTGAGTGTTGCTAGTAAAATTTGTTTGATTGATCAAGTTGATGAAGTTGGTTGTGGCATAGGAGAATGTGTCATGTTAAATTTGATAATATTTTCAAGATAAGTTCCAATAAGGTTGTGAGAGATCTACCTAAGTTTTGATTAGAGGTAAAAAAGGGGTTTTGAAGGGGCCCAAAACCCTTTACAAAAAGGAATAGCTAAAACAAAAAGGGAACAACATTAAACAACCATCAACCCAAAGACAACAAACCACCAGCCAAAAATTAGCCATAAAGTGGCTAACACCACTACATATTGTTCAGAATTTCAACAGCTTCCATCTCACTAGCAGCAAGCTTCTGTCCCTTAACCCCAGTATTAGAAACCTCAATACCCAAGGCCCCAGCCTGATTTTTTAGTCTATTTCTAGTCCTAACCCCAGGCCCACCAATTTTTACCACACAACTCAAAACAAAACTTTTAATAGCACCCTTAACAACATCATAATCCTCCCCCATCAGCTTACCCTCAACAGCCATAACATTAGCAGACAAAATTTCCTTTCTCTTATTAGGGGAGAAATCCATCGCAGAGTCCAACCTAGTCAAGACTTTAGGAGCTTCTCCACTCTTCATAACCACATTCCAAATTTTTTCAATTTTCTCTTCAAGGGATAGCATTCTTCCCTGCATACTCTGTTTCAGATTGACGGTTTCCTTCGCCACATTATTAGCAACATTATTGAGACCAGCCATTAAATTATCAATTTGGCTTTGGATCAAAGGGTCCTCAACCTTGCAAGCAATACTTCTAATATGAACATTATTCCTATTGATCTCATGAAAGAACCATTTAAACAGTTTAAAAAGAACATTGGCACTATCACGGGCCGAACCCAACACATCAGAAAGATCCTCCCTATCAAAATTTTCAATGTGATTTCCCACAACAACATCCTCTTCAAAAGAACTCTCATAAACCTTATCATCAAAAGCATCCTTACCTTTACCAACAGTGACAGGAGACTTCATCCTACAAATGGAATTGGCAATTTACTCCGCAGCAGCCATCCTTTTTTGAATCCACTATGCATCCACTTTCTTAGCTCTCGTAGCTTGTTCTTCACCCACAACTCTAACCTTCTCCTACTTTGGCAACCCAATGACAGCGCTTGGAACATCCTCACCATGGAAGCCGCCAACCACAGAGAGAGGGAGATTCTTCTCCAGGTGTTGACTAGGTTTCAAAACCCTTCTCTTCTGACTTCCTTCCTTAGGATCTTGCACAAGTCTGGACGTAAGGGGAGGAGAAGAGGCTTCCCCATAAAGATCATTTATGTCTTTTCCTCCCTTAGAAGGAATAGTCATCTCCACATCATCACTGCAAGTCGTGTAACTCGCTTCCTCATCCAATTTCCTTTTCCCAAATTTACCCTGAACATTGGATATGGGGCCCTTCTCCAAAGAGGCATATGAATCTAGTACATAGTCAACATCATCATCCCTATCCGACTCAAAATATTTATTTAAAATAAGCTTCCTCTTTCTTGGTTTCTTAGAATCCCTTTCCTCGCCCGACTCGATTTCATAACCCTCCCTAGCTTTAGTAGAAATATCCTTTAGAGTAACCAGAGTTTTTTGGACATCATGAACTTTAACATGTTCATAAATCAAACGAATCAACCCTGAATGTAGGATAGGGTTTTTAGGATTCTTCCTATGTTCTTTAATCCCATAGTCCATCAACACCAGCAAATAATAGGGAAATGACACCCATTTCTTGTGCCTAAAATGGTTAAGCAACAGAAAATCGTAATTTTTAATGGTCGTGTACCTTCCTTCCAGGGTTGCATACCTCATGATTTCTTCGACAACATCCCACCAGAGAGCTTTCAAGGAATTCTTCAGATATCCACCACTCTTCGTAGGCTTCAAGTCATCACTCTCATTCTTCTTAAAGAAAAGGGACATCATGGCCAGTGATTCTTTCTTATCCCTATACACCTTCATACCCTTAATCGCTAGGCCAGTAATCTAGGCTATGAATTCCTCATCCACCGCAATCTCCCTACCACCCAAATCCAAGGTTCTCCCTTTCCACCCTTTCTCAACCAATTCAATAACTTGAGTATTATTGCCATGTAGTTTCTCCATGAAGGGAGTTAGACAACCCTTTTCTAAAATTGCCCACACTTCCTTTCTCTACTTAGCAGTATCATAGGATTTGGGCTTGGCACGATATCTGTCCCCACCCATGACGATGGAAAACAAAGACCAAGCACTCAACAAGAAACTCAGAAGTAAGCAGTAGACACCACTTAGAACCGAATTATCCAACAGAAGACTCTAGAAGCTTATGCGGCTAACACCCACAACCCATGCGAAGGAAACCACAGGACATACATACCATAATGAACTCAAACTCAATGCCATACGACAGCCTTTCCTCAAAATTATAATCATACCATCCTTACTAATGATATTCCACCACGTGAGCAAGGACGTGCACCCCATATGGAATAATTTAACTTTCATTTATAAAATAGTCATGGCCTCATAAGGGATGGGTTCATTTAAATCCCATACCTTACTATCTCTAACACCAAAGTTAGCGAAGAAATCAGCTAACTTATTTCCCTCTCTCAAAATATGGGAAATATAAAAATTATCAAAGGATTTAATAATTTCAATGGAATCCTTGATCAAGGCCTCAACTGTCCAAGGTGGAGGAGATAAATTCTTCAAATTATTAATAATGTTCAGAGAATCACCCTCCAACCAAATCTTCCTGTACCCTCTTCTCTAAGCCAAAACAAGACTATGATAGGTAGTTGTCGCCTCTACAAAGTGGTTTGTCTGGGTTCCCAAAGGGAGTGCCACAATAGAGACGAGCCTACCATTAGAATTTCTAATCACTCCCCCACATCCAGCAAGTCTCAGATTACCTTTAGCAGCACCATCAAAGTTGATCTTAACCAAACCATCTGGTGGTGCCTTCCAAGCAACACCATCTCTTGAAGATTTCCCTTTAGAGACCGGGAGAGATATATCACAGGGCAACTTCCACTTTTGAGCAATTGAAATATCATAGAAGTAGAGATTAATCTTTTGAACAACATGGAAGGAGATCCCAAAAAGAAAATTCTCCTTTATATTAGTACAAATGTTATGGGCCATAGATAAAGCAAGAAGAGTAGAGTTTCTAAAAATTCTATTGTTATGCTCCAACCACACCCCCCAAGTCAAATGAGGTAGAGAGAGGGACCACAAAATCTACAAGGAAGGATTGTATAAGGGGCACACCCATTGGAACCATAAGTATTTAATAGAGCCAGGAAACACCCATCTAAGATTCCAAAGTGAAAGAACATGATTCTAGATCACACCAACATATATGCACCCAAACAACAAATGAAAAGTATTTTCTGCTTCCTCTTCACAAAGAAAGCATCTATTGGGCATAACAAAACCTCTTTTTATCAGATTATCAGTAATAAGAATTTTATTTTGACAGAAAATCCAGAAGAAAATATTGATCTTAGGAATCAGTCTAGAGGACCAAATAGAAGCCCAAGAAGGAGGCGGACCCATAAAGGAATCATTCAAAGAAAAATTTGAAGCAACAAAAAAGTTACCCTCAGAAGACAGCTTCCAAACAAACCTATTAGGAGAAGGACTAACTGGAATGTGAATGCTTGATATAGCCTTATAAATAATTTCAAGACCAGGGTCCAACTCATACAATTTCCTCCAACAACCTCCATCAATATAATTAGCAACAAATCTACCAACCAGACACAAACCAAGGACCATAAAGGGATGATCCCAAGGTTGATCCTTTAGAGGTCCATTACCAATCAAATTATCATCCTAGAATAAAATACTCCTCCCATTCCCCAACTGCCAAGAGAGACCCTTAGCAACAAGCCCACAAGCCTTCAACATAGATTTCCACAACATAGAACCATTCAGAGGATTAAACTCATTAGAAATCACATCTTTGATCCCTTCAACACCATGCAAGTATTTACTCCAAGTGATTTTTTCCCACTCACTTTTGGCTAACAAAATATTCCACAACTATTTCCCCAAGAGGGCAATGTTAAACGGTTTGATTTTGTGAATACCCAGCCCCCCAACCTTTTTTGGCCAACAGACATCATCCCAAGCAACCAAATGAGTTATTTTTTTTTATCTTCAACCCCCGTCCATAAGAATTTTTTCTGAATTCCTTCCAAGATATCCACAAATTTCCTCGGCATATGAAATAGACTAAGAGCATATACCAGAATATTTTGTAAAGTAGATTTAATCGGCTGAACTTTACCCGCTTGGATCAATAAGGCCCCCTTCCACCTAGCCAACTTGGAATTAAATTTATCGACTATCCCCCTCCACAAAGAATCGGGAGCCTTAGAACATAAGGGGAGTCCCAAGTAAGAAGCAAGCAATTCACCAATTTGACACTGTAGCATTCTAGCAATCCTGATATGTCTTTGAATCAGAGTGTTGAAGAAGAAAATAACACTCCTTTGTAAGCTAACTTTCTACCCAGACGCATCCTCATAAATGTATAAAATCCATTTAATAGCCTTAGCTTCCTTAATAGATGCATGCCCAAGAAAAAGAGAATCATCCACAAATTGTTGATGAGAGAAAACAAGATTAGCAAAAGAGGGGGCTAACCCAGACATAAGACTAGAATTAACAAATCTTTGGATAAGACGATCCAAAGACTCCACCATTATGATAAACAAGAAAGGAGAAATAGGTTCCCCTTGCCGCAAACCCCTAGAGAAATCAAAAAGAGGAGAAGGAGACCCATTGATGAGCACAGAGAACTGAGGGGTCGAAATAAGTTGAAACACCAAAGCCACCAACTTCTCCCCAAAACCAAATGAGAGAAGGATCTTAGACAAAAAATCCTCAATCCACCCTATCATAAGCTTTGATTAAATCAAGTTTAAGGATAAAACTAGCCTGCTTATTAATAGAAAGAGAATGAATATTCTCATGCATAGAGAGAATGGAATCCAGAATTTTCCTACCAGCCACAAAACCGTTGTGTTGAGGGGATATAATAAGAGGAAAAATATTTTACAACCTCAATGCAAAAACTTTAGAGAGAATCTTATAGATAGAGTTGCATAAACTGATAGGTCAAAATTCCTCAAAAGAAGCAGCACCAGGATTTTTGGGAATCAAAACAATAAAAGAGTTCATTTCCTTTAAAAGGGAACCCAATCTAAAAAACTCCTTAGTAGCCGCAACCACATCTTTCACAATAATTTCCCAGAAGGACTGAAAAAAGAACATAGGGAAGCCATCAAGGCCCAAAGCCTTAATTCCTTCAAAGGAGAACATAGCACCCCAAACTTCCTTAGCCGAAGGAATACAAACTAACTACCTATTGGTTTCACTATCCACCAGTTGGGGTATATCCCTTAGAATATCCTCTTGATAAGCCACATCAAGCACACCCTCCACAGAAAGCAACTAAGAGAAGTAAGAAGCCACAGCAATTTGGAGATCAACATCCTTTTCCAAAGCTTGATTATTATAGTTAATCAAATTAACTTGGTTCGAAGCTCTATGTCTCAGTGTAGAAATATGAAAAAACTTATAGTTTCTATCACCACTCTTCAGCCACATAATCCTTGAACGCTGCTTCCAAAATTCCTCCTCCTCTATAATATTATGCAATTTGGAAAGCAAAACATTTTCCTTTAGAATCAAATCCTAATTATACCCAGATGATTGAACAACTTGTTGAACCATGTGAAGCTCCTTAGACACCCCATCTTTCTCCTAAAAAATATGACCAAATGAAGTACGATTCCATTTTTGAACATTAAACTTAACATTAGCCAACTTTTTCACAACTCTATACATAGTTGACCCATCCACATCAATACTCCACCAGTCTGTCACCAAACTACCCAAATCAGGATGGCACGTCCACATTTTCTCAAACCAAAAAGGAAAATTCTTCTTACCACCTAGAAAATCCACAAACAGAGCCAAGGGGAAGTGATCTGAACCCAATTTGGTCAAAGCTAGAAGAGAGCAAGAATAGTGGACTAACCACTCGAGGTTTAAAAGGGAACGATCTAGCTTGACCTGGATAAGGGCATCACCCACACGCCTATTCGACTAGGTAAAGGAAGCCCCTTTTAGATCAAGATCAAGAAGATTCGAATCATTTATGAACTGCATAAGGTCAGATCTACTATCATCCACATTTTGTGATCCACCCATCTTATCAACATCATGCAGAGGAGTATTAAAGTCACCAATAACCAGCCATATATCAATATTATAACAAACTTTAAAAGAGGAAAGATTCACCCAAAGCCTTTTTCTAGCACTTTTACAATTAGGAGCATAAATATTAGATAGAGTCCAGGAAAACTTGTCATGAAGGTGGAAGAAAGAAGTAGCTCTTTCTAGATGAACTCTCACCCAGATCATATCTCTGTCTATCTCTTCCAGAAGTGGTATCCTTAAATTCTCAATACTGTTGCTAATAATGTGGCGAAGGAAACCGTCAATTTGAAACAGAGTATGGAGGGAAGAATGCTATCCCTTGAAGAGAAAATTGACAAAATTTGGAATGTGGTTATGAAGAGTGGAGAAGCTCCTAAAGTCTTGACTAGGTTGGACTCTGCGATGGATTTATCCCCTAATAAGAGAAAGGAAATTTTGTCTGCTGATGTTATGGTTGTTGAGGGTAAGCCAATGGGGGAGGATTATGCTGTTGTTAAGGGTGCTATTAAAGGTTCTGTTTTGAGTTGTGAGGTAAAAACTGGTGGGCTTGGGGTTAGGACTAGAAATAGACTAAAAAATCAGGCTGGGGCCTTGGGTATTGAGGTTTCTGATACTGGGGTTAAGGGACAGAAGCTTGCTACTAGTGAGATGGAAGCTGTTGAAATTCTGAACAATATGTAGTGGTGTTAGCCACTTTATGGCTACTTTTTGGCTGGTGGTTTGTTGTCTTTGGGCTGATGGTTGTTTAATGTTGTTCCCTTTTTGTTTTAGCTATTCCTTTTTGTAAAGGGTTTTGGGCCCCTTCAAAGCCCGTTTTTTACCTCTAATCAAAACTTAGGTAGATCTCTCACAACCTTATTGGAACTTATCTTGAAAATATTATCAAAGTTAACATGACACGTTCTCCTATGCCACAACCAACTTCATCAACTTGATCAATCAAACAAATTTTACTAGCAACACTCAAGTGAAAGATATTACCATTTGTTTTTGTACCTGATACAATTTCATTTTCAAAACTCAATATTTTGCACTTTCCATCCTTGAACTAAAGATTGTATCCCTTATCAACCATTTGACCAACACTCAAAATATTATGCTTCAAGCCTTCTACATACAAAACATCATCAGTATTATGCTTACCATCAAGAGAAATGCATCCTCTTCCATAGATTAAACCAACTGTATTATCACCAAATCTCACAACACCACCATCATACTTTTCCAAGCTTACAAACTTACTTTTATCTCCTGTCATATGATGTGAAATCTACTATCAATTACCCATTCATATTTTTCTTCAACTCGAGCAGCTAGGGATTTTTCCACATTTGTACAACCAACAGATTCAGTAGATACATGATCATTTTACTTGATAGCAACAAATACCCATTCATCATCACTTCTATTTCCTTTGTCAGATTCATCATCTGTTAATCCTTCATTAACAACATAGTAACACTTCTTCTGAAATGTAGGCTTGTTATGTCTTGGTTTAGGAGATCTTTCCAGACACCTTGATGCAAAATGACCTATCTTATTGCAAGAAAAACATTTAAGAGGAAATTTTCTTTCATACTTACCTTTTCCTCTTGGTACTCTTTTGAAAATAAGTGCTTCTAGCTCTTCTAGCTCTCTTTCTTCTTCTTTAATTTGTTTGATTTCATCCTCATACTTGAATGTCTTTCTAGATGAACTCTCACCCAGATCATATCTCTGTCTATCTCTTCCATAAGTGGTATCCTTAAATGTAGATTCAACCTTATGAAGGGCATCACCAAATTCACTCAACTCAAAAGCAGTCAGCTTACCAACCGACGTATCTCTAGTTATGTTTGTTACAGTCTGGAGCTCTTCAATAGCACTAGCTTTGAATTTGTAAGAATCAAGCAAGGATCTAAGCACTTTAGCAACAATCTTAGATTTGTATATCTTTCCACCAGCACATCTAATACCACACACAAGTTCATTCACTCTTTGCTTGAAAATATTAATGTTCTCATCATCACCCATTCTCAACCTTTCATATTTCCCTTTCAAACTCTACAACTTAGCAATCTTCACATTAGCATCACCGTCATACAAGGTTTCAAACTTTTTTCGGATCAGATCCATAACATTTTTCATCTTAGAATCATTCAAAGCACTCAACAAAGCTTCCTTATCCTGGATATTATACTCAACATCTCTGATCTCAACAGAAGTAGTAGGACCATTCTGTGGAATAATATACATATTACTTGTAATGCTCCAGTAAGGTTCACCAATGCATCTCAGATGGCACTCCATTTGAGTCTTCCCCAAAGAATAATTTGTTCCATCAAATCTCATACTATCCTTCTTATAACTTGCCATCCTGGATCACCTTAAGTTGTTAAACTTCTTCCAAGGAATAAGCTCTGATACCAATTGTTGGCAATACAAGGGAAAACAACTAAGAGGGGGGTGAATCATTTGTCCCAAAAATTCAAAACTTATTTAACTTATCAACTTTATTCGTAGATCTGATTATTAACCATGAAAACATAAATTATCAATGCATTAGAAACACACATAACAACAAGATTTTTTTACGTGGAAACCCTGTTAGGGGAAAAACCATGGTGGAGGTTAGTCCACAAGATTATACCTTGTTAAAAGTATAATGAGAATGAAACATGGGGAATGCACATGCATTTAGGCACACTACCTAGAGCTCACTACTCAATTACTAAGGAAGACACACTATCTTACAAAGAGATTCAGATTACAACCATCTAGATTTTGAACTGAGTAAATAGCATCTGCCAATGCCTAATTACAGTTCCAGTTAAGCACATGAACAATTCTTCACTCTTCTATACACTTCACACTTTGCTAAGCCTTCAAATGATATACAAACATACACACACATAAGCACACTTTGGAATACACTCGCACACTCTTGCACCCTTGCACACTCTTAATTTGAATAAAAAATCACTCTTATATATCCGCAACAAGAAATTTCATCCCTTCATGTTAGCCTCAATAAAAATAATGAAATGAATATAAACTGTCAGCCCAAAACATTAAAGATTATTAATGCGAATCAACCAAGGTTGGCCACAACTTAGTGAGGACCCAAATCAACATCTCCAACATGAAGACACTTCAATTAATTTCTCCTTGAAGATACACAACATGCTACAAACACTATGTCGGCCAAGAACAAGAAAAACATGAACACACAAGAGAAAATTTCCAACCATGAGCACAACGATCAATCTAGATGTGCAAAAAAGATAGAGCATGATCTAGAAACATCCACAAGCATCACAAACCAACAAAGAAGCATCCACAACAGCTAAACTAACTGAAATAGCCTCATGTTCAATCAGGAACACTAATTGAAGAAACAAAAAAAATGTCATAATGAATATCTTCATAACTCGATCAAATATTCATGCGGATCTCTAAAACTTGACATGGATAAGCTAGATGTACTCAACAACAAACCCTTTAGTCCACAAGCTTTGATCATCAACATACGAAACTTACCGACATACAAAACATCACTTCACCACTAACAACTTGTAACTCATTCCTTTACAATTTTCTCAATATCCTCGAAACATTCAACTTCAAATGCACTAATGCTAATAGTGTTGACATCAATGACAACCACATATCAGCAACACAACCACAACATCCAACATGAACTAGGTACAATACTTTATTTACACCAACAAAATTCTTGTAAGAGAACTTGTTGGAGCTTCTTAACAAAGTTGGAATAAGATAGAAAGAAGAAAGATAAAACATACATTTTGAAATAGAGATATAGACAAGTTAGTTGAAGGCTGACATACATCACTATTGATGACATGGAATGGGGTTTGGGGCAACATTGCAAATTTTTTTTTGGGGAAAGATAAATATTTGATTTATCTTTTTTTAATTTATAAAGGGGTGTTCACATTAGGTTCACCAAAATGTAGAGTAGGTGGATTCACTACTCATGAGTCTCTTTATTCTTAAGAGATTCCCAAGGGGAAAACTACGCTAAATGACCTCAAGGAACAACACAAAAGTTCTAGAATTGGGAAGATTAGGTCACAAATATTTTTTGGACAAACTGATGAGCTCTTAGCTGAAGGATGGTAGGACAGGTCAAGGACGATAGCACGATGCACTGGCTTCTCACTGGCGCACTGGCATCTCACTAGCGCGCTAGTGTCCATATGACTAAAGAACGAGAATATCATAGAAAATAGAAAAGTGACCTCTAACAATCTAATTACTGAGAACTTCTAGTGTATAGGAAAATAACATAATACAATAGAACTAAAATAAAGTGAAGTAGATGATAAAGATAAAGAGTAGAAAGAAAGTGCTTACAACCACCCAAGTAATGAAGCCTCTAACAAGGAAATGTCTTTAATACCTGCATGCGTAAAATCTGGAGAAAATGTTGGGGCTGTATATGGTTTTTCCTTAGTTAAACCACCATTTTGGTGTTTTCACCTCCATGGACAACCAAAAAGATAGAAATGAGATGAGTGCAAGAGTGATAAAAGCAATCTCCGCTCGAGGATAACCTATATCACAAAATATTGGTGATAAAAGCAATCCACACTCGAGGAGGAGAACTTGTATCACAAAATGGAGATGCAATAGATAGAGGATGTGTGAAATCCTGAGATGCTTGTAAGAACAAGGTGAGGGAGATGCCAACTGTAAGGCTTAAGGAATTCAAAGAGGGAGAGATAGTTGCAAGAGCCAAGAGAGTTGTAAAGGGTGTGTGAGAGATCGAGAGTTATTGAAGCTACTGTCACAAGTGAGGGATTTGTGCAAGAAAGATAGTAGGATAAAGATGGGAGAATGTCCAAGATAGAAGCCAAGAAGTTGAAGAAGGTGAAAATGAGTTGAAAAGATAGATTTTGAAGAGGGAAAAGAAGCTTCCCGAGTAGTTACAAGGTGACCTGGATTGTTCCCATCGAAAAAAATTGTTGACAAGTGGAAAACATGCTTTGAAATAATCATTTGAATGTTAAAACATTGTAGGATGATAGCGTGACATGTAGATATCCACACGACATGCTAGTGTCCATAAAAATCATGCTACAAAATGATGAGAATGGGAAAAGCACAAGATTCAATGCAAAGCTGACGTGCAAAACGTAGTTGCTAAAAAGGGGTTTTCGAGCATCTTGAGAGGGAAAAAGGTTGATACAGGGGCTAAAATGAGACTACACAAGTGCTAGGGGAGTGGACACTAAAGTTGATGCAAGAATGTAAGTGAAATTGAAAGGGGTGCAATTTTATGACATTACAATAAGTATCGCTCTAGAAGAGAGCGTGCATGAGCAATCAACCATCTCATCTATTTTTAGTATACCAACTACTATTGATCCTTAGGCCAATCCTCATAATCCATATATGGTCTCCATATAAAACTTGACATATCATCAAATACACAACGCTAGTATGGAAGTTGCCTAGGCAAGGTAATGTAGAAAATCTCCATAATGATACAAGTATGGATCCCTAGCAATACGATCCTGTATACCATTAGGCCGAGCAACGACGATGTACTCCTAGGACCATACATGCAAAAGAGAGACACCTATAGAAATAAATTTCACACCACAATATGCAAACTCATGCATATCTCTATATAGGTGGGCAAGGAGACATGGACCCCATCCATATCTAGTCCCATGCTCAAAAATCTCCTTGATACATATACCCTATCCCATAGGGAACTAACGACCTCTTCTATTAGGAGCAACCAACCTTAAAACAAAACCACAAAGAACAAGGGAAATAGGATCAACATTACCAAAAAAATTAGATAAATCTATCTCGCACTGTCAAACCTCCAAGTGTTTGACACCAAGCACATGCCACATAGTGTAGGTACCCTGTCGAACATAATAGGTAACCAACTCTTCACGAATGGGTAGATAGAGGGTCCTCCACACATTCTCGAGGGTAATGGTGGCTTCCCCTGTGGGTAAATGGAATGAAGAAGTCTCTAAATGCCACTACTCCACAAGTGCAATCATCATCGTAGTGTGACATCTGATGGGGGCATGTAACATATGTGCCACAACTTGACAACATCTAGAATATCTCACTCCAATACATCAAAACCGACAATCAAATAGAATAGATCTCGGGATCGTTGCTCCCTCAACTATAGTGGTTTAAGGACCACCTGCAACCATTCAACCCATGATGTCAAGGGTTCACTCTAAAAACACAAAACAAACTTGAAAATGACAAAGGGACTTAAAGTTCCAAAAAATTCAAATGTTATCAAATTTTTAGCAAAAGCGCGAGAATAAGGCAAAATTGAGGAATTGATTGTCAAAAGCGATGGAAAATTTCAAAAGCGGAGAAATCAAAAGCGTAAATGTTTGTCAATAGCGTAAATTGAACACAAAGCACACAAATTAATAACAAGCAATCAAAAGCGATGAAATAAATCAAAGGTGAAATTCAAAAGAGAATTTTTAAGACAAAAGTGCAAAATGAAGTCAAGTGCACAAAGTTGTGTCAAAAGCACCTATTTCAAAATGTTAAAAGCGTTGAAATTGATGCAAAAGCGCTAAAAACCTAAATCCTATGCTATTGACAAGTTTGATTTTGCGCATTAATTACGGAAACATGGAAAGATGAAAATGAAAATCAAGAGAGTACATACCGACGCACCGACGCCTGTTGGCCACCCATACTCTCGAACCACGTCCATGTGATGTGGGGCTCCCTGAATCAACACCATAGCTCCTCAACAACTAAAAAAATGAGAAATCTAGAGGCAAGAATTCTCTATAGGCTCAAAGTGCAAATGAGGTAATTAGAACCCTAATTACCTATTTTAACCCTCAAAAACCCTAATGTTTACCTAGGAAACCCTAATTTTACTTAGGGAACCTTCCAACGTTCAAATTAGGTGTTCCTAGGAATAGTTGAATGAGCAACGAAAGACTTATAGACTTAATTTTTGGTCCTCTATGCATCAAAACTAAAATAGAACAGGGTTGTGAGCCTAACCTCAAAATTGAAATTTTCAGCCAAACTCTCGAGGGGGCAGCACAGAGTCCTACCATTGTTCCAGTGACTGTCAGGGCATAGTGGGGCATAATTATTTTTTTAAAATCTTGATCTTAACAATGAATATTTGAAACAAAGCAACCTGTACTTTGTATCAAAGAGGGGCAAAATGTAGACATGTAAAATTGACCTAACACTTATCACACACCCTAAATGACTTTCTCACATTGTCGACATCATTATCATCAAATATCATTGCATTTCACATCAAAAGCATCAAAAACTCTAAATTCCTCTATTAATTAAATAATACAACATTATTTAATTAATTCACTTTTTTCATCATTTTTGATGAATTAAATCAATTTCACTTATTTAATGAAGTCCTAAAACCCTAAATTATGCTATTAATTGAATAATACGACATTATTTAATTAATTCACTTTTTCATCAAATCGACCAATTAAATAAATTACATTTATTTAATAAAGTCCTAATCTCACTTTATTCCTCCTGATTAATTAAATAAGCCAATTATTTGATTGTCACTAAATCACTTTATTCCCCTAAGTCGATTGAATTATTAAAACATAATAATTTAATTAACTCACTTTCCCTCCAAATTTGGATAATTTGAATAAACTATTCAAAAAATCATCAAAAATCAAATCAAACTAATGCAACTTTGCTTGCAAAATTGAAACTTGATTTGCATGTTCAACTCCAAAAATAAATAATTAATTAAATTAATAATCAATCATTCTCAACCACTTTCTTGATTGAGTAAATTATGAATCATTGATTGATCAATCTATTTCCTAATAGATTGATTTATTCTTCAATCCCACCTATTGCTCAATCTATATTCCTGACTGATCAATGTATATTCCTGACGGATCAATCTATTCCTCAATCACACTAATTACATAATCTATTGCACATATTATACCCATCTAAATCTTCTCAACATCTTTTGACTGTCGATTGAGATATTCTACTACATGATCTTGATCGTCAATTTCAAATAACAATTTCTATACAACAAACCTTGTTCCTCACAAAAAAGGATTGAAGAATGAACATACCTCATGCAACAAAGTAAATGCCAAATTGACATTACCAAAGCTTCAACCAACATCTTTGATCAAACGCACACACACTCTTCAAAGCTACCGCACACAAACAATGGAGTCTTCACATTAATACGAGCAACCACATCTTCGCGAACATACTCTGACATGGGACGGGTAATGATTTAGTTTAAGTGAATTCATTTGTTCTTGGTTTATTTCATTTACATTTCTTGAATTCAGTGTTCTTAATCATTCATTTTGTGAGTGAATGTGAATAGATCTGGATTCTTGCTTTTGATTAGATTAGTTTCTATTTCATTACAATTATTTTGTTCACACTCTCATAATAATAATATATATTATATATATACACACTCCTCTATTAAGAATTTATGCTTACGTGTGTACTTGTATATATATATATATTATTTAGCAACATGGTATTCAAGCGATCCATTCAATATTCGAATGATTATGACCATGTGATTATATTCATAATATAATCATATTAATCATATTAATACATATGTTGTCATACTCACATGGACATCGCATTATATCCATGCATGTGTATGCTGACATATGCATATATCCCAAATACTCATACAACCATACAATCAAGCATAGTAATATATAGAAGGACTCATAAGTTCCAAACATATAAACATCATCCAAGCATGCATTAAATAGTAATCACGACCCTTACTAATGCAAACACTCATACTAAGGATGACTTACCAATTCCCAACATAACAACTTGACTCAACCATTCTAATGTAAGTGTGTGTGTGTAGCTTAGATAGGTTTCATTTAGGGTTATCCAACCAATCACTTCTCCTGAGTGATACTTCCCCTCCACTTGGAGGAATGAACCTATCCCTGCAACTAGCTCAACACATTCGTAATGGTAGTTAGACATTCATAATAAATCCATATGCATCATAAAACTTAATCATATATAGTAATACATGTTCATCATCAATGCAAACATAATTACTCTTTCAAAGCATTTATCAACACTTTCACATAATACCTATTTCAATATTCCATTTATCATATCAAAATTATGATTGCATTTACCATCCTATCTACCCGTGAAGGTAAAAGTAAATCAATAACAACAAGATGGGGTGTAACAACATCTTACACTCATGATGGAAAGAAGTTAAAGAGTCCCCATCACAATCATGGGGTGATGGTTTTGTATCTATTGATGTAGAACTAGATATAACACAAGATTCTTTAGGTTTAGATTGTGAGATTTTGTACTCTCGCATAAAGGACGGTGTAAAATTTAATGAACCCCAATAATCACCAAAACATGTGTTTGAAGATGAATCAATATCATGACCATTATTTGTATTTTTCCTAGGAGGGTTTTGTATGATGACATTGACATTAAGCGAAGGTTTATTTGATGTTTTTGTGATTATCGAAGGACGCTAACCAAGACCTCCTTTTGTTTCTTTTATGTTCAACTCTATAGGGGTATGAATACCTTGTTTTTTTCCACCACATACCTTTCCATTATAACCCAATTGTTTTAAGAGTTGATAAACTCATTCATAAATAGCTTCCATTTATTTCATAGAAGGTGGTTTTTATAATTAGTTTCATCATAAGTGGATGTGTAATTTTTGTTTTCCTCATTGCTAGAAGTTGTGGATTCTTGGGTTTTTGATGTTTCAGTGCTAGGTTGTATTGATACTATCTCGACTTCTTGCCCTTTTTCTAATTTTTATGGTGAGATATTGTATTCTCCCATAAATGTGGGTTTGAAATCTAATGATCCCCAATCATCATCCAACAACCGTCATAGGTGAAAGACACTCATATTTTTCTTCAATTTGTAGATTCCACTTTTGAAGTTGGCATCAATGTTCTAAAAGGATTCTTCATTCTTGTTTCAGTTTGTAAATAATTTTCAGATTTGGGATTAGCTTTTACCATGTAAACCTTATTGTTGTATGTGTATTTCATTTAATGATGAAGCATTGAAGGCACACCTTTCATCTCATGAACCCATGGTCTACCCAAGAGAAGATTATATGAAATATTATTAGGAATGACATGCATGTGAGTTTGTAACACAAGGATGAACTTTAATAGGTAATGTAATCACACCAAGCAGTTTTCTTTGCACATTGTCAAAACCACAAATAGAAAAATCAGTTGGTTGAATTAAATTCTTGTCTACTCCAATTTTATCCAAAAGGTGAACACTACAAACATTAAGCCTTGAACCATTGTCAATAAGGGTACACCTAATCCTCATCTTTTTAATAACAACCATTATTATCAAGGCATCATTTTGTCTATGCATTTATAGAGGGGGTAATTCACTTTGATGAAAGAAAATGTCCTCATTAGCCAAATTCATACTCTCAAACAAAGCTGCTACATTGTTTGGTTGTGAACTAGGAGGTACAACAAATTTTTGCAAATAATTTTGAAGCATACCATGATAAACAAGTCACATTTGAATCAAATACCATAAGGAGATCTTAGCAGGAGTGTTAAAAATTTGTTCCACAAGATCATAATATATTTGGAGTTTTGAGTTTTCTTTGTAATCATCCCTTTCCCTTGACCCTCACTTTTTTGTTTATTATTGTGAAAGTTGTGAAATTTACCTTATCGATATGCCTTTCTCCAAAATACCAAAGTTTGATGCTTTGCACTAAGTTAAATTTTGGAGTCAAAATTTCAACCATCTCCTTATTTGCATCCCTCGAATGAGATATAATGTATCCTTGAAACTTAAATCCTTGATATTTTACTTTATATATCCTTTTGAGTTAGACTCATAGATTTTCTTTTCATACCATTCTTCCTAATAGACATTATGACTCGTTATTCCTCCTTTTGGGTCCCAAAATCACTGTTCAAGCTGCTAAAATGAATCAATCCACTTCAATTATCGAAATATTTCATTCTTCAAGGTGGATAGACAAACTCATCAACAAATATTGAGTGATAAGAGGCCACCTTCTAAGAGTGGATAAAATATCCTTCACTTTGGGCTTAACTAAACCCAAGTGGGTGTTCCTATAGGTAATATTTAACAATATTTAATCATAATTGAGGGTATCCAATTGAACCGTTGATTTTTGGGTAGGGCTTATAGGCTACTCTTGCACTCTTAGGATGTTGCACCTAAAAGGAGAGAGATAAACCCTACGCAAAAGATCTAGCTAGGTTCACTCAAATTATGCAATGTTTGATGATATTTAGACTAAATGGAATGATATAAGTGCAATTGGATGGTCTATTTGACTAAATATGGATGCAAAACCTAAGAAATATGCAATGTTGGAAAACACAATGTCATATGCAAGCATGAACTATGAATGAACAAATGTAAAAAAAAAAGGGAAAAAGGCTGATTTAGAGTGCACCTAGGTAGAGAATGGAGAAACTGGAATCTTCTAAATGCTTTATGAGATCATAGAAAATCACCAGTCAGACTCATTCGCCACTGATGGCGAATTAGTCCCGCTTCTGATGAAAATTTTCATAAACTAGTTTCTGAGTGTTGGGATCTAGAATCTCACAAAATCTAGATTTCTAGTCTCAAGGTGGGACTCATTCGCCACTGATGGAGAATTAGTCCTCTCCCAAAATTCTATGAAATAAGGGGACAATTTTGCAACACCAAATCTAAGATTGTCTGCTTATTAGGTTGACGAAGTTAATTATGTAGAAAACGAAAGAAAAAGTCTTCTCCAAGCTTGAAATGGGGTTGATTTGACTTGAAGCACCTTGTTGACTTGTTGACCACTCTTCAACACCTAAATGCTTGTTAAATCTGCATACAAAGGTCTGCAAATACACATTCAAGAGGGGAAAAATGGTTGAGGGTTAGAGAATAGGGGTTTGCCTTGGTCAAACCCCACATTGGTAATCAAACCCTTAATGAAATAATGAAATGCAAGAGAATGATAAACAAATAACATGCAAATTCTATCAACTTACCAAACCCTTGTTGAAGAAAATATGAAGTTATGTCAATGGATTCTCCAAAATGCTTGATTAGATGATGCAAAGTGCTTGAATGCTTTAATGTGTGGATGATTTAGTGAACTTCATGAATTGATGTTGATGGGGGTTGAAATGGATGTAAAAACACTTATTTATACATTCTTCTGCCTTAGTAACCCATTGATACCTCATCACAGACCGACATCAAGTGATTTTGAATAAAAACCCAAAAGAAATTTTGATTTTTTTTGAATTTGGAGCCAAGGGGGACTCATTTGCCACCCATGGAAAATGGGTCCCACCTCAAGCTTGAAAGTGGGTGTGGGGAATTAAGTCACATTTAATGTTGTTTGTTGGGTTTACATTAAAAAATACACTTAATTAAGGCTTATAAGAGCATAAAGGGGTCAAATAAATTATAAGAAAGGTGTAAATAGTGAGATCAAGCCTAGAAAAGCATGAAATCTTGTTACAAGATTTTACAAAACTTCGAAATAGGACTTGATTAGTGATGAAAAGGTGATTTTTAGGTGAACTGTAATGAATAGAGTCTAGAAAAGTGTATAAATGTTTTACAAAACTTCGCAACACCTTCACAAGATGCCATTATTTGAATTTCAAGGACCTAAATGTGCATGTTCAAGCCACATTACAACATTAAATCAAAGCAAAATGGACCAAGAAAGGCCTAAAAGACCATGAATTGCTACACATCGTTCTGTGAGCAATTAATTTAAAGTAGCAAAGGAAAGAAAATGCAAAAAGTAAAAAAAAACAAGACATGAGAGCCAACCCAAAAAGCCCTATGCCAAGTCATATATTTCTGAGTTAGGCTACTTCATGTAAGCGAAAATGAAAACAAAAGAAAAGGGAGTTTCCCCCTAGAAAATAGAACACCAAACACATAAGGGATATATGGATTTGGGGTCAGTATGTTCATTGCTTCAATGTTTTTATTAAGGATCTTGGAACTATCATCATTCCCCAAAGCACATAAATTGGAAGAATGATATAAAGAGAGCAAAAACAAAAGAAAAAGAAGATCCATTTTGGGTCAACATGGAAGAGACATTGCGGTCTTACTGCTTTGCATTGTCCCCAAAAGGAGAAACACAAGTGAAAAGAAAATTAAATGGTGAAAGAAAAGGAAAATATTTTGGGTCAACATGAAGGAGACATTTCAGTCTTGATGCCTTGCATCATCCCCAAAAGGAAAACACAAGCAAAAGTGAAAAAGGAAAAAGAAAGGAAGACCATTTGGGTTAACATGGAAGAGACATAGGATGTCTCTACGATTGGCGTCATCCCCAAAAGGAAAACACAAAACAAAAGTAGAAAAGACAATGTATGACATATAGAAGAATAGAGGCACAAATAGAGGAATCATACAGAGAGGGAGAAAACATCAAACACATGATACAAGGGGAACACAAGACACACATAAAATAGCAAAAGAAAGAACAAATAAAAATGTAAAAGGCTAGTATGGCAAATGCAATTCAACCATCTAACAAGTCATCCACCTCCCAATCATGTTCAGTGTATTGCGAGGGTGGTTGACTATCCAAGGGAAGAATTGCAAGTGCCAAACTAGGAGATGTACTAGGTTCTTCACTTGGTTGAGAATATTTATCATTTAAGCTCATGGTAGATGAAAATAAAGAGTTTAGATTGTTATGCACTTCTTCATCTATTTTGGTGATCTCATCATCATCAAGATTGATTACGATAGGAGGACGAAGGGTTATTTCCAAAGAAGGATGTATTAAAAGTTTTGGCAGTTGGATTAGATCATTGGGTTGGATGGGTTGAACCATATTTTCTTGTGGTAGGTCAAGAGAAGGAGGGTGATCATCTATTACTTTCGTCAAAGGTGGAGGTTGGTTTTCTTTGTTTTCTTCCATTCGTGATTGATGAGTAAGGAGACGATGACGACAGCTACATTCCCTAGCACCACAGTTTCATTTAATTCTATTTTGAAGTTGTTGAGGTGTAAGATCAGATTGAGCCATCATAGGTTCCTTTTCTTCTGAAAGGGGAAGAACAAAAGAAATTGAAGAGGATGGGTCAATCACTTTCTCTTTAGCTTTATACACTTGCTTAATGTGAGGAGGGATAACAGGATTGGTTTCATTTTCTCTTGGTCATTTAAATGATGGCAAGGAAGTGCCTATGGTTAGGTGCTCATGAGGGGGTGTTGTTTGTTCAATTTTGGACTCAGGTTGGAGCATGGTCTCATCTAGAATAGGAGGAGTGGAAGTGGACAGGGACATCTTACAAAGAGACAATTCAACTATTCATTTGGCTTTGAACTTTTGATAAGTAATGAAAAAGAAGTCCTTTCGAGGGGTGATGGGTTCCATAGGCACAAATCAAAAGGCTTCTAAGGAAAAATTACCTTTAGATGATAATGGAATGAAGCTATGGTGTATAGTAAATATTTCATTGCCATGTGGAAACTTCAAACATTTGTGAACAATTGAATGGACCACTTTCATTGAGCGAAGCCAAGTGTGGCCTAGCCACAAACGAAATTGATCAGATTGTGGAATAATTGAAAATGTTACCTCCAAAGTTTTGGGTCCTATTTGTAAGGGAAGTACGATCAATCCAATCATAGGGCATGCAAAAACAATATGTGTTTTAATCCAGGTAGCTAGTTTATTATAATCATCTTGATAAAGCTCATGTAATACTAAAAACTCTTTCGTGATCACATTCTTGCCACAAGTGGGATCTATTAATATCCCATTGGTGGGCTTATCATAGATTCTTTCGGCTATGTAAAGAGGACCATCAGGAAGTTTTTTAAGTATATCTTTAGAAGAAAAAGTGATATCAAGAGTTTTGTTGTTTGGGCCCTTATGAGGGATAACGTCTATTGCACCCACAAGTTCATCCATAGGATTAACTTGGGTAAAATTGGGAGTTGTATCATGTTGTTCATTATTTGTATCAACATTCATTACATCAGTGTTCAAAGGTTCACTAGCTTTGACAAATGAAATATTGTGTTTAGGCATGGGGTTGGTGAAAATTTGTAAATTCTGGTTAGGGGGTGCAACGGACTTATTACCTTGACAATTAACACTTGCAATGGTTAAATGGCCCGAATCAATGAGGTCTTGAACTACGTGTTTTATACACTTACATTGTTTAGTGTCATGTGATGAAAATGACAATAAGCATTGGGTTTGAAGGTGGGTGGTAAGGGCTTGGTGGTATCAAGTGGTTTAACGGTAGGCAAAGTGATCATTTGTTGTTGGAGCAATTGATTCATTGTATTATGGAGGGTATTGAGTAAGGGGGTTAATTTTCTGTTCGGATCCCCATAGGTGTAAGGCGTCGTTGCTTTAACAACCACCACTTGACTTTGAACAGGTTGAGTTTATGGTTGAGGAGGCATATTGAACTGTAAAAAGCCTTTATTTGGTTTTCAAAAGTTTTGTTTGTTGTTTTTATTATTTTGTTCGGACTTCTCAGTTTGGTTAGAAGTGGACTTTGAATCATGACTAGAAACTGAGTTGTGATAATCACATAGTGTTGTGAATAAATGCATAAATGAAGGGAATTTCATCATGGTTAGCTTATCTTGAAGGTTCATGTGCAATTTTTCAATAAACATCTTCTGCAGATGTGAATCACAAATTTTGACATCAACTTGAGCATATAGTGATTGATAGCATGAAATGAAGTTAGTTACTTTTTCATCGGTGTTTTGTCTACAATGCATTAGATTAGCCATTGTATTTTTAGGAGTCATATGAACATGGAAGTGACTTATGAAGGAATCCACAAGCTCATTAAATGATCGGATGGAATGATTAGGCAGGTTTCAAAATCACTCTAATGCAGTGTCTTTCAAGGTCCTAGAAAAAAGTTTGGCTAAGAGTTTATCATCAAGGAAAAAATCACTGCATAAAGTTGTATAAGCATTGACATGGTTAATAGGGTCTCCTTTACCTCTGTACTTCTCAAACCTAGGAATTTCTATCCCTTGTGGCATTGGGGTTCTTAAGATTTCTAAAGATAAGGGGCTACTATGAACATTATATGTGGGTGGAGCATTTTGACCTAGGCTAATAGTGGAAATTTTTTGTTGCATGGATGAGATGGTGTTAAGGAGATGTGTAATGATAGGGTCAGGATAAGTGGTTTGAGGTGGAAGAGAAAATGGTGATGGAGTGTATGTAATGGTAGGGGAAGTGAAAGGAACACTAAGAGGGGTGAAGGTGGTAGAGGGGACTTGTGATGCCACAAAAGAACTAGGAATGCTAGTTGGAATTGCGAAAGAAGGAGCCACTTGACTAACCTATTGCATAGTTGTTGTAACTTTAGGAGTGGTATAAGTTGGTATGGATGCTATAGTTGAAGGGGGAGGAATGTGAGGTCCTCCTTGGCTTACAACAGTGTTTGTAGATTGGGAAGTGGAAGAGGCATGTTTATTATAAATCTCAAAAATTCTTTTCATAACTTGTAAGCCATCATCACTTTCAATCAAATGATGAAGGTTTTCTATGGCTGGTATAGAAGTGGTTGAAATGTTTTCAAGAGATACATATTGTTGTAAATGTACAAAATCTTCATGAATACTAATGACTTTTTCTTGTGGAATGGAATTGTTTTGTATGTCAACAGTCATTGGATGGAAAGGTGAAGGCATAGAAGGGGTATTGTCCATGCCTAATGCACCATTGTCCCTACTAGGAGTAGGAGCTCTTGAGATCTCAAGGTCCACAATGAAAGTGCTATCGCAGGAAGCCATGAGTCTAGAACTTCGTCTCACTAAAGTATTATCAATGGGGCACCAAACACTCATACAAGTACCACAAAAGATGAGGTGAATGCAAATTAAAGGTAATCTAGGAGTGCTAAATACAAATAACATAAATTATGTTAACTGAAATAGAGAAGTAACTACAAAGAATAGAGATGCAGGAAAATACTAGAAGACGTTTAAAAAGTGCAGGTGGATTGATTCGCCTAGGGTGGCGAATGAGTCCCAGTATAAGATTTTTTTTTGTGTTTTTCAAAAAATTGAAAGTGATTCTAATGCTTTTCAGATGCCGATTAAGTATGCAGATGCAAATTTTCAAAATTTTCAATGATATGCAATGCAAAAATGAAATCTAAATGAGTCTTTCACTAATGCAAGTTAAGAAACCCTAGAATGCAAAAATAAGACCATACCCTAATTGAATGTTGATGCAAATGAAGTATAAGATGCAAGATGCAATTGAAATCATAAATGTAAAGTGCTCAATATGCAGGTTCACCAAAATGAACCATCAATTTTTGGGTAGGGCTAATAGGATACTCTTGCACTCTTAGGATGTTGCATCTAAAAGGAGATAAACCCTACGCAAAAGATCTAGCTAGGTTCACTCAAATTATGTAATGTATGATGATATTTAGACTAAATGGAATTATCTAAGTGCAATTGGATGACCTATTTGACTGATTATGGATGCAAAAACCTAAGAAATATGCAATGTTGGAAAATATAATGTCATATGTAAGCATGAACTATGAATGAACAAATGTAAAACATAAAGGAAAAAGGTTGATTTAGAGTGCACCTGGGAAGATAATGGAGAATATTGGAATATTTTGAATGATGTCTAAGATCACAAAAAATCACTAGTGGGACTCATTCGCCATTGATGGCAAATCAATCCTGCTTCAGATGAAAACTGTCAGAAACTGGTTTCTGAGTGTCGGGATCCAGAATTTGAAAAAATCTAGATTTCTAGTCTTAAGGTGGGACTCATTTGCCACTGATGGCGAATTATTCCTCTCCCAAAATTTTGTGAAATCAGGGGACAATTATGCAACACCAGATCTGAAACTGTTTGCTTGTCGGGTTGACAAAGTTAGTTCTACAAAAAATGGATAGAAAATCTTCTCCAAGCTTGAAATGGGGTTGATTTGACTTGAAGCACCTTGTTGACTTGTTGGCCACTCTTCAACACCTAAATGCTTGTTAAGTCTGCATACAAAGGTCAACAAATACATATGCAAGAGGGGAAAAATGGTTAAGGGTTAGAGAATAGGGGTTTGCCTTAGTCAAACCCCACTTTGGTAATCAAACCCTTAATGAAATAATGAAATGCAAGAGAATGATAAACAAATAACATGAAAATGTTATCAACTTACCAAAACCTTGTTGAAGAAAACTTGAAGTTATGTCAATGGCTTCTCCAAAATGCTTGATTAGATGATTCAAAGTGCTTGAATGCTTGAATGTGTGGATGATTTAGTGAACTTGATGAATTGATGTTGATGGGGGTTGAAATGTATGTAAAAACACTTATTTATACATTCTTGATCCTTAGTAACCCATTGATACCTCATCACAGGTTGACATCAAGTGATTTTGAATAAAAACCCGAAAGAAATTTTGATTTTTTTTGAATTTGGAGCCAAGGGGGATTCATTTGCCACCCATGGAAAATGGGTCTCACCTCAAGCTTGAAAGTGGGTGTCGGGAATTAAGTCACATTTATTGTTGTTTGTTGGGTTTACATTAAAAAATACACTTAATTAAGGCTTATAAGAGCATAAAGGGGTCAAATAAAGCATAAGAAAGGTGTAAATAGTGAGATCAAGCCTAGAAAAGCATGAAATATTGTTATAAGACTTTACAATACTTCAAAATAGGACTTGATTAGTGATGAAAAGGTGATTTTAAGGTGAACTGTAATGAATATAGTCTAGAAAAGTGTAGAAATTTTTTACAACACTTCACAAAACCTTCACAAGATGCCATTATTTGAATTTCAAGGACCTAAATGTGCATTTTCAAGCCACATTACAACATTAAATCAAAGAAAAATGGACCAAGAAAGGCCTAAAAGATCATGAAAATGACAAGGGGCCATTTTTCTACGGTGCAACAATATAAACAAACTACAATAGTATCTAGATGTACTCTTTGATCCCAAATTTTGTCACACTTTAATCCCAATTTTTTTCACTAGATCAAAGAATAACCTACTACTATGACCTCTATTAAGTTGATGAAAACATAATTACAAGGCTACATGATGTGGGTACACAAGGCATGATTTAATAAATGTGAACTCTTTCAAGGCTCACTGGACATGTTTCCTTGGTTAAAATTTTAAACCAAAAAATACATACAACTCTACTTCATGCTCCTACACTACTGATAAATATATTATTCATTTAAGGTGCATGAAGAGTTAAACACATTTAAGACTAGTGCCTTAAAATTAGGTTATAGAATTATAGTAAACTATAAAATAACACATAGAAATAATAAAATGGATATGAGATTAATACCAAAACACGCTTAATAAAACCTCTTCGTACTTCCAAAAATCTAGATGAAATAAGAAAAAGACCACTAAAAATGACAATGTATAATGCATTAAAGTGCTATGATACTTAAAAATCTATTATTAGATTCACACCAAAAAGTGTGATGAGAAAACCATAAAATAGGAAGAACCTAAAACTGTTCTTTGCTTAGATATTTTTTGAAAGATCTACAACTAGCCAAGGAGAAATTTTGTTACAAATATCTAATACAAAATAACTACCTCTTAACAATTTTCAAATTGTGATTGAAAATATAGGGATCAAAACCCTAAATATTTCTTGGTATTATAGTCACATGAAAATGGAGAAATGACATACTTTTGTTTTGAAAAAATAATTGGTATATATAACACTCTATATGGTCACTGAATCCATAAAAAGTTTACCCAAGATCACATGCCATTAATTTTGTGTTTGGAACAAGCTAGCATCCGACAAAATGTATTGAAACTCTAGCTTAGAGCTCATGTTAAAATAATTAATTCAAAAAGCACAACCATTGTATTCAAAGTGAGATGGTGTTCTTCATCCTTCACTTGAGGTTGCATGTGGATCCATGCTCTTAAGATTAGAAAACTATTTATGGGTTGGAAAATATATTTTAGAGTAGTTGTGATGTCAAATCTAGTCATTAATGGTGAGATGGGTCATGTTGAGAGGTAGGTGGGAGTGAATAGTGTAAAATACAATAGTTTTGGAGTTTTTAGGACTAGGGGTTGGGGAGATGGCATACTTCATGCTCAGAGAAAATAGATAAGGCTACCATTCCATCTCCAACTTTGAAAGGATACACAAAGGATATCATTAGGGAGTTGGGGATTAGAGGTACTAAGGAAATAATCACTAAATATATACAAAAAAAAAGATAATTTTCAACTCATGAACCTAATGAGTTGACATAGTGAAAAGGATAGAGGGAAGGGATGCCAAGAAGGAAAACTCTAAAGTTAAGGAGAGGAGAGAGGAACAAAGATAAGGAAACAATGAAAGGTATGCCTAGATGGGAAACTATGATATCTTGACAACAACAAATGAAAAGGTCAAGTTTGGAAAGTAAGGAATGCTAGGAAGAGAAACTATAACATAAACACCTTTCTTAGAAATTTGAACATAAAACCTCCCACACCTAGAACATCTTGAGATATTTAAAAAACTTACAACACATGATAGGTGCATGGGGGATGAAGGAGACTAAAGCTTACAAAAAAATTGACCAAAGAAAACATGTTAAAAACTATCTCAAATTAGTTAAATGTGAGTTATGATGCTTGTTGACCAAATTATGATGCTTGTTATGGCACATCATAAGAAATCTTTGATTGGGGATAGTTTTGGGTTACACTTTTTGGGTAGTTTTAGCTTATGGTTTTCTAGTTTCTATTTTATGGTTTCATGTACTATATCTGTTATATAATAGGTGCTTGAGATGGAGGGTGTGTGAGTGTTTTGTAGAGATTATTAAGTTATTAGAATTCCTCTAGATCTTTGGTTGGTGATACTCCTGTGAAGGCTTGCTCTACATGTGTATTTTAACTATCATTTATTAAAAAAATCATTAAGTTGCTTTGGAGTGTGGGGATTTTACCTCAAAAGGGTTTTACCCATGTACACATATGTTATGGTATATTATTTAATTTGTGTTAATTTTTTTTCTTTGTATAATTTTTAAAAGATTAAAATCACACAAAAATCTCCTTAGAATATTAATGTAGGAAGTGTTTCCACATACATTTATTTAATTCAATATTTATGTGAATCTCTTCTAACAATAATCATATAATCCCTTCTTATTTCATACTTAGACCTATGTATTTGTCTATATTTTTTATTATGTTATCATCTGAATCATTATAAGTATACAGGTGTTGATCTCTTGAACCAATGAATACATTATTTCTACCTAAAGTACCTACTTCTAAATTAAGATAGGTAGGTTTGAATGACTTACCATTATTTTGAGCTTCCCACTGTGGATGTTGTCTTTATGCTTTAGTAGAAGCATTTTCTTAGTTTCTTGGTACTTGGGCTACCTTCTCTCCATGTTCAATTTTTTGATTTATAAAAAAGTTCTAGGTTTGAATAAAATGAGTCCTCACCCTTCACTTAGGAGAGTTTTTCTCTCAATAATTAAAACTTGAAAGTACTAGACAAGAATTTATTTCCATTTTGCCTTACTATGCCATTATGTTGGTGTAAGTTGACATGCTATCAACTTATCCAAACTAATAACTGCACTATATCTAATTTGTTGATGTCTTCAAGATGATTCTAAATTTAAAATATCCTTGACAACTATGCCATTCTATTAGGACTTGAAATCACTACTAAAAATTACAGAGGGATCAATCCACTTCAAGTCCAAGGACATGTTCCTAAATGTAGATAGACCAATTGATCAACAAAGAATGTGTGATAATAAGCTAATTGTTGAGAGTGGATAAAATATCCTTCACTTTGGTCTCAACTAAGCCTAGGAGGGTGTTCTTAGAAGCAATATTTAATAATATTTTATCACAATTGAATATATGAAATATGGAAAAGCTATATTATAGTCTAGATAAATTTGATCCTAAATTCTTTCATTAGATCAAAGAACAACCTACTACTATGGCCTCTATTAAGTTGATGAAAATATCATTACAAAGATACACGATGTGGGTATGTAGGAAATATTTCCTTTAAATTGAATTCTTTCAAGGTTCACTAGAGTTGTTTCTTTGGTTAAAATGTTGAACCATGAAATGCATAAAAATATGTACTTCATACTCTAACAATTCTGGTTAAATATATAATTCATTTAAGGGTGTATGAAGGGTCAAACATTTTTAGGATTAGTAACTTATATTGGTTTATAGAGTGAAAAAAAAATAGAAGAAATAATGCATAAAAATAACCAAAGAGATATGATATTAATACCATGACATGCTTAATAATCACTCCAAAATTCTAGAATTCCACATGCAATAAGAAAAAGACCATTACAAATGACAATCTACAATACATTAAATTGGTGCAACATATGTCATTTTCTCATTAAATTCACATGTTCAAATGTGATGAGAGAAAACCCTAAGATAGAAAGAAACTATCACTCTTCCTTGCTTAGAAATCTTCCTACAGATCTACAAATAGCCAAGGAGAAATCTAGTTACAAAAATCTACTAGAAACTAGCTTTCTCTTCATGATTTATAAAAATGGGATGCTCAAATGGAAACTAGAAATGTAGGGATTAAAACCATAAATCTTTCTCAATGTTATAGTCACATGAAAATGGAAAATGACTAGCCTTTATTCTAGAAAAATGAACTAGTATATATAACACTTTGTTTGGTCATTAAATCTATTCGAAAATTAGCCCATGATAAAATGTCATTAATGTTGCATGCGGAACAAGTTGGGATCCCATGAAATTTGATGAAATAGAAGCCTAAAGTTTGATTGAAAATTATACACATTAGAAATAAAAGCATTGTATTGAAAGTGGCATGTTGTTCTTCATCCTTCTCTTGAATTTGCATGTGAATATGTGCCCTTAAGATTAGACAATTGTTTTTGAGTGGAAAAATATATTATTGAGTAATTGCAACATAAATATGGTCATTAATGGCGACCTAGGTCATGTAGAGATGTAGGTGGGAGTGAACAATACAAAACATTGGATTTTAGAGTTTATATGGTGTACTTCATGTTCAAAGAAAATAGATAATGGTACCCCAAAATCTCCAATTTGAGAGGATACATAAATTAAATTATTAGGAAGTTGGGGATCAAAGTTAAGGTATACAAATAAGGATAAGTTTGAGCTAGCAATCTTGATGAGATGTCATAGTGAAAAGTGTTCAAGATTGGGGTTTGGGAATAAGCCTTCCTAGTGATAATTTGGTCATTGTGAGGTAGATTGATTCACAACTATCCAGTTTACTTTGACATACATCTTCAGAGTAGTTTGCATGCAATTAAAAGTGGGGGAAACATGCAATATGAAAAATCATGCACCCATGCCCTTTACTCGTGTTTTGGGTCACAAGGATTGGGTTTTATTTTATACAACTGCTAGTGTATAAAATAAAGCATCGTGTTAAATTTTACAAATAAACCATCTTAGCCTGTCCCCATCATAAATAATCTCTGTTTGATCTATATCTAAACTCCACATATAGCCATTCATCACCATAGTTTAGATATGTGAGTATAAAATTACCCTAGATCATTTTCATTACAAGGATTTAAAGCTTAAACTTTTAATTTTGAATTTATTAAATTGGACCCATATTTTTCTCCCTAGTCATTATGAGTTGATTAAAGGACAATTTATTTTAAATTCTACACTTGAGAGGTGTATTTTTTGATTAATACTAGATTATCAAACATTATTATGGCATCTATTATAATATGAGAGCATCATTTCAACAACATAGAACATTGTAGTTGCATTATTTTCTTACATAACATGTACTACATGATTGCTTGTGGCCTTTGATCTTGGTTTGTCACCATTAAATTATTATACTAGGGGGGTTGATTGGAGAGAATTTGACCCTCACAATTCAACATATTTGTTGAAGGTATTTAAATAAACACTACCTAATCCATTAATGTTATGATCCTCCATGCCTATTCTTGGATAATTACCTTGTGTCTCCTCATACTTTGACCTTTTGTCTATGCATCATTTTTTGTGTCTCTTATTCTCATTTTTCTTGTATATTATGTTTCATACTTTATTTTCCACACTTGGGAGTACCTTTATTTTCCTATGTCTAGTCCCTATGCTTTCTCATGTCCCTTGTTTATGCTCCTATGTTTCTTATTTTTCATACTTATGATATCATGTTTTTGGATGATATGTCTCTATTTTTCTCACATGCTTATATGTTTATGATCCTTATCATGTGCTTACATGATAAGGATATTTTTATCTTAATATTTGCCTTCATTTGGAGAAACATGGGAGCATGTTGTCTTTCCCTTGCTTTGCATGTACTTTCATGATTAATCCTATGTTCCTATGTCCTTACTATATGATGATATCTTTTACCATATTTTCATACTTTCATTATGATTACATATTTTCCTTATTTCCTCTAATTATTTGCATCCTTTGCATGCAACCAATTGAAGGAGGAATATATGTCACTAACACTCCTTTTTTATAGTTAAATTTTGTAGAAATAGGTTTATAGTTATTCTCATGTTGAATAAATCTTTACCAATGATTTTACATTGTTAGAATCTTTGACTTATTTAGACCCCTACCACCTACCCACTTGGTCAAAGATTTTACCACTTTCTTCTTAGACATAATTTCTCTTGCTAACTTATTCTTTTCACTTTTACTATTTTCAAAGATAAATCTTTTTTAAGAAAGTTGTAACTTTAGTCCCTATTTTAAATGTGTGATAGATGTTGCTTGTTGCAAGCTTTTCTATTTTGTAGGATTTTAATAAAGAACTCATTGTAAAGATACTGCATATTATTGCATCTATATTTGTATGCATTGAGCATATGTGTTTTCTTTGGGGGTGAAAATATTTAATTAAATGTTTATTTCTTGATTTACTTTAACATGCATCCTAATAGTAGCTTGGATGCAAGTCAAAGGGGACACCATATAATATGAAAATCACACTCCCATGCCCTTTTTTCTTATATTTTAGGTTAAATGAATGGGTTGTCTTTTATGCATTGATTAGTGTGTAAGATAAAGTATTGTGTAGAAATTTTACAAATAAAAATTTCCTTGCCTCTTCCCATCATAATTCATCTTTAGTTGATTTATATCTAAACTCTACATATATCCATTCATCACCCTAGTTTAGATATGTTAGCGTGAATTTATCCTAGATCATTTTCATGCGTAAGGATTTAAACCTTAAACTTTTAAATTTGAATTTCTTAATTTGGAACCATATTCTCCTCCCTTACTAGGCATTATGAGTTGATTAAAGCACAAGATATTTCAAATTGCATGCTTAAGTGGTGTATTTTTAATGACACTAATTTATTTAGATCATCAAGGATTATCACGACAACATTCATATGAGAGTGTCATAGCAACACCATAAAACATTATAGTTGCATTATTTTCTTATATCAACATCTTAAGCATAATGAATGATTGTTTGTGGCCTCTAATTTTGGTTCATCACCATTAAATCAGTCTACCTAGGGGGTTGATTGAAGAAAACATGATCCTCACAATTTAAAATATTTCTAAAAGGAGTTTATAAACATTACCTAATCCTTAGTATGATTTAGACTTAGTGGATTGAGGTAAACCTTTTATGTCATCAGGTTTTTATCAATTCATCTTTGTGGTCACAAGCTCAAGTATGTTCATGATTTCACTTCCACATATGTGGATTTGAACCAAAGTGAAGCATACTTAGTTTATAGATTCAAAGACACTCATTTAGATAGAGCTCTAATTATTAGTGCATTGGTGAATACATTTTTGGCATCTTCAAAATTATATTCCATCATTGAACCTGAAATTAAGCATCCCATTTAAATTCATTTAACTCTTAACAATTAATTTAATATTTAATTGTTTTAAGTCTCAACTGATGAGTCCTAAAATTATCCTATTTTGCTTGTTTAATTTTCATAATTTTCATTATATTTTTGATGGTTTCAAAGACATTACCCAAACCTTCCTACATATTTTAAGTATTAAAGAATTAAGGATGATATATATTATATATTGCTAAATGATTGTGTGAACTTATGAATTTCTATGAAATTTAATAGAGCTTTATGTTGATTATGATTATTAATGATGAAGAGATGCCTTTGAAATAAACTAACCTTTGCAACGAAGGATCTATCAACCCATAACAAAAGACCTGTTAACTTGTAGCAAAAGACCTATTAACCTGCAAAAAAAGATTCCTATCAACCCGCAACCAAGGGGATGATAACCTATAATACATGCAATCTCGTAGTTGATGGAGGAAATGGTCGAAGATTGTGAAAATGATTTATTTATAAATAATTCTATTTTTATTGATGTTGTCACTAGATAGAGATGATCGTAGAGGAAATAAAATATTTATGATAACATTGGTCATGGCTTATAAATGAGTTATTTCCTGTAAAGAACATTTCTATTTATAATTGTCTTCTTTATGATGCAAAGTCCTAAAGTGATTATGACAATCTCACCTTCACGTGCTTAGTTTTCCTACTGTTTAGAATAAGAATGAGTCATCTTCCTACGTCTTTGGGGAGTTGACAATTGTTTACAAGTTGTTTTAAGGCCAAGAATAATTAGACTCTCGGGATCCTGTATATATGTTAGATCTTGTGAGAGGTCGAGGATCTAGTATTCTAGTGTTGGTAGATTTGATATAAGCACTTTTTTTTGTCAACCAATACTTTGTTCTCAATTTGTGTTGTCTATTAGAATTGCAATAAAGATAGATTTAGTCAATTACATGAAATTCCGAGTTAAGATTTAAAAGAGATATTGTGGGATTATAGCTACCTAAGGAAAGGCCACTTGAGGTAACTACAATGCTCCTTGTAGTTTAGATTATTACTAAAAGTAGAATAAATTGTTAAGTTGTATTTCTTGATTTAAAGTTGAATTGAATTGTTAAGTAGTAATTAATTGCTATAAATAGTTGTTTCAAGTAGTTACAACACATTCGAGTCATTAATCAATGTCCTCACAAGAGCATTTACCCGTAGCAATTGTTATGTAGTTAAGTTTTCTTCTAGATAAGGTTGTTTCCATATGAAGTTGTTTTTGTTTAACTATTGTATACACAATTGATTAGGACAACTTAGAATTCTTAACTACACATATAGTGCCAACACCATCTAAGAAATTATGATGCCTTGGTTGATAAATTAAATGTAGCACATCTAGATCAATGAATTTCTTAATAAGAGATTTGTTGGACCATAGAATTGTATGCATGCATTTTGTGCATCAATTGATTGAACATAGATGGAGTTAAACACCAACTGTTTTATATATAATTCTTTATTCAATTAAACTAACTATTTATATAAAGAATGGTATTTTTTCTTACAAAATACCTTCTTATTTCCACACTAATAACTATTCTTCATTCTAATTTAATAAAATTTTAAACAAAACAATTTAAATTGATATATCTATGTACATCTTCGAACTTGAAAAAAATATTTGAAAAAAAAGGGTGTTTTGTGAAAGTAACAAACAATCAACATATTTTATATGATAATACACAATGTTACCTGTGGGAGTAGCTATTAAAAACATCGTTCTCCTAAACTATATAACTTTTTTGAGAGAGTGAATTATAGAAACAGCCCTTATATTGGTTCTTCTATTTTTACTTTTTTTTTTTTTAACTTTTAAAAGGATTTTATTATTTTGTGCCACCCCTTGGAGAAGGGTCGTGACCGACTACAATTCTCCAATATTAATACAAATATATGTAGTACTAGATTTCAATACAAATATATCTGCTGCTTCTGATTATTACTAGATTTGAAAAAGGAATCGCTTGGATATGGACCTACATTTCATTTTTCCTTCACATTAATAAAAAAATCAATTTAAATAAATATGGAGAGAAGGACCGCCATGAAAGTGAAGCTATACACATTCAATGATTATGAAATCACAAATAGCATATATGCAGGCAGGAGTCCCTTGAGATTGGAAAATGAAGGAGAATATGCTGTTTTTAGGGTTGTTCCAAGAGTTGGTTATTCATACAAGCTCTATATTCCGAATCAAACAATAGAGCCCCTTAAAAAACCAGAAGAGCTTAAGTCCAGGAGAAACTACAACAAAAACAAGAAGCCCAAAGTAGATGATCCCCAAATAGAGGATGATGATGATCTTAGCATTGAACTCAATAATCTGTTTAACTCACCAGATAAATTGGTTGATGATCTTAATGATGACCATTTGAGAGAAGTAGCCATGGATGAAGATATGGGCATAATTGAATCAAATCAGGCTGACCAACAATTGCACATTTTCAATGATGAGCATTTGGGAGAAGTAGCCATGGATGAAGATATGGGCATAATTGAATCAAATCAGGCTGACCAACAATTGCACATTTCCGATGATGAAGATTTGAGAGAAGTATCCATGGATGAAGATATGGGCATAATTGAATCAAATCAGGCTGATGAACAATTGCACATTTTCAGTACTAAACTTCCAATATTGTGTGCAAGTGTTGGGGGACAAAGATGGGTGTACTCCCAATATCAAATAAGATCCTCAAATATAAACATGAATCCACTTAATATTAATAGTATTCAAGCTATGGATACATCCAAATCAATATATGTGAGAAAAGAATACTGTGATGGCAGTGCTAATCCTCAAAATGATGATATAATGCAACCTATTTATAGTAGTAAACAATCAATTGGCATGGAACCAGTCTTGTTTGAACATGAACTGAGATTAGACCAATGCAGTAGCCCACCAAAATTGGGCAGTTCAGAAATGTTCATAAATCAAGATGAAAACATGGGAGGTGGACAAATGTCCCCACATCTGCATCTGAACATGAGTTGGGAAGAAATGTTACAGGATCGTTATCCAGACATGAATGGTGCAGCTATCTTTGGAATTCAAGAAGTGGGTGGTGAAGGAATGAGTTTAAATGAAGTTGGAAATATTGGTAGTACAGATATCACCTTACTAGGTGATGAGGAAGATGGAACAGTAGGAATACAATCCTCACATAACTTTGGAAATCACAACATGGGTATTGCAGAAGTGTTGCCAGATCAAAATCCAAACTTGGGTATTGCAGAAGTATTGCCAGATCAAAATCCAAACTTGGATATTGCAGAAATCATCTGTCAAAATCATGACATGAACAGTGGAAGATTACTTCTAAATCAACCTGGAAATATGGGTAGTTCACATACCATGCCAGATGCAGAGGACATGGGGACATCAGGAGAAGAACCAGAAACTATGTTGCCAGATCTAGCTGCAGACAACATGGGCAATTCAAGCACCATTCTAAACCAATCTGAAAGGATTACTGAAAGGCCAAATGTGGGTGATGGACCAGATTTGCTAAATCAACGACCAATATCAGAGGCCCTTTCTCCTACAAAATTGCTTGTGAAGAACAAATTTCAGATGCTTTCTGTGAAGTCGGAGAAAGAGTAGTTGAAGTGGGCGAAGCAATTATTAATGATGGTTCCATCAAGATATCCTGAAATCTACCAATCCTCTGCCACCTTGATACAAAAAATTTCTGGGTCCTACTCGATGCAGGAATTTCCTTGTTCCTCTCCCAAGAATGATTGAGGTAAAATTTGTGATTTCTTCCATATGTTCATTTAAAAAAAATTATATGAATATTTCACATCAATTAGGTAAATGTAATTATTATCTAAAAAATAATTTAGATTAAATTAGTCAGGTTAATAATTTTTTATAAAATTACATAAGGTTAAGGGTATTTTCTATGGTTAAATTTTGAGTGTTATGAGGTTATTTTCATATTTGATTTGACAGCAAAATTGCATTGTGTCATGTAGGAATGATATAATCATTTTTTTTAAAGAACTTGTTTGCCTTCACCATCTCAATAGATAAATTTGTCAAGGTAGTGTTCAAGGACACTATTGGGAAAATTGTAATATTTCTCCGAGGTCAACTCTTTCAACAACATGGAGACAGCCTATATGTAGATGCAATTCTTTAATCCTTAGAAAATTGAAGTGTGCTTTAGATGTTCTTTTTATATCTCAAATCTATCATATGAATTAATGACACATTGAATGTCTTAAAATACCATGAAATAACAATAGGTTGAACAAACATGTGCTAAGTCAGCTCATAATGACTAGTTGAAAGGTGTGGGAAAGTAAATTTTGATTTCAAAAAAACTTAAATTTTAAGTGTACCATAGAATTGAAATAGATCAATCTCATGCCCCTTAGAAATGAACATTGTTGCTAAAATGGTAATTTTGAGGCATAGACTAGAATGTATGGAAGCAAACTTGCAAATGAATGTATGGGATAAAGATAAGTTTTGAGAATATTATGGGTATTAATAGGGATCAAGCTATGAGTCAAACCTAGCACAAAAGTGTACTAGTTTTTAATATGTAATTGTATTTGAGACATTTCACCAAGAACAAAAATAAATGGAAGGCACAGGTGTGAAAATTTTACCAATACAATTTTTCCCCCACTTTGATGTGCATGTAAATCCTAAATGAGCATGCATTTCAAAATAATAGACATTATTTCCTTGGCCCATAAGGGCATTAACTAGATCTTTAAGCCATTAAAAGACCTTGATAGTGGTTGCAAGTTCAAATCCTTGACTTGAACCATTGTATGAGTAAGGGTAGCTCATTGGAAATTATACGGGCCAAGTAATTAGGGCCTCATAAATGGGGTCTCAACTAGTATTGGTTCCTCCACAACAAAAAGTTTATATGGACATTATCAACCAACATGAGTAGATATTGTGGCATTCATAAAAAGGATATATGATATGTATAAAGTAACAAGTAATTTTTGAACTCATTATGTTGTATCTTGGTATGAGTCCTCCATTGGACCTACAAAATAGAAAAAAAAATGTAATGAGTATCTTCTACATCATAATAAAAAAATGAGGTTAGAAATTTTTTCTTGTAGAAAAAGTGATTGGATAATATCCTAGGCAAAGTAGCAATGCAATATGGATCCATGCAATACAACCAAACATAATGAAACATAATGCGATATGATAGTGTGAGGGTTCTTTACAAAATGAAGGTAATTCAATAGTGCTTCATGCAATGTCGTAAATGTGATTAACACTCTACTCTATGTAGATTGTGATAAATCTCTACATCTGTTGTAGTATTTCAATATATCTCCATGCCATGCAAGTGTGTAATGTATTGAATCTCCACACAATGTGGCAATGTGATAGATATTTGTTTGGTGCACATATACAATACAATCAAGTTCCATCTAGATAAAGTGATAAGTTTTTATTTAACACAAATCACTATATGAAATCTCAGACATGAAAAAGTATTAGCGATAACATATTCTCCATTGAATTGTTTGCATCCAATAGTAAATATTATTATTTACACCAAAACCTCCCCTTAAGTACATCTCAGGGAGTACTTATGCAAATGACACAAAGATGGGTCCTGATTACGAGGCCATGTTAGGTACCCATGTACAAATACAAATACAATCTCTCACAAATGGAGAAAATGAGAAAACCTAGTGGGACAAAACTCCTTCCCAAAAGAGAGATAAGATACAATAATGCTCTCCATCAAAAATGAGGGGACAAAACCCCATTCAAGGAAAAAGACCCCCCCTTAAGAGAGATGAAGAAGAGACCATTTAGCCCCCCCTCAATGAAAAAATCCATCACAAAACCAATCAATCTCCATCCACACAAAGGATGACAAGAGAGACCATACAATCCCCCCATAATGAGATAACTTGCTACAAAGAAGCACTGGAAGCACACTTGTGGAGTAACATTGGAATCCTTAATTCAACAAGGAAGGAAAGATAATTTTGTTTGCTAGAAACCATATTAGAGTCACTCAAGGACTCAGGTCAGAATCATGATAAAGCAATAGCAGACCTAATGCCAAGGAACATTGGAAAACTCTCAAATTGGCACAACCCTGGAATCTGTGAAGCAATAGTCGATTGGGAAATGATCTAGAATTGAAATGAAGTGCTAAGATCAAAATTGCACCCTCCCAAGTATCAAAACATCCAAGTAATGATTCTGGTGGATGTTCACTCTGCAACTAGGGTTTCTGCATGTGTGGGATTTGGTGAAACTTTTCAGCCACGTGGGTGGAGGAGGCTTGTCCTCCTCCACAGAATAATTCTAAACAGTGGTTCATTCCTTCAGTGGTGGTGTCAAACCCTATTTTTTTCTTTGAGGGGGCATCCTTAGGTGGCTACTGTGCATGTCTCTCTACCTAGTGATTGATCCTCTTTGATGCTCGGGGTTTCAGACCCCCTTGATGGTGTCCACTCTAGTCAAAATGATGGGTCTTTAGGTTCTCGGTAGCCAAAGTCATTCAAAGATATTGTTGAAGGTGAGAGTGCTCATTTCCCAATAGGCACAAAGTTCTTGGTGGAAGTAGGCTATGAAAGAGAAGATGGGGGATGCAGAGGAGGTAAGTAAACCCCTGGCCCTCCTAGAATAGACATATTTTCTCCAAATGATGAGCTCTGTAAAGTGTTAACTAAAGAAGATAATAGGCTAAAGAATGTAGGGGTATTCTTGGTGGTTGTGTATCTTGAAAAGATCCCAGAAAGAAGATATTTGGACTCTTGGCTTTCGGATGTTTGTGGGAAGAAAATGGGGATCTTTTTTACCTATTTTAGAATGATTCAAAAAGTATTGTTTATTGTATTTCTCAAAAACCATGAAACTCAAACTAGGGTTTTGGGCAGACAATTCTGGAGTATTGGGAAAATTGTTTTTAGGGCTTTGCCTTGGGCACTAAATGCCATAAGTGAGGAGCTTCTGGCCCTATTGTGCCCTAAATGGGTCGCGGTCAAAAAATTACCTCCCCGGATCTAGAAATTTATCCCTTTGCTACTGGAACCCTACAGGAGGGTGTTAAAAATTAACAATGTTAAGGCTTCCCTCCCTCATACCAATGCTAGGGCTCTTTTCGGTTTGAACCCCGGGGTAGATATACCCGAAATTATTAGATTAGAATTGGAATATGGATGCATAGACTGTCCCCTAGAAATCCTCGTGGGCTTAAACTCCTGCTACCTTTGTCGAAAAGGACACATAAGAAAATATTTCCCTCTTATCAAAAGCAAAACCTCTCCCCAGGTTTATGTAGCAGCTATCATTGAAAAAGAGAAAATGTTGAAAGATCCTGGGCTTGATTGACTGAAGAGGGTAGACCTCGGGAGATGGATGGCATTGACCACCTAGCAAATGGATTGGGCCCAAGCTCGGATACCCACTTTACCAAAGAAAGATCAAGTGGGGAGACCCCAAGATGGAAAAAGTTTTGAAAATTAAAAAACATGGAAAATTGGCTGATTTCAGAACTTGCAAACAATGTGCCACCTAAAGTAGGATCTAACATTGAAAAGAAAACTGTAATAAAGGAATGTCCAACCAAAAACTTTGAAGCCCCTTGTGAGAAATATTTGGAGGACAACCTCACGGAGGTTAACTCTTTATTGGGGGATGCTCTCTCTAATGCATCATCCCAATACACTGAGGATTCCTTGGAGGAGGTCTCTAAAAATATGGAGTTTGATGGGGACTTTCAAGTGGGGGTTTCGATGTCGAGCCCCTAGGAGAGGATGTTGGCACTGCAAATAAAGTGTGGAAGACTGCCCAACAACTTGCACTAGAAAAGTTAAAGGACCCAAGTGTAGTGGGTGGATGCACTGGTTGGGACAACCCTGGTAAACATTCAACCAAAGCTATGGAGGCTGCCTCTGAATGCAAGTTGCTCCAAGGGAGTCCAACTAAAGTAAAACACATTGTTTCCACCTTTGAGGCCAAGACCCTGCACACCGACACTCTACAATGTTCCATTGATGGGCTTCCCAAAGATCTTGATACTAATATTCCCTCGTTGCCTACTGATGGTCCTGAGGAGTGTATGGGTGTGTCAGATTTTGATGACAAAGGTGGAAGCTGCAAAGAGAACTTAAATCCAAAACTTGACAGTTTTTCTAAACCAAAACTATCTAAGATTGCCCCAACCATGGGGAAAAATGAGAGTGTTATCATTTCAGTAGGTAAAAGAAGGACTGGTAGGCCAAGAAAGGAGCATGGGACTCTAATCCCGGTTGGGAAAGGTAACCTGAAGAATTTTCCACAACCCAAGAGGAAAAAGTTAAGTGTTGTCATTCAAAGCCCAATGACTAAAAGGATGGAAGTAGATAACAAAATTCCCAAATGTTTTGAGGCTTTTAAGCTTGAAAAGGACTTAACCCCCCCATCTACTCAGGATGGCTCTTAACCTCATCTCTTGGAATGTGAGGGGGCATGAATCCCCTGATAGAAAACACGTTGTGAGAAGATTTGTGGGGCAATGCAAATCTAAAGATGTGTTCCTATTGCAAGAACTCAAGTCAACATGCTTCTCACTTGAATCCAACCTCCAATGCATTTAGAGGGATGCTTCCCACTTTACCACCTTGCATGATTGGGGAAAAGTTGGTGCTACTATCCTAATTGCTAATAAATGGAAGAACCTGATATCCAATGTTGGGGTCTCCCCTTGCAACAGGGTTGTCTGATGAACTTGAAATTAGAAGATCAAACTATGGGAATCTATTCAATCTATGCCCCTAATGAATACAGTGAAAGGATTAAACTATGGAAATAGATGTGCTACCTGGAGAACATTGTTAAATAGGCACATGACAACTGAGAGGGGGGGTGAATTAGTTGTCACACAAGTTAAAACTTAAAGCCTTATCACTTATCAAATATTCAACCACACTATTCTGTTATTAATTATGAGCATGAGACACAAATAAAAAAAGTAAATCAACACAATGAACACCAAATTTTTACATGGAAAAACCAATAAGGGAAAAACCACAGTGAGGGCTAACTCACACTATATAGTATTTTCAAAAGAGGCTCACTGCCAAAAGAAGGACTCACTATCCAAGTACAAAGGCTCAATGCCTACAAAAAGGAATCACTGTCCAACAAGGAGGCTCATTGCCTACACAGGATTATACAAAATAGATTAAGGCTTTACAACCCAAAAATGAACTGGAAAGATGCACCTATCATGTGTTGATATAGTTCTAGAGCTGCTCACAACTGCTGCCCTTCTAATCACACCTTCACATTTATTACTAGCTCACTATTTCTTGTCTCTTTTCTATTGTCGACACAAACTTACTGCACTTCCACACACCAAAAACTGTTCACCATATATATTTATATATATATATCCGATCTCCTTTGCAAGCACTAATAGTCAAAGATTCTTTCTCCTTTTCATCATAAATGTCAATGATGTCTTCAGTCATTTCTTTTCCCTTTTTTGATTCTAGAGGGGAATCACTGATAACAACCTCCATTTTTCTTTTTCTAGAGGAAGATCCCACTTCAAATCAATTTGATGCAGATATACTGGAGCAAGGGTTTGCTTGTAAAGACGAGAAATACAATCTGCACATATTTTCATTATCTTCCAAAGACTCTAGATGTCTATAAATTTGCTTTCCAATAGGGATACTAGATTCCCACATCACATTATCTTTTCTCGATAGAGAGTTCAGAAAGTAAAACACCAAACATACCAACAAGGATCTGAAAAGAAAGGGATAATTCTCGACCAATGACATTCAAACATTTTCGAGAAAATCTTCAAGTAGCAAGCTACATAAATGAAACTATTTGTTTTCCTTAACCATCATGTGGGAAATATGTATGGCAATAGCCGAAGTTGAACTTTCACGATTTTATAAATAAATTTTGTATGAGATACCATACGCAACATACCTAATGGCTAAGTCAACAAGTGTATCAATCAACAGTGCTCAAAGATCTCTATTGATGCTAGTCAGCTCCACAACATCTTTATACTTCACAGTTTTCTTTCTAGGGAGTTCTCCAACACTACACCTTCATGATGTCTTCCCTCCATTGACCTTTGAACGATCACCTTCTTGACCTTCATGGCGAATGACCAGCTGGTAGAATCTTCCCCAATTTTGTAGGCTTCTAATTATATCTACATAAGAATATTAGTATGCACAACAATTGCATATCTGTAACTATCTTAAAGTAACATTCATTAATCCATATGGAAAATTAACATAGATAGTTCATATAGCATGTCAGTGTCTTTAAAGATTACAAAAATAAGCTTATGCCCAATGTCTACGGTTTTGAGGAAATATCATAAAAAGGTCAACATCCAAGTATCAAAGTCTATAACAACTATGACAAATGGATAATAAAATCTATCAAAATTTAGTCATAAACTGGAGTCATCACTCCCCCCAACCTAAGGCTTTGTTGGTCCTCCAATAGAGGAAGGGTTGTTCTTTTGCTTAGTTAATGCCCTGAAATTTGCAACTGTTGTTGATGGTGTTTTCTGCACAACAACTCAGACCGAATATGATATTCTATATCTCTTGAAAGGTAAATATCTATCAACAAGCCTCAAGAGATAACCCCAAGGTCTCTAATGTCAGGTCTTGACAATGCAATGAAACAACTTAGAGATAATGTGAAAATACTGGTAATCACAAAGAGACCTTACAAACAAATGTTGGATCTTTAAACTTATCAGATTTTGCAATATGTTGGTACTTGAAATCCTATATCTAACTCAGATGATAAAAGAAATAGCAAAAGATAAAGGTTTAGAGAAATCCAAAGATTAAAATTACTCCTAAGACCAATCATGAAAATGATAAGCACTTGGAATAGACCAAACCCTTAGAACTAATTCCTGCTTAACCTAGATTTAATCTGCAATCTTAAAGAAATAGTGCAATCTTCCAAGGAATTAAGATTTTAAGATCACGAGACATTCATCTAAACCAACCCTATTTTGAAATTTATTGGATAAATACTCACAATTGAACTTGGCAGATGAATATAAAGTCTAGGCTAACTTTACATAGCAACTTACAATCAATAAGCTACAAAAAGTATGGACTAGGGATTGCTACAAACACTTCAAGTATAAAATCACAAACACCATTGAATCACATTTAACTCTAAGTCTAATATTTATATCTAATTTTATCAAATCAATCTTAGAGATAGAATAACAAGAACCATCCAAGATAAATCAACACAAGAAGGAGCACCAAAGAACAACATTGTCTTTACTTATATTGAATCACCCAAATGTTGCAACAATTCTAGTATTTAGTATCACAACACTTGGTTTCAAAATATACTAACTCCTAGCTCTAGCTCTTTCTCTATCACTTAGCTTTTCCCAAAATCTATTGCTTACAATTGAGGAAAAATGCCCTATTTATAGAAATCTCATGCTAGGTTAGCCAATTAGGGTTACAAAAGGGTCGACCAAAATACTCTTCCACTATTACCCTCTCAAGAGACTTTAATACTCTTCCTTGTACAACCTCTGATTCCATGCTCTTACTTTCAGCCCCTAAGATTGATTCCTTCACTTCTTTGACAAATTCTCTCCACTCTCCATTGTTAGGAGTAGAGATGTCATCATCTTCTTCATTCAATTGTTCAAGGTTGTTTGATATATTACCTTCTTTTGGAAGGGCCTCTTCATCAATTTGCACCTCTTAGTGTGGATGTGGAGAGTGGATGGGAGAATTATTTCCTGTAGCTACTCTCTTCTCAAGGTCATCCGTAGGTTCCTCTTCATCGAGCAACCCTTCTACTATCTTGGCTTGTTCTATTTGAGCAATGTTCTATTTTGGAGAGTGTCTCCTCACATAAAATTTGGGTTTCTCTCCTGCACTTTCTAATTCTATCACTTTTGTAGCTGAGGGAGCATTTGTAGCAACTTCATTCTTCATGGATTTTGCAGCCTTCTACCTCTTAGTCATTATCCTTCTCTTCCTCACTGGTTGTGAGGTTTCTCCTGCTTCCATGTGAGCACCAACCTGAGGAGCTTTCTTTGTTTTCCCTTGGCCTCTAGTTCTCCTTTTTATGGACACTATTTCCTAAGGGAATTCTTCATTGTGTGGTCCAGTGACCTCATCTTGCTTATTAGCTTCCACTTCTTCTTCATCATGGGATTCCATATCTCCCATTAAATCATAGGTAAATTTAACACCATCTACCTCCAGCTCCAATACTTTATGCTTGACCCACAGTCTAGAATACTTTTTGACTGGTTTTGTGAGTTGATTTAGATATGTTACCTCCTTCTCAAAACAATTAATTGGGGGCAAAGGCTTATTCTTATACGACTCATAATCGTGATGCTGAAGGAGATCTGCTTCATCATCCTCCACCTGGTCTAGTACTTCTATAATTTTGTACAATCTGATCAACTTCAAAGGTAGCCTGGAGAATATTCTTCTAATCACTTCTCACTGATCTCTACAATTGGCCCAATAATCTTCAATATGATCTTTATGCTTGAAAGTTTTGTTTTCTTGCTTGGCAACCTTCCCATAGGGATCAAAATTTCCTCTATTAGTATGAGAGTATAACTCAAATTGAGTCATCTCTCTCTCTAAATGTTGGGCACTCTGAATAGAGGGGTAGGAACTCTAAATAGAGGGGCAAGCTTCTAATGTTTCCTCTCCGTAGGACCTCCTCAAGGCCAACTACCTATTTAGTCAATTCCAACAGCATAAGCTTGTTGGTGGGATATCTTGGAAATCTGATGGGAACTATTGGTGATCTTTGTGCTTTGATATATGTAAAACTTTGGAACTGAATAAACCACTGACCATAATTCTTTATTAGATCCATTGCATCTACAAAGATCCTCATGTGAAGGGAATCTTGTAATAACCTAGGAATATACATGAAGAAAGCATCATTGGACCTCATGTAATTTGATGTCTTATATTGCAACTGGGGATATACCTCCCATATTCTATCTTGCCCCAAGACCCCTTTACAACTAAGACCCTTGTATTTGTTCTTGTGTGCCAACATATGCACCAAATATGAAGTCATAGTAAACTTGTTGGTTTCCTGCACACTCCTCAATTGGGAATCTATATTATTGTCAATGATTCTCGCCCAATGGTAGTGCTTGTTGGAAAAAATCTGAGTAATGGGGTGGAACATCCAAGATTGGAATATGTGTGCTTCTTCCACTCCCATGACTCTACCTAGGATAGTTCTAATATCATTGTACTCTTGCTTGAAATCTCTCCTATGTAGTTGCTTCGACAATTTTGAATAATGATGCTTTGGCTTCAGAATCCAAGCATTGTTCATTATTTCCAAAGCTCTGTTGGGGTCTTCTTCATAGAATTTGGTAAACTCCCCAACGTTTATCTCTTCAATCAACTTGTGATGGGAGATAATGTTGAAAACCTCTGCAATAGACTCTTATGTCAAATTTCCCATCACTCTGCCTTGAGGACCAACAATGATCCTTGTCCTAGAATCATAGTTCCTTACACATTTTGAAACTAACTCTAGACATAGTTGTGTGGGTGGAAAGCCTGTTGCTTGTTCCAATCCTGTGTGGGTGATGTTTTGTGCAATTTTAGTAGGTGCCTTCCCAAACATTCTTTGGTGGAAGTCATCATAATCTATGCGGCCCATGTTGGTGTTTGTGATCCTTGACCACATAGAGGAAATATTTTTCTCCCTTGAAATCATACTTCATTTTCTCTTGACTTTTTCTAACTTCTTCTTGTGCTTGAGTAACTTTGTTCTTTGTTGTCTTATTAGGACTCTCTACTCCTTGCATTTGTTAACACAAAGCCAAAATTACCAAAAAGAAAACACTATCATAACACATGACAATGATAAATGAAGCTAATATAATTATTGAAGCACATGAATCCCCATGAACAATCATCAATATTCAGCATTAGCCACTTTACATTGAATTTGAGCTCGAAACAAAAAGTTCAAAAAATCCGAGGTTGGTCAGATTTTTTGAATAGATTAAGATTCGGTCAATCTGACCTTGCTAGAATTTATCGAAGTCAGCCACATGGATGTAAAAAACTCAAATTCATGTCATGGAATGAAATTCATAAGGAATGGAACATTACATCATCCAAGCACAAGCCTACTCAAGCATCAAATTGATTGTGAAATCCAAGTATGAGCATTAACTATCAATTTAGGAGGAAATGGAAATTTTTTGCCTACTTAGGATTACTTGATGTTTGAAAAATCTAGGGTCAGGTAGAATGACCAAAAATACATTGAACTCATCATAACGATGGAGGTCCTTCAGCTAATCTGAGCTCCTTTGGATTATCTGAGCGGATTAAGGCTTGGGTAATCCGAGCTTGCTTGGATTCGCTAGAAAGCCAAAAATTGCTAAGTTTCAAGATTTTTCAAGCTAAATTCATGAGATTTGACCAATTTGAACTACCTTCCTCCAATATTTCAATTTTTTTCAAGCTACCATTCATCATTTGCATGTAATACCCAAGTCACTCTAACCAAATCATTCAAATTTAACCATAAAACTTCAAATTTACATCCTAGGGCTTGCACAAAATGGGCAAAGAGACGGGATTCAATGGTCTTTTATGATCTTGACTTCCAACGGTCAAAACAGAAGGGGTTTCCTAATTAACAGTCTCCAAAAATGCAAACAAGAAAGCCTACTCCAATGGTTTCTATGCCCTAGCAAGAAAACAATATACCAACAAACCCTAGCGATGCTTGGTGAATAGTGATCGACATTGGAAATGAACCTTGACGTCCTAAACGAACGAATTAATTCCATTTATAAACCATAGGGACAAAAGAGTAATGCAAAAAGGGGATTAAATGAATAGAGAGAGTACAATATCTTACCTTTAATGTGAAACCCTAGAGGAGACCCTTGTAAGAATTGGCTATGAAGGTAGCTACCCAAGATCTAGAGGCCTAATAGAAAGCACAAGCATAAGAGAGATAGAAACAAGATGACAAGAATAAACTGTATTCTGTCAATATGATAAAATGTAATGAGCTAATAGTACATAGGAGACCCCTTGGATATATAGCCAAGGTGAGAACATAGAAGGGCATAAGATTATGACAAGTGTCGTAATCTTATGACAAGAGACAACTATGAAAATTTATCACTCCACCTAAAGTGGAAAGGTGATAATGTGATAATCACCACAAAAGGTGGATCTCCCACAAAAGGTGGAGAGATAATCACATGATGTGTCCACAAAAGGTGGAAGTGATGAGGTATGAGATGTCAAGTCCACAAAAGGTGGAAAATCTCCAACAACCTCCTATGTGGTCCCTAAGTAAACTTAACTAAGGTGTAATCAAGACCTAGGAAAAGGTACAAGACATTTAATTACACCAACACCCCCCCTTAAGTGCAACTTAGGGAGAATGTACACAAAAGAAAACAATGCAAGATGGGTCTCGGCTACGAGGCCATGTTAGGTACCCATGTACAAATGCAATGCAATCTCTCATAAAGCGGAGAAAGGGAGAAAACCACGTGGGAAAAAACTCCCCCCCCAAAAGAGAGATGAAACAAAAACTGAAAAAAGATGAGAAGGAAAAACCTCGAAAGAGGAAAAAGCCCCTCCATAAGAGAGAATGAAGAAGTCAAGTGACCTCCTCAGAAGAAACATCCCGCACCCCCAAGAGAGCTTGCAAATGATGGTAGATACTCTCATTGAAGGGTTTGGTGAAGATATTTGCAACATGCTCTGCTGTAGGACAATACTGCAAATCATTGACCTACTCCTGTATCAGCTCCCGAATGTAGTGCATATGAATCTCTATGTGTTTGGTCCTCTGATGGTGAACCGGACTCTTCGAGATCTGGATGGCACTCTGATTGTCACAATGAATGACTGTAGGACGAGGCATAGTGAATCCAAACTCAGTGAGAATATTCTGAAGCCAAATAACCTCAGTAGCAGCATTAACAGCCCCTTGATACTCAACCTCAGTCGAAGAAAGAGCAATAGCATGCTGCTTCTTACTCTGCCAACAAATGGGGCCAGAACCAAGATGAAAATTGTAGCCAGAAGTGGACTTACGATCATCAATATTGTTAGCCCAATCAGAATCTGTATATCCCACCAAGGTAAGTCCTGTACCTGTTGCATAATGAATCCCATGATGATGTGTACCCTAGATGTAATGCAAGATGTGCTTGGCAGCTTTCCAATGAAGCTCATGTGGTTCCTGCATAAAGCGTGAAACCATGCCAACTGCAAAGGAGATATCAGGGCACATGTGAGTCAAGTAGATGAGACTCCCAATAAGCTGACGATACAAAGTGGCATCAACAAGTGGAGTAGAACACTTAGCCTCAAGCTTGACTCCTCAGAGAAAGGGAGTCGGTGCAAACTTACAATCAGCCATGTGAAACCGAGCTAGAAGATCAAGAGCATACTTGGGCTGAGAAAGAGAAATCCCATAAGCTGACTGTGTGATCTTAACCCCAAGAAAATAGTGCAAAAATCCCAAGTCAGTCATAGCAAATTTGTCTTGCAAAGCATATTTGACACTGCCAATGATGGATGAGGTACTCCCTGTAATGATCAAATCATCAACATAGAGCACAAGTAGCAAGTGAGAATCATCCTGTTGCAAAATATAGACATTCGAATCGGAATGACACCTCGTGAATTTTGCTGAGAGAAGAAAGGAATCCATCTTGGCATACCAAGCCCTAGGGGCCTGTTTGAGGCCATAGATAGACTTCCTCAATCTGCAAACCAATGAAGAATCCTGTATGAATCCCTGTGGCTGCTCCATGTAAATATCCTCATGAAGATCCCCATGAAGAAATGCACTCTTCACATCCATCTGATGTACAGCCCAACCATGAGCTGCAGCAATAGCGAGTGTCAAGTGAATGGAGTTCATCTTAGCAACGGGTGCAAAGGTCTCAGTATAGTCAACACCTAGAACTTGTGAGAAACCTTTTGCCACAAGCCGAGCTTTGTATTTATCCACACTTCCATCCGCTGCATACTTAGTCTGATAGATCCACTTACATCGAACCATCTTTCTTCCCTTAGGAAGAGGAACTAAATCCCATGTGTTGTTCCTCATCAAGGAACTATACTCTTCCTCCATTGCTGAATCCCATTCAGGAATGCCTCGAAGCTTCCTTAAAGGATTGTGGATCTGAAGTAGTAGCAATATAAGCATGTGGAAAATTTTGATGTTGTGACCGAGTCCTTCGAGTATCTGAAGGATCCCCAACAAGAGAACCTGCTGACTCAAGAGTCTGTTGAGCCCAACGAGGTCTAGTAGGAGATGAAGGATGAGGTGCCTCAACTACAAGTGGACCCTGCGAAGGTGTGATCTTGCGAGTCAAAGTTGAGGAAGAATCATCATCAGAGTCACTATCATCACTTTCCACTATGGAGGAAGGAAGAGGAGGATTAGAGGTCAAGCTAGGAGAGCTTTCCTCAAAGTGAACACTCCTCTCAATGAATAACTCATGTGTCTCTGGATCCAAAAGTCTATATGCCTTAACACCTTTAGGATATCCAACAAAGATGCAAGGCCTACTCTGAGGTTCCAATGCCTTGCGCTTCTCTGGAGGTATTCGTGCCCAAGCTGGACAACCAAAAAATCTGAAGTGTCTCACAACTGGTTTTCTACCACACCAAGCCTCAAAAGGAGTCATACCCTTCAAAGCTTTATGGGGAACCCGATTTTGGATGTGAGTGGCACAAATAATAGCTTCTGCCCAAAATTGAGGACCAAGAGATCAAGCATGAATCATGTAGCTAGCCATCTCCTTAAGGGTTCTATTCTTCCTTTCAGCTACACCATTCTGCTGTGGAGTGTATGCAACTGAATGTTGAAGATTAATCCCCTCAAGTGTACAAAATTCCTCAAGTCTATTGTTCACATATTCCCTTCCATTGTCTGTGCGAAGAATCTTGACTTGCTTCCCTGATTGCTTCTCAACATGAGCCTTGAAGGCAAGAAATCTATCAAACACTTCACTCTTGTAAACAAGAAAGTAGACCCATGTGAAGCGAGAGTAGTCATCAATGAAGGTGAGGACATAGTGAGCCTTGCTAAATGATGGCACTAGAAATGGACCTGCTACATCACTGTGAACCAACTGAAGAACTTGTAATGCTCTCCAAGACTTCCCTTTCTCAAACTTCTCTTCTGGATGCTTACCCATGGAACAACTTGAACATACACCTTCAGAAAAGCTGATTTGAGGTAGTCCTGTAACCATAGCCTTGGAGCTAAGCTGCTGAAGATAGTGATAATTGATATGTCCAAACCGCTCATGCCATAGCTTGCTTTCTGAATTTGAATGAGTGAGCAAAGTTGTAGAAGGAGACTTAGGTACAAAGTGGGAGAATGAGTAAAGCTGTGTGTTGTGATTGGCTTGTCCCACTGCAACCAAGGCATCATCCTTAAGTTCTTTGACCACAACTGAATCTGGTAGAAACTCAACTTTCTTGCCATCTCCAAACTAAGTGATTTGGTAGATTGAGAGAAGATTGGCACTCAAGTTAGGAACATAGAGAACATTCTCAAATGTTCCATTATCCATGGCAACCGAACCTTTGCCTTCAACTTCCACTTGAGTATCATCTCCTATGAAGATGTGAGGTACCTTAGATTGCTCCAAAGAAGAAAACTGGTCCCTTGAAGAACCCATATGATGAGTGGCACTTGAGTCAAGTATCCATTGCTGTGAAGAACCTAAAGTAGCCACAAATGCTTGCCCTTTTCCTTTTGATTGTGAGGAAGTGGAAGGAGATGAATCCTTCTTCTTGTAGGCATATGGAAAATTGATGTTATTCTTCTTGATGATGTTTGTCAACTCATCAATTTGCTTAGTGTGGAAATGATGCTCATCATGACCAACCCTCTTGCAATATGAACAAGTTGGTCTCTCCTTCTTGCTTGAACTTCCCTTCTTGGGAGAAGATGTAAAATTCCCTTGTGATGAAGAATTCCCTTGTTTTGGAGAGGATGATTGTGCTTTATCTTGTTGATTCTTTGGATTAGATTGCTTCTGCTTCTTGTTGGAACCCTTTCCTTGAGTCCCTTGATTCCCTTGATTAGCCACCAAAGCTTTGGACTTTGAAGACTTGAGAATGCCCATGCTTACCAACTTTGCTTGTTCTAACATCAACATTTCTATAAAAGCATCAAATGTAGGCATAGTGAAAGAACTACCTACTGTCAAGCGATGGGTTTGGAAGCTAGAAACAAATGCTGCATGTTCTGATGGAAGTTTTCCCAACAAATTGTAGACCAACTGTGCATCCTTCTTATAAATGCCACAATCCTTAAGCTGTGCTCTTAGCTCGTTTTCCTTAGTGACATAGTCTTGGATTGTATCAAAATTCTTGGGATCTAACATTGTGAGATCATTGTCAAGCTGATAACCTTTAATCTCATCAACTTGGCCATACAATTGACCAAACTTTTCCCAAGCTTCTTTAATTGTTTTACACTTATCAATTTGAAAGATTAGATCTTTTGATACATATTTCCTTAATGTTCCAAGAGCCATAGTATTTTTAGTGAGCCAATCCAAATGAGCAACAGGATTAGCTTGAGGATCAGATGGTGCAACAACAGTTCCATCAATATAATGAGTTAATCCTTTTTCCATTAACTTACTCCATGCATCAATTTTCCAAGAAGCATAATTATGTGGAGTTAACAAGGGAAACTTAGGAGAACCCATAGCAGCAAAATGAAAGAGAACAAGATAGAGAGAGAGGCACAATCACTCAAGACACCCCCCCAAATTCACTCAATCAAAGAACCCCCCCCAAAAAGATGATTTGGCACTTTATAATTAGTGCGTGTACAATGGCCACTTGCAAGCCAAGCAAAGTGGGCTTCTGATTTTCAATTTTTTACAACAACCCTAAGTAGGCTACAATAGACTCAAATGACTGATGCAAAAGACCAAACTGAGATCTTAACTTTACAAATGCCAAAATAGGCCAAAAATGACCAAGTGCTGAAAGTACAATTTTTGATCACAATTACTACAAATTGATAGCACCACTGTGAAGTTCAGAAAAAAATCATGCACTTTCAAAAAAAATGGCACCTAAAAAGGAGTTTGTATGAGCATGAACGGAGCCCCGAAAGTTGCAAAAACAGTGACAATCAAGCAAGATCTGAGACAAATCCAATTTTCTGGAAAATCCGTACACCAAAATTAGAAAATAACTTCACCACTGCGATGTACATGAAAAATTAGCCCAAATAAAAAAAAATTGCACCAAAAAGGCCTCAAAATGACCAAGATATGAGCCTCTGAAGTTGAACTGCAAAAACCAAAAGCTCAATGGAAAGGGGGTCTAAAATTTTCAAAGGATGCTGACGCAGTGCTGATGTCAGCAAAACACTGGGTTAAATTTGACGGCCGTATGCTCGTCATGGATGCCGTCGCCCTTCGTCGGAATATTCTTTTCGCTGGTATATTCGCCTGTCGGAATTTTTTAAGATTGCTGGTTTTTGACAGTGCCAGATTTTAAAAGAAACGACCACCGGTTTTTGTATTTCCTGGCCGCCTTCCAGTGAGTTCTTATGTGGGCTGAGGGTGGCCCACGTGGCCGCAGCAGAGGGTTCAGATGGTACCGGCTGACGCGGGTACCAAGTACCCTGCGCAGCCCGAGTACAATAGTACCCGTGGATTAAATCCGCAGAAATTTTTTTTAATTTGATTTTTTTTTATAAAAAACTTTTATCCATATAAAAAAAAATTGCGAATTTTTGAATATTTTTGTTTTTGTTTTTAAATTTTTCGAGAAAATAAAGTAATTTTTTTGAAAAAATATTTTTCGACCGATGCGCAGGTTGGCCGCACGACCGGCCTGCTAATTTTTTTTTGCCTGACGGACAACTTGCTCCGATTTGGACAATTTGGAAATCGACGATAGGTTCTTGGCCCTTCTGAGCACGATGGCGAGGTCCTTTTTGGCTGAAAATGCTCCAAAGTGGCAGCTACCTCCTGGATCTGGCAACCACCTTCGATCTTCAACCCTTTGTAGATTTGGCCTCGATGTCCAATTGAGATGAAACAAAAGGAAAATCTGACTATCTCAAAACTCCTGGATGCAATGGCGAAGCCCAGATCTCGATGCAACAAGTCCCAATATGCACCTGCAACACAAGGCCAAAATGGAACCCTCCAAGAATCTCTCCAAATGACTAACTAAAGGCACTCCAAAAGATCTCGATACCATGTAAGAATTGGCTATGAAGGTAGCCACCCAAGATCTAGAGGCCTAATAAAAACACAAGCATATGAGAGATAGAAACAAGATGACAAGAATAAACTGTATTCTGTCAATATGATAGAATGTAATGAGCTAATAGTACATAGGAGACCCCTTGGATATATAGCCAAGGTGAGAACATAGAAGGGCATAAGATTATGACAAGTGTCGTAATCTTATGAAAAGAGACAACTATGAAAAGTTATCACTCCACCTAAAGTGGAAAGGTGATAATGTGATAATCACCACAAAAGGTGGATCTCCCACAAAAGGTGGAGAGATAATCACATGACGTGTCCACAAAAGGTGGAAAATCTCCAACAACCTCCTATGTGGTCCCTAAGTAAACTTAACTAAGGTGTAATCAAGACCTAGGACAAGGTACAAGACATTTAATTACACCAACAACCCTAAACAAGTCGATGAAGCAGCCACAAAATCTGATGTTCATCACCTCTTGAGCAAGAAAACACTCAACGTAGTGCCAAATCGATGCAAAATGAAGGATGCCCAAAAAATTCTTAACTTTCCTCAAGCACAAATGATCAATATGAAGGCAAAAATCAAATATAAAGTTGAATTAAAGCTATTAATGACCCTCATTAATTATTGAAAAGATGTTTTATGATTTTTGAAATACAACTAAGGGCTGGATTTTGGGAATACGTTTCTTGGGAAGATTTGAGATAATCTGAGGTACTTTGGATTATCTGACTGGATTATGGTTTAGGTAATCCGAGCTTGCTCGGATTACTTGAAAGTGCACCATACTTAGTCAATTTCGCCCAATTTCACAAATTTTGACCTCAAGGTGGTTTTCTAAGGGTTAGGTTATTACTTCAAGTTGCAAGAGGTCATCCGAAATGGAAGTTCATCAAAGCACATGGGTGATTTAGGAACAAGACCGAGGGACTTATCCCTTAAGGGGATGAAGTTAGGACCCTAAGAAAACAAAAGTGAAGCAAAAAGAGGGTCCTTGCTTTTAGTGGAGCGTGTGTACGAGAACTGCACAACAAATGATGACTCCTATTGGGGAAATGCTCTAGAGCATTTTGATGACAAACTAGAATCAAGGACCCAGAATCATTGGTTTTAGTCCTTATACTGGGTCACCTATAAACAAAGCTTCAAAGCTCCCAAGAAAGCAAACCTTTCTTGTACCAGGGTCAAAATGTGTGCACATGTATTTGTTTCCTTTCCTTCGTGGCAACAAGAACCAAATTCAGTCTAATCAAGATACATAAAGATTCTAACTCCAAAAAAATCCTAGATAGAGCCTCGCTTCTAGTCAACCATCTATAGCCTCAATGAGGTTATCGCTATGGTCCTCCCAAGCATAGATCTACTGCCAGCCATGTGTCTATAGCCCCAATAGAGATACTTGGAAACTCCTAAAAAGGTGAATACTTCTTTTGATTTCTCAATACTTTCTTTTCTTTTCTTTTGAAATTCTAATAAGATCTTTTAAAATTTTCCTTTAACCTTGTAAGCAATGAAGCTCACACTCAGGGCTAAGAACCACAGTGGCACTGAAGTAGAATATAATTTTTTTCACTTGACCAGACCTTGTAAGGACTGCATACAACCTTGGAATTCTTAATATGTGTATAGGGATATGAGACCCAAATACATTCCAGATTTAACTTAATCTAGCGACTCATCTACTCCAAGCACATGTGACACCAAATAAAGGATTTCTACCAACTGAATCTGGAAAGATGATTAGAGTTTGTAAAGGAAATATTCAGAACATTCCCTTGTAATATAACGGTTTCCATACAGGTACAACAAACCTAGAAGAAAACAAGAAACCCAACAAAAGAAAAACAAAAAGAAAACCTACCCTAAACCAAACAAACCTACTCTAACCCAAAAAAAAGCAGAACAAAAGAAAGGGAACCTAATCTAACTATGTACAAGGAAAGAGCTGTGAACGACTCAGGATTGGAAGTAATGCTTCAAATACTACCCATTAATAGGAAACATGATATCCTCTCCAGTGAGAGTCCTCAAGCGAAAAGCATTATCCCCCAATATCTCTGAAATTTGGTAAGGACTGAGCCAAAGTTTATCAAATTTTCCATGCTCCCCTTTGTGGTCATGTGCTTTATCCCAGTAAAGAACCAAGTCAGAGACCCTAAAGGCTTTCACCTTGTCTCTTCTATCAAACCATCTCTTAACTACACCTTGATGTTTAGCAAAGTTTTTTAAGGCTTCATCTCTTTTCTCTTCAAGGTGTAATAATTCATCCAAACAGGCTTCACGCTTGTCCCCCTCATCATAGTATTCATTAATGAACTACAAAGTGGGAATCTTTAACTAGATGTGAAATATGGGTTCCAAACCATACACAAGGTGGTAAGGAGAGGTTCCTAGAGAGGTCTTATGTCTTGTATGGTCTTCCCAAAGAAAAAATCTAAGTTGAGTGTGCCAATCCTTGGGATTCTTCTCTAATAGCTTACATATGACTGGTAAAAGGTTTTTATTGGAAGACTCAGCCAAATTGTTGCCTTGTGGGTAATAATTGGATGCAAAATTGATGACGATTCCATGATTAAAGGCCCAATTAGAGAATTTTAATGATGCAAACGCGATACCATTATCATAGACTAAAGCTAATGGACAACCAAAGTGATTGATAATACTTGATTCGATGAAATTGATTACAACTTTAGAAGTGCATTGTTTGCATGCAAGAGCTTCAGTCCATCTAGTAAAGTAATTAGTGACAGTGAGAATGTATTTGTGGCTTGTAGAAGAATGTGGATTGATTGGACCAATGAAGTCCAATCCCCATTGTGTAAATGGTTTTACCTCAATGACCAGTTGGAGTGGAAGAGCTGCATACTTCTCTCTGCTTGCTGCAGTTTGACACACATGACATGTTCTTATGTGGTTGTGTGCATCTTTGAGCAATGTAGGACAATAATAAACAACCCTGAGAATCTGATTTTTAGTGGAGGGTGCAGATCCATGGCCTGTGCCATATCTATCATGAAATTTTTCCATTACCTTTTCAGCTTCTTCTTTTCCTAAGCACCTCAAGTAGACACCCTCATGATTTTTCTTGTATAGAACAAATCCATCATAAAATTTTCACTCTTCAGACAAAAAGATTTCCTTTGAACTAAATTAAGATGTTTAGGGCATTGTTGATTCGAGATATAATAGATAATATCATCATACCAATCTCCTGGGGACACATCTTGAAGGTGGTAATGTTGAGCTGTAAGGTTAGGACCCATTTCAGCCATTGTTTTGGTTAGCCCTTGTCCTCTTACTAGCTTCATGGGATGAATCTCGATATCGTATTCCTGCAACATGGTTACCCACTTAGCTCTGTGTTCTCCCAACTCATTTTGCATTAACAACATCTTAACAACAGGATTAGGGACTATTGCAAGACCTTATTCCATAGAATATAATGCCTGAATTTCTTTACAACTTTGACTAAGGCATATGCCTGCTTTTCCACACTTGGGTACCTTAGTCCTTCATCCTTTAAAGGAGCACACATGAATGATATGGGGTGCTCATTCCCTTGATCAGACTTCTGGGTTAACATACCAGTGCAAGAGTGATTAGAGGAAAATGAATATATGTAGAAAGGCTTGGAATAATCAGGACTCATTAGTACTGGAGCTTCAACAATGGCTCTCTTAATTTCTGCAAATGCTTCCTTTGATTCTGTACTCCACTCAACTTTCACTTCCTGCTTCAGCATTGCATTCAATGGCTTGACTATTTCTGCAAATCTAGTGATAAATTTCCTTACAAAGTTGATTTTACCAAAGAATGATTTCATTTCCTTCTTACTAGTAGGTGGCTAAATTTTGAGTATGGCTTCCACTCATTCAGGATCAATGGAAATACCTCCCTCCAAGATAACATGTCCTAGTAGCTTTCCTTCAGTAACTCCAAAGATACATTTCTTTGGATTAAGTAAAATTCCAAATTCCTAACACCTTTGAAACACTTTACACAAGTCTGCTATATGATCACCTCTCTTCTTGGAAAAGACTGTCAAATCATCCATATAAATAATTATGCACTTACCAATGATGTCCTTAAAGGAAATATCCATGGCCCCCCTAGAAGGTTGCTCCAACATTAATTATCCCAAAGGGCATCCTCCTGTAAGCAAAAGTTCCCCATTTTGTAGTGAAGGCAGTTTTATGCCTATCCTCATATTGCACCATAACCTAGTTATATCTAGAGTACCCATCTAGAAAAGACATCATTTGAGATCCATTGACAATCTAAAGTACATCATCCAGTGAAGGAACCATAAAATTATCTTTTTCTGATGCTCGATTGAGATTCCTAAAATCAAACACAAAGTCTGATTTCTCCATTCTTCTTTCTCACTAGAACTAAGTTTGCAACCCAGGTTGAATGTCTTATTGGAAATATGATTCAAGCTGAAAGTAACTTTTGTACCTCCTTTTGAATAATAGGATCCAACAAGGCGTTGATTGGTCTTTTCCTCTGCCTGAAAGGTCTTGCTCTTGGCTTAAGAGGAATGGTGTGTGTAATAATTGAAGTGTCATACGTCTTTAAATCTTCATAACTCCAGGCTATCACATCTTGATATGTATGCAATGCATCAAAAATTCCTTTTCTCTCCTCTGGAGTACATATCTTTCCAATAAATACAATCTTGACATCCTTTGGAGTCCCCATATTGTATGTATCACATTGACTACTGATGGATTCCTTCTTAGTTTCTTGCTCCTGATCTTTTATTCTATCAAGATCAAAAATCCTTTCTAGCTGTATCATTCCACTTGGAATAGTATTGGTCTTCAAATTGATGACCCCTTCTAGGTCCATTTCTACTTCTTGAGGTTCAGCTTCATCAATAATCTGAGGGGTAAACACATCAAAATTTGTGATGAAATCCAAGATATGCTTGTCATCTTCAAACACTTGGAAGTTGGTCACATTGTCAGGCACTAAAGGTATTGGAGTTAATTCCATAGTGAACTTCTTCAAGCTAGAGAGGGACAAAGGCTGCAAGGTACTAGCTTCCTGAGCCATAGAGTCTACAATTTGGTTCTTGTTGTAGGGTATCAATTGAATGTTAAAGGCATCAAATCCCTCAATAAGGTCCCATATTCTATGCCTATAATTCGTTATCCATCTATCATCACATGAATATTGCTTTCTAACTTGCCTAACCACTAACTCAGAATCTCCAAATACTTGCAAAATCTTAACCTTCTTTCTTAGTTCCATAAGCAATCCATGAATCAAAGCCTCATATTCAACTACATTATTGGTACAATGAAATTGAAGTCTGTGAGCAACAAAGAAAGTTTTACCCTTAGGGATGATCAACCCAAATCTTGCTCCAACACCTTGCTTTGATTTGGATCCATCAAATCTTAATGTCCAATAGCCAACAACTTCAAATCTTTTTGTTTTATCTTTTGCATTGTTACTATTGGAAGGTTCTTCAGAAAGCACCACACTCTTTCCTTTGGGATCATCTTGAGTATTCTGTATATCAATTCTTGAGTGGGGTTTACGCACCTCTGTACCTATTCTATTGCTATCTAGAACAAGAAGCATTCCAATTCTGAGTGAGAGGTGTTGTGAACTCTATACCAACTTGGTAAAAACAATTCTTCAAAATTCATATCTCTACCCAGATGAATATGATCTTCTATACACTTCTAGATGAATTCTTGAAAATTTTCCAACAAGTTGAGTTGGTTATCTTCAGGATCATCATCATCTTCAACTGATTCCACCAGGGTTCTAGTACTATTGGATTGTGCTGTGAAATAAATGGGTGTGGTATGCAAGATAAAAATTTCTTTTGCATATAACTCCTCAACATGGGTTGCCAACACATAGTTACTCATGCTTACTTCTTACACCGTTATTTAATTTGAAGTATTTTGGCATTCTGTGATTACATACTTCATTCAGGATTCTCTCTCAATCCTGATTTGATTTGGCACCCCTTTCCAGGGAAGCCACATATGTGAATGATTAGTTGATGCATACCCATTTAGGGCCTTAGTAAAGTCTCTTCCTAGAATCAAACCATAGGAATCAGGGATATCTGATACTTGTATATTAATGACTTGCTATATTCTAGGATCTAAGGCAATCTACATAGGAATCATGTTTAGCTTCCCTACTACATTCACCTTCGTTCTGTCTAGCTAGGTAACCTTCTTTTGAGAGACTGCAGGAGTTATTCCTAGGGATCTACAAAAAACAAATGGAATCACATTGGTGGAAGCACCCAAATCTATGAGACAATTGTGTAAATTCTTTCCAAATATGCACACAAAAATAAAAAAACAGAGATGTTTATGCTTTTCCTTGAAACAGAGTTAACTTAGTATCAACCTGGGCAACTTGATTTTTGTCCTTCTCCTTCCCTTTGTCTCCAGGTTGTGTTTGAACTTGACTCTGACCCTTCAACACTTGAGAACTAGATACTTTACTAGTAGCCCCACTAACTATTTGATCTTGTGGTACTATATTTGCATTGTAAGCTCCTAAGACTACATTTCTAATGGTAGACACTCGTAATAATTCAAATACAAAAAGACTTACCTTGATCTTCTTAAGTTCTTCAGCTACATATTCACCTAATTGATATGTGCCCATGTCTGTGGGGGCTTCCTTGAGCTATTCCACCACCTTTTCCTTACTGGTATCTATATTCTTTCCTTTGGATGTCCCAACTTGTGCTTGCCCCTCCTTGGACAGGTATTGCTTAGGCACATAGGGATATGTTGGATTGATACTGGTATTGGGATCAGGAGGTGTAGTGAAGTTATTCAGAGGGATTGAAGTGGTAAACAAACCCCCAACTTGTGGACCTCTGGTTGGCCTATCTCTTAAGTCATACTTTTTGATTGGCCTTTGGAACACCTGTACTTCTACAATGCTCATTTCTTCTTCATCCAAGGGGCCATTATCATTCTCAATATTTTCATTGAACATATAAGAAATATCATCCCTATTACACACTTGATCTATTTCTTCTTTTGAATTGCTTGATTCCTCTTTTGGTCCATTCTCTTCTTCTTTCTGAAAAGGAGCATGATTTACTACCAAGACCTGAGAATCATAAGGTCCTAATGGTACTAACTGTTGACCACTGGAATTATTCTCAACCTCATACTAGAAGATAGATGCAGAAATTTGGAATTTGGGACAATCCAATTTAGAATGTTGATTTGTCTTATGAAGCGTACACCATCTAGATAGAGCTGCTTTTGCTAAATATACACCGCCTTAAGGATTTTCTTGATTAGGAGGCTAGTCCAATGGAGTAGGAACACCTCCATTATTTGGCCCTGTGTTCTAGGTCCTATTCTGTCTGGGTGGCTGTCTCATTTCAAATCCTTGTCCACCAATCTTCCCCCTATCAAATTTTTTTCTAGAATTTTTCCCTCTTTCAAAGTTTTGTCCTATGTCAAAGTTCTATCCTTATTAAGGCTCCCAATTTTCTCTATTGTAGTTAGACTACATACTCCTTTGAGTAGCTTGGAGTTGAATATTACGATTTCTCAGATAGGTGACCTCCATGTTCAACTTCTTCACTTGTTCAGTCAGTTCATCCAACCTTTCCTTGTCGGGATTACTATATGTATTCTGGTTAGCATTGTTTTGAGGATATCTTGTTGCTACACTAGAGCTCAAGGATTGGTTTAATACTTATGAATTCTATAAATATGTGGGGAAACCAGCCCATGGTTTCAAATGAATGGGATGATCAACACTTTGTTGGGGATAATTGGTCATTGGTGGAACTTGATTCATGGGAGGTCTTGGATGAGGGACTAAAGGAAAATGAGGCACTAGGTTCATAAGAGGAGTATGATTGGTAAGAGCCTGGTTAAGAGCTTAAACTTTCCCTGGGTGAGTAGTGGGTCCTAATGATGGTAAAGGCCTAGATAAGTGTTGTCTCAAATCAATACTAACCATAACAACCTCTGTGTATGTATCAAGCAGGGTAGTTGGAGGGTTAGTTCTCCATTTCAGGAAGGTGGCTGCGAGACTATCCAAAGCTTCATAATAAACCTCCAAGGTAGTAGCATCATCTACAACATAAGGAGCTTGTAATATATTGTATGCACAATGAAATCTATTATTAACCCTATAGGATCATTAACTTCTATCTTAACTTTAGTGAACTGTAGATAAAGCTCATTAGCACTAATGGGATCTTAAATTTTTGCAAAAATGCCTCTTCTAACTCAGTCTAATTATGAATTGACCCAGCAGGAAACGATTATACCAGAAGAATGTATCTTCTCCTAGGGAATAAGTAAAGAACTTGCATGCAACATCCTCATGGTTAATTCTCCTATCCCTAAGACAAGTATGAAAAATCCTGATGTGTTCCTCTGCAGTCCTATTAGGATCATTAACATGGAACTTGGAATAGAAATGTTCAAGATTTTTGGGCATGACATTGTAATTGTTGAAGGATATTGGAGATGGGTTATTAGCTAGGAAAGCCATTGGTGGAGGTGGAGGTGGTAAAGGCTGATTTATGACTGGTTGAGGCTGCTAGATGAGAATGGATTTAGAGTCAGAGGAGGATGGACTTGATGAAGATGAGGATGATGGAGATGATGGAAGTAGCTGGGTGGATGATGATTCTCCCCTTCTTCTGGTGCTTCTTGACCTAGTAGAAGCTTGCAATTCTTGAAACTCTTCTTCTCCTGGTGTAGATCTGGTTCATCTTCAAAGTCTTTTAGGAGAAATGGAAGACATAAAATGATCTAGCCTGCTTATTCAGGCCCTCCTTCTAGCGCCAATTTGTTGATGGTGTTTTCATCATAGCAACAAATTAGACATAATATGATATTCTATCTCTCTTGAAAGGTAAATCTCTATCAACAAGCCTCAAGAGATAACCCTAAGGTCTCTAATGTTAGGTCTTGACAATGCAGTGAAACAACTCAAAGATCATGTGAAAATGCTGGTAATTACAAAGGGACCTTACAAACAAAAGTTGGATCTTTAAACTTATCAAATTTTGCAATATGTTGATATTGAAATCCTATATCTAACTTAGATGATAAAATAAATAGCAAAAAATAAGGGTTTAGAGAAATCCTAAGACTAAAATTACTCCTAAGACCAATAATGCAAATGATAAGCACTTGAAACAAACCAACCCCTCAAAACTAATTCCTACTTAACCCATATTTAATCTGCAAACTTACAAAAATAGTGCAATCTTCTAAGGAATTAATATTTTCAAATCATGAGACATTCATCCAAACCAACCCTATTTTGAAATTGAAATGGATAAATACTCACAATTGAACTTGGCACATGAATATAAAGTACAGGCTAACTTTACACAACAACTTACAATTAACAAGCTGCTAAAAGTATGGACCAGGGATTGCTACAAACACTTCAAGTATCAAATCAAAAACACCATTGAATCACATTTAACTCTAAGTCTAACATTTATATCTAATGTTCTCAAAGCAATCTTAGAGATAGAATAACAAGAACCATGCAAGATAAATCAACACAAGAAAAAGCACCAAAGAATAATGTTTTTCCTTATATTGAATCACCCAAATGTTGCAACAATTATAATATTCAGTATCACAACACTTGCTTTCAAAATATACTAACTCCTAGCTCTAGCTCTTGCTCCATCACTTAGCTTTTCCCAAAATCTAACCCTTACAATTGAGGCAAAATGCCCTATTTATACAAATTTCATGCTAGGTCAGCCCAATTAGGGTTACAAAAGGGTTGACCAGAATAGGTCGACCTAGAAGCTTCTTTGAATAAAATAATATTTTTTTCATTTAATACTTGGGGCTTCTTCTAGGTCGGCCTAGATTCTCCAATAGCAGCCTTGCATGGCACAAACTTCAAGGTCAATTTGTCCATCCTAGATGGAGTCACATGTCTATCACATAAATCTAGGTGGCTACCAACTGGTTATTTTCTTTCCTTGTCAATATCTGATTTATTGGATATTCTCTAAATTTCCCCAATACATCTTGCATATCTTCTAAATTTAAAACTGGAATAAATTTAATTCTTGTCTTATGATTTTCAAATTCTTCTAGATATTAAGGCATCACTTTATTCCATTCTACTTGTAACTCCTAATATTTATCCAATTTTGAAATGTATATGACTGAATCCTCCAAATTTTCATTAGAAATGAGGGCACCATCAGAATGAACATATATCTCATGTCACAAACTCTGTAATTTGCTGACATTCACATGCTTTTGGCCAAACTTCTTCCTTCCAGTCATAATTTCAAAGAAATTGATCCAACCATCGTTTATTTCTTTCACCTTACCTTGTATTTTTGTTATTTTCTTCATGACCTTGGATAGAAGTTCCTTCCTATAATTCCAGACTTCGATCCACTCTTTTACCTTGTCAACCTTATCCTTAGAAAGGAAATCCAACCTAGCCAGCTGATTCTTGGGCATCTGACAAATTTCATTATTAGTTGTCTCATTAATATTCTTACAATTTGTAATGACTTATGAAATATGCTCTAGAAAATCACAAGCATTATTGTATATCTTCAAGAATTGCACAATTACTTCATCTCCTCTATTGCTGACATCCTACAACCAATTCTAAGTGCACTATACAAAGGATTTCAATTTTTCAATTTCACCAACTGACTCCTTGGGCAATAGTCCTTCTGGCAACATTCCCTCACTACCCATGGTTTATAGAGGCTTCATCAAATGCTGCACATACCTATATAAATTGTTCAACCTCTTTTACAACTTCTCCTTTTCTTCTGTCTCCTTGTCCAATCTCCTAATAATGGCTTGAGAGGACTCTTGAAACTCTTCTTTTTCTTGTTCTTTGCTAGTGGCCCCAAGTTGATAGTTTGCACTTTGTAGTCAGAAGTTCTGACCTCATCCTTGAATTTATCTGAAGGAGGGACTGCTGCATGAATCACCCTATTATTGAATTCATCTCTTGTGATTGTAGACACAATCCTAGCTCTTTTCCTTTGTTTAGGTTGTCCAAACTGTTCCAATAGTTTGTCCCAACTTGGTGTTTCTTCTTTTACAATGATTGGATTTTTACTCAGTCTCCTTTCCAACCAATTTGGAGTTGTGGGTGCTTCAATTGTCACTTCCTTTTTAGGACTATCTACCACATTCACCCCAACATCTCTTTCAACCTTTGGTTGATCTTATTGTCCTCCTTTGTCTTGATTAGGATTATCAACAACATTCTCCTGTTTATCAACTTATTTCCTTAGATTATTCTGTGACTCATCCACTATTACCCTCTCAGGAGACTTTGATACTCTTCCTTGTACAATCTCTGATTCTATGTTCTTACTTTCAAACCTTGAGGTTGATTCCTTCATTTCTTTGAAAAATTCTCTCCACTTTCCACTGTCAGGAGTAGAGATGTCATCATCTTCTTCATTCAATTTTTTAGGGTTGTTTGATATATTACCTTCTTCTAGAAGGGACTCTTCATCAATTTGCACCTCATAGTGTGAATGTGGATAATGGATGGGAGAATTATTTCCTGTAGTTGCTCTCTTCTCAAGGTCATCCATAGGTGCCTCTTCATCAAGCAACCCTTCTTCTAGTATCTTGGCTTGTTCTATTTGAGCAGTCTTCTATTTTGGAGAGTGTCTCCTCACATAAAATTGGGATTTCTCCCTTGAACTTTCTTATCCTATCAGTTTTGCAATTGAGGGATAATTTTTAGTAGCTTCATTCTTCATTTATTTTGCAGCCTTCTGCCTCTCAGTCATTATCCTTCTCTTCCTCACTGGTTGTGAGCTTTCTCATGCTTCCATGTGAGCACCAACTTGAGGAGATTTCTTTGTTTTCCCTTGGCCTCTATTTCTCCTTTTTATTGACATTGTTTCTTGAGGGACTTCTTCATTATGTTGTCCAGTGACCTCATATTGCTTATTAGCTTCCACTTCTTTTTCACCATGGGATTCTATATCTCCCATTAAATCATAGGTAAATTTAACATCATTTTCCTCCAACTCCAATACTTTATGCTTGACCCACAATCTAGAATACTTTTTGATTGGTTTTGTGAGTTGATTTAGATCTGTTACCTCCTCCTCAAACCAATTAATTGGGGGCAAAGGCTTAATCTTATACGGCTCATAATCATGATGTTGAAGGAGATCTACTTCATCATCCTCCACCTGGTCTAGTACTTCTATAATTTTGTACATTCCGATAAACTTCAAAGGTATCTTGGAGAATATTCTTCTAATGAATTCTCACTGATCTCTACAATTTGCCCAATAATATTCAATATGATATTTACGCCTAAAAGTTCTATTTTCTGCTTGGCAACCTTCCCATAGGGATCAAAATTTCCTCTATTAGTATGAGAGTATAACTCAAATTGAGTCATCTCAATCTCTAAATGTTGGGCACTCTAAATAGAGGGGTAGGCTTCCAATACTCCTACTCTCAATGTGAATTTTAATCCCAATCCCTTCTTTATGTTTCCTCTATGTAGGACCTCCTCAAAGCCAACCACCTATTTAGTCAATTCCAACAACATGAGCCTGTTGGTGAGATATCTTGAAAATCTGATGGGAACTACCGGTGATCTTTACGCTCTGATATATGTAAACCTTTGGAGCTAAATAAACCACTGACCATAATTCTTTATCAGATACATTGTATCTATAGAGATCCTCATGTGAAGGGAATCTTGTAATAACCTAGGAATATACATGAAGAAAGCATCATTTTCCCTCCTGTAATTTGATGTCTTATATTGCAACTGGGAATATACCTCCCATATTCTATCCTGCTCCAAGACCCCTTTACAACTAAGACCCTTGTATTTATTCTTGTGTGCCAGCATATACACCAAATATGAAGTCATAGTAAACTTGTTGGTCTCCTGCACAATCCTCAATTGGGCATCTATATTATTATTGATGATCCTCACCTAATGGTAGTGCTTGTTGGAAACAATCTGAGTAATGGGGTGGAACATCCAAGATTGGAATACGTATGCTTCTTCCACTCCCATGACTCTACCCAGGAGAGTTATGATATCATTGTACTCTTTCTTGAAATCTCTTATGTGTAGTTGCTTTGATAGTTTTGAATAATGATGTTTTGGCTTCATAATCCAAGCATTGTTCATTATTTCCAAAGCTCTGTTGGGGTTTTCTTCATAGAATTTGGTAAACTCCCCAAATTTTATCTCTTCAAGCAACTTGTGATGGGAGGAAATGTTGAAAACCTCTACAATAGACTCTTCTGTCAGATTTCCCATCACTTTGCCTTGAGGACCAACAACGATCCTTGTCCTAGAATCATAGTACCTTGCACATTCCAAAACTAACTATGGACACAGTTGTGTGGGTGGAAATCCTGCTACCTATGCCAGTCCTGTGTGGGTGATCTTTTGTTCAATTTGATTAGGTTCCTTCCCAAACATTCTTTGGTGGAAGTCATCATAATCTATGTGGCCCATGTTGGTGTTTGTGATCCTTGACCACACAGAGGCAATCTTTGTCTCGGGCCAGATGCCCTTGAAATCATACTTCATTCTCTCTTGCCTTTTTCTAACTTCTTGTGCCTGAGCATCATTGTTCTTTGTTGTCTTATCATGCCTCTCTACTGTCTGTATATGTTAACACAAAGCCAAAATTACTAGAAAGAAAACACTATCATAACACATGACAATGATAAATGAAGCTAATCTCATTATTGAAGCACATGAATCCCCATGAATAATCATCAAGATTCAACATTAACCACTTTACATTTAATTTGAGCTTGAAAAAAAAAGTTTGGAGAATTCAAGCTTGGTCGGATTTTCTAAGTAGATTAAGATTCAGTCAATTTGGCCTTGCTAGAATTTACCAAAGTCATCCACATGGATGCAAACAACTCAAATTCATGTCATGGAATGAAATTCATAAGGAATGGAACATTAAATCATCCAAGCACAAGCCCAATCATCAAATTGATTGTGAATTCCAAGTATGAGTATTAACTATCAATCTAGGAGGAAATCAAAAATTCTGGCCTACCTTGGATTACCCGAACTTCAAAAAAATCTGGGGTTCGATAGAATGACTGAAACTACGTTGAACTCATCATAACGATGGAGGTCCTTTGGCTAATCTGAGCTCCCTCAAATTATCCAAGCGGATTAAGGCTCGGGTAATCTGAGCTTGCTCAGATTCGCTGAGATTTCACCGGAAAGCCAGAATTGCTAAGTTTCCAGATTTTTCAAGCTAAATTCATGAGATTTGACCAACTTGAACTACCTTCCTCCAATATTTCAATTTTTTTTGAGCTACCATTCATCATTTGCATGTAATACCCAAGTCACTCTAACCAGATTGTTCACATTTAACCATAAAACTTCAAATTTATGTCCTAGGTCTTGCACAAAATGGGCAAAGAGATGGGATTCAATGCTCTTTTATGATCTTGATTTCCAAGGGTTAAAAAAAAGGGGTTTACTAATTAAAACTCTCCAAAAATGTAAACAAGAAACCCTACGCCAACGATTTGTATGCCCTAGCAAGCAAACAATATACCAACAAACCCTAGCTATGCTTGGTGAACAGTGATCGACATTGGAAATGAACCCTAACATCCTAAACGAATGAATTAATTCTATTTATAAACCAAAGGGACAAAATAGTAACATGTAAAGGGGATTAAATTGAAAAAGAGAGTGCAAAATCTTACCTTTAATGTGAAACCTTGGAGGAAACCCTAAACAGGTCAATGAAGTAGCTAAAAACTCCAATATTTATCACCTCTTGAGCAAGAAATCACTCAATGGAGTGCCAAATTGATTCAGAACGAAGGATTCCCAAAAATTCTCAACTTTCCTCAAGCACAAATGATCAAAATGAAGGCCAAAATAAAAAATAAAGTCAAATTAAAGCTATTAATGACCCTCATTAATGAGTGAAAAGATGTTTTATGATTTTTAGAAATACGACTAAGGGCCAAATTTCGGGAATGCATTACTTGGGAAGATTTTGGATAATCCGAGGTACCTCGGATTATTTGACTAAATTATGGTTTGGGTAATTTGAGCTTGCTCAGATTTTCTGAAAATGCCCCATACTTAAGTCAATTTTGCCTAGTTTCACAAATTTTGACCTCAAGGTTGTTTTCTAAGGGTTAGATTATTACTTCAAGTTGCAAGAGGGCATCCAAAATGCAAGTTCATCCAAGCACATGGGTGATTCAAGAACAAGACCAAGGGACTTATCCCTTAAGGGGATGAAGTCAAGACCCTAAGAAAACAAAATCAAAGCAAAAAGAGGGTCCCTACTTTCAATGGGGCATGTGTGCAAGAACTGCACAACAACTACCAGTTGTCCTACATTAGTTCTTGTAGTGCGTGAATTACGGTCCCAATAGAACCCTTGTTGTTTTTCCAATATGCTCCATCTCTGTCTCTGTGCAGCTATATTATACTGGTAATACTTAAAATTTGGCACATGCCATAATAGGATAGGTGGTTGAAAAGTTAGTGGAAGCCAAAATTGTCCCTTTGTCCTTCCAATCTATATATATCTATCAACTCTTTTACATGTTGTATCATAGTTCTATAGAGAGTGAGGCTCAACTTGTTTTAACTCATCAGTCAGACTGTTCCACCTCTGTGCCAAATATCCCTTTACAAATTCTCCTGTGGTTTTTTCTACCTCCTCATATTCTCTGTAAACTACTTCTCTCTCAGACAGGATAGGTACCATAGCTTGGCTAGTAAAGAATTATGTTCCAATCACTGAAAATGTCCCATGGGTTCCTAGATTTAGCCCTAATAGACAAGGGAGTGTTGGATTCTATTTTCCTATAAGCTCTGAACTGTTGTCCCCAACTAATTTCATTCTATATCTAGGACATAAATGCCCTTAAGTGGACATCCCCAACATACAAAAATGGATTCCAATCATGATCTTGGGTCATAGCATAATTATTCAGATAGAATTCACACAACAAATTCTTCATTTCAGGAGGGGCAATCTGATAAGCTTGGAAAAATTCAAGAGGAGTCTCAATGGAAGGATTCAAACTTGAGATAATCCTTGCTAGTTTAAAAGAAAGATTCTTCTCCTTCAAATATAGAGCATAGACCCTTGGAGGAGTCATGAACTCTAATATTTGAGGTACTAAGGCTGCCATATTGTCCATCTTCTCCTTTAAAGCAACAATTTCTACATTCTTATTTTCAATTTCTTCATCTCTCTTTTGAATTTCCTTCTTCAGCCTACATTTCTCCTCTTTCCATTCCTCTTCCCTCCTTTTCAATTCTCTCCATAAATTCATGGCTACCATGTGCATTGAAAAATCAAAGGGCTTATGTATTCCTACCAAATTTTTTGCTGGAACTGATGCTTGCTCTTCATATGGCTCTAGCTATAGGGATTTTTCTTGTTCAGCCAATTCTATCTGTAGGAATGTTGATTGTTCTCCCAGTTTTGGCTGTAGGGGCTCTTGCTTCTACTCTTGCTCTTGCTACAGGAACTCTTTCTCTTTCTTTTGTTGTAGGAGCTCTTGATTCTCCTCATACTCTTGACTTCCAACTTATTCTATGATGGCAGCAAGGTTTGCCAACATTATATTTGTTGCTTCCTCAAATATGTCCTTTTCCTCAACATTCATCTACCCCATTGGGGATTTTGTGTCCTCTTTTGATGTTTCTCTAGTCCTAGGGATTTCTTGCAAAGACATACCAGTGGCTGGTCCAACTAGTCTTGTTTTTCTAGGAGGGCTCTCATGTTTCTCTTCGGCTATAGGAAGAACAATGTCAACCTTCCGTTTCTTAGAGCTTAGCACTTTCTTTTCTGCCATTTTATTTTTGGATTTTCCCTTCCTCATTTCTACCTCTTTCTTTTGTGCCCTAGTTCAAATTAGGATGCCAAGAGGGACATCATCATCAAAATCTGAAGAGGAACTTTCTTTATCTAAATGTTTTGTCTCAAAAGAACTAATCTCTATAGTTTGTTCAACTGTAGGAGGGTTTACACTAGGGCATATGCCAGAAGTTGAGGTTCTAGGTGTGGATTCAAAAAAACTCACTCTCCTTCTCGTCCTATGAGGTGGATACAATACCATAGGTCGCAAATGCTCTAGTCTAATTTGATCAATGTTCAAGAATTCTTCCCAAGTCATATCAGACACATCATGTAGAGAATTCTCAACTAATAATTTGATCAGAAAATGGTGGGAAATGGAATTATCCCTACCTTTTTTGGCACAATGACCAATGGAGACACCCACTGGCTATCTAAAATGGGGTAAATGAATCCTGCATCCAACAATTTTTGTAGTTCTCCTTTTACAATTTCTCTCAATGCAGGGTTAATTCTTCTTTGTGGCTACCTCACTGGTGTACAATCATCTCTGATGTAAATCCTATGAGTGCACACTTTAGGGTCCAATCCATTTAGATCATGGTAGTCCCACATGAATGCATGTTGGTGGGTTCTTAGTAAGTTTTTTCAATGACAAATTTTGTTCTTTACTCAATTTGTTGTTAATGTTTAGATATTTCCCTTCTGACACTTGCACTTGTGTAGTTAAATCTATCATAGTTGCTCCACCAATACTTGGTACCCTGAGTTCATGTGGTGGCAATGTATGAGACATACCTATCATTGTAGGAAGAGTGGGTAGAAGTGTTTTTACTAGATCAACAAAATCAACTGCATGAGAAGATGATGCTTCCTCTACTTCACAATGGTTCTAAATTATGTTAGACAATACTTCATCTTCCTCTTGAAGCTAGATGAAAGAGCTTCTTCCTAACATCATAAGCTATGCTATAGAATTAACTTCCTCGACCTCTTCACCAACATGTTGCCATACAAGATTATCCATATCATGGGATGACTAAGTAGGAGGGTAGAGAACAAGCTTTTTGGTGTTCTTTCCATCAGAAATGGTCATGTCTCCTGTCTGACATCCAATATAGGCATTTGTTGTTGCTAACCATGGCCTTCCTAGGATAATGGGGTACCCGCCTAGTGGAACTTCAGGAGAAAGAATCATGAAGTCTACTGGGTACTCCCAAGAGTCTAGAGTTACCACAAGGTCCCCTACTATACCATTAGGTTTAACAGTGGAACTATCAGCAAGCTACAAGACGATAGGAGTAGGTCCCATGCTTGCAACATTTAGTTGTTGTAGGATATCCTTGGTCATTACATTTATTGCTGCTCCCAAATCAATCAAAGCATTCCTTATTTGGACCCCATTTATAACAACTCCTACCAAAGGACTCCCCGAGCCATTATATTTGGGAACAATCACTTTCCCAAGCATGATGTCAACTAGTTGTCCCACCACATGAACCGTAGTGGGGTCTTTCTTCTTCTTGCTTGGCTTCTTAAGGCATGCTTCCTTAATTGCTTTTCCATATATAGGAATATCTTTTATGGCTTGAAATAGAGGTATCTTGACACATATATGCTTCAACTGATCTAAAATGTCAAGGGCTGGTTCCTCCTCTTCCTTTTGTTTCATAGTTTGCAACCTCTAGGGAAATGGTGGTTCTTATTCAGTCTACTTGACTAGGACTAGTTTAGGATTTTTAGGTACACTTGGCTGAATGGGGGAATTCAGAGGATCCTCCTTTTCCACAAGAAGCTCAGTGATAATGGGTGTGGAAGGAGCTGGAAAAGTAGTTCCTAAATGCAAGTGGATGTCACTTACACTCACAACATATGTAGGGAATTGATTTGGATGAGCAGAGTATATTGGCTATTGTTGTGGTTTTTTATTTGGGTTAGGTGTGGGCTGAGCTAGTAGCTGAGTAGGTTTAAATGTATTTGAATTTGAACTAGTAGGAAGAGGCATTATAGAAAGTTGTTGGGGCTGAGAAGGTGGTTGCATGTAACTAGTTGTCTGGTTTGGCCATTGTTGTCCTCCCCTCCATTAAGATGTTTGCTACCGATTTCTTGAAGGTGACTGCCAATTTCCTTGAAATTATTGCCAATTCCTCTGAGGTTGCTGTCATTTGGGTGGAGAGTTTTGGTGATTGGGCCAGGAATTTGGAGGGTTATTCCAAGGTTGTGGTGGATATCCTCCATAATTGGATGGATATGGGAGTTTCCATTGGTTACCAAATGAATAAGAATTGAAATATGGCCCAACAAAAGATAGTGGATCTGGTGGCATACCTTGTCTTGGAGCCCATGTCCTCCTTTGTGCAATGTAGTAGAATTGGTCATCTTCACCTTGGATTGGATTGAACTCAGGTGGGATCTACTTACTATCAATATCGCTACCATCTTGCATTTGCAGTCCTTCTTTTTTTTGCAATGAGGGCAATACTCTGCCAACATTGCCTCTGCCTCCTCTTGTTTCTTCTTGGCCTAAAGTGTATCCAACTGAGTAACTAAATTGTTTATAATGTCTTGTTTGAATTCTGCCAACAAGTGAGTAATCTCCATCCTTGAAACTCCACTAGTAGATGACTTACCCATAGAGGATTGGTAAGCTCTCCCTTTCTTTGAAGCTTCCCTAGAATAGTTTTGACATATCTTCTTGATATCCTCCCAAGGAACTTGGGTGATATCTCCTCCTCCCATCAAGTCCAAGGCATCAGTGTAGTTGTCATTAATTCCTCTTACAAAAAGAAGCTTTTTTGATTCTTCATTAAGTGTATGGCATGGAGATTTTTGTAAGCAAAACAAAAACCTTGAAATATAATCCTCTAGGCTCTCATCTTCCTTTTGTTGCATCTTAAAAATGTCATCTCCCCTCATGTCACTTCCCCTATAGTATTCCTTTTACTTCTTAAGGAACTTTGTCTTCATATCCTCCCAAGTCTCCATAGTATTTTTTCCTAGGCTCGTAAACCATCTTAATGTAGCTTCTTCCAAGGTGGTAGGGAATAGCTTAAGCCTATGGGCATTGGTGGTATAGTCATAACTCTTGCAGAGTATATCAAACTCGAATAAGAAAGTATCAAGATCTTTTGTGACAAGTCCATAGAACTTAGGAATGATTGAAGCAAGAATATTTTTGAGGTTTTCAACTTAATTTTGATGAGCAATGGGGAAAGGAAAAGCTGGTTGGTTAGGTTTTTTTCTATTTTTATCACCCATTCTTGCCTGATGTAGTTCCAAAGCAAAGGGATTCTCAATCTGATTTTGGTCTTTAGAGGAAATTTCAGAACTAGTCAGATCAAGAAATGCATCAGCAAAGGGGTGTGGCTCTTCTTCTTCTTCTCTTGGTAGATTCTAATGCTCCACTAGCTAGAATGGATTAGGGTTATTAGGAAGGAATCTCCCATGAGCATCTCTCATCCTTCCTTTATGCATACAGTATAAAATTACTATCACCCAGCTCGCATAAAGAATTGGAAAAAGAATAGTGGATCATTACTTTCCTATTTGAGGGGTATACTAAGAACAAACTTTTAGAAATACTACATCAAGAAAAACTATCAATGAATCCAAAGAACTTCCTAGTTTGACACCATCCTCGGAAACGACACCAAAAATGTTGGCCTCCTACAATGATTTAACAACTCAGCCCTTATAGTTGTGATTCAAATATTAGACATCTAATTTGAATAGTTATCTCAACCATCATGAAGGTGCATTTAATTTGTCAACCCAAGGATGTAGACTTGAAATGGGTTAGCACAATATGTGCACTAGGAATCCAAAGTAGCCATATTCATCCTACAACTAAGAAAGACATAATGCTGAAAGTAAATTGCTTGGAAAGAAGTAATATAACTGTTGAACATCAACTAACAACTATACTAATCTAAAATGCATGAAATAAATGAAAATTTGAGCAAACAAATAGGAAACTAATTTATCTACTTTGGTTGTAGGAGCAGTCACATAATAGAATTCTAGTGGCTGCAGGAACAAATAGTGCTAGATTCTTAACTAATTGCTGAACAAAAAGTAATAACTAAACTAAAGGATGGAACACTCACCAAGTGGGCCCCCTTGGAAGAGTATCCCTTAAAACAAATGTGAACTTAGATGCATGAACTTATAACTTCATTTTATTCATTAGAAAGCATAAGTACAATCGAGCAACATAACTATATTATTGAAAAACTACTTGAATGTGAGTACATCATCAAATCAATCAATCTTTTGAGAAGGAGCATTCGAGTCTTATTTATAAAAAGAAGAACTACTAACTAACTACCTAGCATGGTTATCAACTCCAACAAATTAGGAGGATGCCACTTTAGGGAAAGCATACAAAGTGGAGAGGAATTTATGCATTTGTGAAATCTAGTCAAGCATTTTTTCCTTAACACAAATCTAGCACATCAGTAACTCCTATATTCACTCAATAAATAATTAAGACCATTTACAAGGAAGTCACAATTATTTGATTTAAAGTAGGAATTTCCCTCTTGCTAAGAGTCTTCCCTCCATTGACCTTTGAATGATCACCTTGTTGACCTTCATGGTGAATGACTAGCTGGCAGAATCTTCCCAAATTTTGTAGGATTCTAATTATATCTGCATAACAATATTAGTACGCACAACAATTGCAGATCTATAAATATCTTAAAGTAACATTCATTAATCCACATGCAAAATTAGCATAAATAGTTCATATAGAATGTCAATGTCTTTAAATATTACAAACATAAGCTTATGCCCAATGTCTACAGTTTTGAGGAAATATCATAAAAGGGTCAACATCCAAGTATCAAAGTCTATGACAACTGCAACAAATGGATAATAAACTCTCTAAAAATTGGGTCATAAATTGGACTCATCACATGTGCTAAGTCAACTCATAATGACTAGCAGAAAGGTGTGGGAAAGTAAATTTTGATTTCAAAAAAACTTAAATTTTAAGTGTACCATAGAATTGAAATAGATCAATCACATGCCCCTTAGAAATGAACATTGTTGCTAAAATGGTAATTTTGAGCCATAGATTGGAATGTATGGAAGCAAACTTGCAAATGAATGTATGAGATAAAGATAAGTTTTGAGAATATTATGGGTATTAATAGGGATCAAACTATGAGTCAAACCTAGCACATAAGTGTACATCACTTTTTGATACATAATTGTATTTGAGACATTTCACCAAGGCAAGCACAAAACTAAATGGAAGGCATAGGTGTGAAAGGTTTACCTATATAATTTTTCTCCCACTTTGATGTGCATGTAAATCCTAAATGAGCATGCATTTCAAAATAATAGACATTATTTCCTTGGCCCCATAGGGGCATAACTAGATGTTTAAGCCATTGAAAGATGTTGATAGTAGATGCAAGTTCAAATCCTTGACTTCAACCATTGTATGAGTAATTTTGGCTCATTGGAAATTATAGGGTCCAAGTAATTAGGACCTCATAAATGGGGTCTCAGCTAGTATTGGTTCCCCCATACCAAAAATTTTACATGGACATTATCAACCAACATGAGTAGATATTGTGACATTCATAAAAAGGATATATGATATGTATAAATTAACAAGTAAATTTTGAACTCATTATGTTGTATCTTGGTATGAATGCTCCATTGGACCTACAAAATAGAAAAAAAAATGTAATGAGTATCTTCTACATCATAATCAAAAAATGAGGTTAGAAATTTTTTCTGGAAGAAAAAGTGATTGGATAATATCCTAGGCAAAGTAGCAATGCAATATGGATCCATGCAATACAACCATACATAATGGAACATAATGTGATATGATAGTGTGAGGGTGCTTTACAAATTGAAGGTAATTCAATAGTGCTACATGCAATATAGGAAATGTGATTAACACTTCTCTATGTAGATTGTGATAAATCTCTACATGTGTTGTAGTATTTCAATATATCTCCATGTCACGCAAGTGTGTAATCTATTGAATCTCCACACAATGCACATGTGATAGATTTTTTTTGGTGCAAATATATAATACAATCAAGTTCATCTAGATAAAGTGATAAGTTTTTATTTAACACAAATCACTATATGAAATCTCATACATAAAAAAGTATTAGCAACAACATATGCTCCCTTGAATTGTTTGCATCCAATAGATGTAAGGAATTAGAGAGGAGGAATAATGTACATGATAATGAAAATAATAAAACTAACAACATATATTCATGTAAGATGCAAGCATGTAAGGTTATAAAATGATGGTAAACATTTGTAGGATTTTGTGGTGAATACTCAACACCCCAGGATCACCTGCAAGACAAAATAACTTCCACAAGAGAGATGGTAGAAATATCATACCATGATTAAGGATGCAAGAATGTCAAAATAACAGCAAAATTGAGTATAACAATGTACATATGAAGCCTTTATTATATAGGCAAGGTGAGGAATAGGATTATACAAAATCATGACAAGTGTCTTAACCCTATCACATGAGACAACTAACTCATAACAACCTAGGAAACAAGCATTAAATAAATGCCAACTAGATAAGATAAGTGACAACTAATGCTTAACTAGAAAGATTCCTTCCTAGGACCTAAGTGGACTTAACAATGTAAATAGGACCTAGATAGGTAAAGCACCTATTTACACCAGCAACATTAAAGCATAATTTTGCCCCTAATATAGTAAAATAATGAAGGAAAGATGCCTCTAAAGGACATATAAGGATTATATAAGAATGACAGAGAAGTAATCAACTAAAGAGATAAGCATATAAGAAAATATAAATAAGATATAAATAAAACATGCACATGTAATGGTAATTGGCCATAATATATGCAAGATGATAAGATAAAGCTCATAACATGTAAAGCATGTGAGCATAAGATATATCATAACAATGTATAGCCACCTTGTTGTGTGGTTAATCAACAATAGTAATGATGTAAATGAATGACACTTGTTAAGTATTTTATTGGTTTCCCATTAGGATTAGAGAAACCAAAATTTCTTTATCTAAATTGGGAAGTGATGATAAATGGTTTAATCCAATTCGGATGAAACTTTCCATGTAACTTAGGTTATAGATAAATTTTAAATTTTTGGTCATGTATGCAAATTAAGGATATGAATAAGGTGTACAAAATAAAGCTACCTAATACTATCTCCAATTGGTGTAAACTTAATTGGCAACCACTTGATTAGGGATTGGAAGCAAGAGTAAAAATGAGACAAACTATGCTAACTAGAGACTATAATATAGAAAATACGATTCCCAATTGGTTTAAAATTTCAACTAATCCCTTACACTATATAAGATTAAATATTGAAAAGCACCACTATTTATAATAAAATAACCAATAATATGTTTGGTCTTATCTAATTGTATTATTTCCTAGTTAAACTATTTTTATTGTTTAGACAAGAGTACTGAGTTGGAAAAGGAAAAATAGAAAAAAAAAAGCCAAAGAAAGAAGAAAACAAGAATATTGAGGTCAAAATGGAGAACTAGAAAAAATTGAAAACAAAGGAAAAATAAACATTAACTTAACTATAGAGTAATAAATTTAGAGTAATAGAGAACCTAGATAGTGAATTTAAAGGACTTTTTGTATAGATGTAAGCATGCCTACACTATAGTCCAACAAACATGTTATAGTCTAGATTTTGTGTTTTCATTCAAAAGTGAGAAAATAACTCTAGATATATACAAAACAATAAAAAAAGAGAGTGGTATAAGCTAATGCATTTCAATTAAAAAAAATGACAATATTGAGTATGGGAACACAAACCTCTATGTGAATGGAAAATTTTCAAAAAACTTTTTCTAGACAAAGAGAAAATTGGGTGAGTGCTTGGGAGCTTCTCAGGATGGTCAAGCTCTTGTTTTATTCTTTCAAACTCCATAGGTAATAAAATAATACAAGGAAACTAGATTTTGTGTGTGCGCTCTTAAATCCCTAAGTGTATCTAGAATATAAAGAACACAAAAAAATGCAACTTTCATAATCTCAAGTCTACAAATATTTTTAATACCCTAGAGTGTGATGGAAGGAAATTGGGAGGAGTCCACTAGTACACAAACAAGAATATATGACTAAATAAACTACTAAAAATTGTATATAAATGACTAAGTTTAGTCACATGACTTTTAGTGGTTTATTTGTAGTCATTTATAACATCAATAAATTTATGACTAAACTATTTTAGTCATTTACTTAGTTATTGATTTTTAGTCATCGATTTGGTCATTGATTTGGTCATTGATTTAGTCATTTATTTAGTCATATATTTAGTCATTAATTTAGTCATATATTTAGTCATTAATTTAGTCATATATTTACTCATTAATTTAATCATTGATTGTTGTTAATTGGTCATTTATTTAGTCATGGTAGTCATATATTTAGTCATATATTTAATCATATATTTAGTAATTAATTTAGTCATTACTTTAGTCATTAATTTAGTCATTACTTTAGTCATATATTTAGTCATTTTTATTTACTGGTTTCCATTAATTGGTAGTAAATATAGTCATGAAATGAATAATTTATTAAGTACCATAAATTTTATAATGCAAAACTAACATAATATTAAACTTGAACTAAAATATAAAAACAAATAAAAATATTACATATATGAACAAGCGGCAACATGCCAGAATTAAAAGATTGATTCAACATCATGATAAATAAAGGTAATCTGCAATAAAATTTTTAATGAATATATATATATATATAAAGTTACAAGATGTCAAAGCTATCTAAGAGTTTCCAACTCTTTCAAATACCCCATGATAATTAAGATCCCTAAACAACACATTCAAAATACTGCATAAAGTAGTGAGCCAAGATGTCTAACATTAACTAGTACATGATAAACATGTTCAACTATGTCATTTTTTACAAATATTTTAGTGGCCACCGTATGAAGATTCCCTCTTTCTCTTTCAGACAAACAACTCCATCTATTTTGTCTTCATAAAAAAAGGGTATGTTACTTGTGACCTTAAGAATGTTTACATTTGCATCTCCTGTTCCTTTCAAGTTGACTCCCTAACTTTATCCCCTTCTTTGAGTTTATCAATACATTTCTACAAAAAGAAAAAAAAAACACATTATATTACATAGGCAATGATTACCCTTGTTTGCATAATAAAACAACCATTACTTCCTTAAATAGTACTTGCATGTGTGTGTTAAAATAATTGCAAAAAGAAAATTTCAAAAATAATTGCAATGATCAATCTAATTTACTAAAAAACTAACACTCATTGCATTACTTACAATGTTACTATTAGCTTCATGCCAATCAAATACAAAGGCCACAAATATAAACACTACATTACCATGCACACAATATGAGATCACTACTACTACTACTACAAGATGAAGGTGAAATACATTGGGATGTACAAAAATAGTGGCATTAAAGCTCTGAAACATAACCCCATGCATTCAAAAATCGAGAAAAAATTAGATTTAAAAAAAGGTAAAATATTGTACGAGATAAAAACTATTTTTTAAAAAATTGAAAGGCATTTCCATAGCCTAGAGATATAAAGAGCAAATAAAATAAAGACTTTAACTAATGAATTGTAAAAAAATAGATTTATGTAGTTTATATTCATATCTTTGATTACATTGCATTGCACACCTTTCAAACTCAAAGCATTACTTCACATTGAATAACTAATAACTAGATGTTGATAGATGGAAAAATTTCAATTACAATATAGTTTTTACAAAGTCAACCTAAGTAGTTATGCAATTACTTCACATTGCATAACTAATAACTGGGAGCAGTTGCCAATTGCATTTTCTTGTCATGGCATTCTAAGAGACCACATTTCTTTGAGGAATTTTTTCAAATAGTTCACTGCCTTGTCTATGCTACCACATTTTCCATACATGTCTACCAAAGCATTTTGTCAAACAGTTCACTCCCTTGGAAAAAATCTATCAAAAGCATAATAGTAAGCATAAGACCATAATAGTATGAGGCTCCATAAATCTTTCCCCATCCCTAAATAAAAATTAGCACTATCGGCCTAACAATGCCTCATCGATGGAACCCCCATTATAGCCTCACTGATGGCTCGATGAAAGCAACTCATAACCTAGTATTGGTGTAACAATACCCTATCGGGTTGACTCTTAAGGTGTTCTCCCCCAACATAGTCAATAAAAGTAAGCACATTGATGTGATACATGAACATCAGTGGAACAAATGTTTGCATTCCCCCAATGGCCTGATATAACCATCGATTATCAAGTGCATATTGTATATTGGTGGAGTTGGGGTGCATCGGGGTGATGTTATTTGGCGTCCCATCGATAGACCTAAGGAAAGTTGTTCATCGGTGGAGAAGGTGGCTATCGGTGGAAGAAGAATCACAGTCTCATCGATACAATCATAATGATTATTCTAACTGATGTGGCATCCCGAGGCATCGTTGAGATATTTAAAATTAATGTTCTCCCCCAATGACAAGACTAAAATAGGTGGTTCATTTAGGGAGCTCTAAAATGGAGTAATTGTAGGTTTTAATTCTTGAAGTGAATGAGAGAACTGTGTGGAGTTAGGTGGCAACAATGATTAATGTATGTCGAACATTTATGGAAAGGAATGTGAATGAAGTTATTAAATTCTTGAGGCATTACTTTCTTGATGCTCCTCTATTGTGGCGAACAATAGGTGTGAAAACGGTGTACAAGAGGTGGTGGCTCTATTGCTATAGAGGTGATGGAGGTTGGTTTCATGCTTAAAATGAAGAAAAAAGTCTCATTTTTATGGAGAACCATCAGTAAAGAGACTGATGGGGTGTTTCCTGTATAGTAATGAATGATTAGTGCAGTCAGTGCAACTAATTCGGGGAAGAGGATTTGGCCAGCTCGCACATATGTATAGAACTAATTTGGCCAGTTCACACATATGGCTTGGGGCTTAGATTTGGGAGAGCTTATTGAAGTTGTGAAAAAGGTGATGAAGGAATTGGTGCATAAGGATTATATGAAGAAAATGGACTCACTATTGGAATGGACGATTCCAGGAGTTGGGATGGACATCAGTGAGGGAATTGAAAGTGAAGAGGATGAAGAAACAATGAAATGTGTACCCTTTTGTGAAATGGACAGAAGGAAAACGTAAATCCAGATGGAGAGAGGGAGCAGCACACAGGTGGGAGGCTTTGAAATTCATTGTGGAATTAATAGAGGTTGAGGTAGTTATAGTGAAGGAAAAGGCTGAAGCGAAGTGGTTGAAAAAGTTGGAGAAGTTGGAGCAATGACCTCAAAGGAAGAAGAAGAAGAATGAGACATCTATGGAAACTGTGGCGAGTAGCTCTTCTGTAGATCTATAGTTAACATAATCCTCTGCCATGAATTTGAGTTTTTTGGTTGTTTGTAGTTAGTTTTTGGGGGTTTTACAAAACTGTGGGCAATGAAAAGGAGTTTTTGGTTTGCAGGGTAGTTAGTAGTTATTCGTAAAAGACAGTGAATGTAATTTTTACTGAAAATTTTGATTTTGAAATAGTTGTTAAGGACTGGCAATGAACTCACTGTAGATAAACTGTAAATTTTGAAAACAATGAATATATAAACTCTCTAGCCATACAACTATAATATCAAAAAAGATTGTAAATAAGGAAATTAATAGTTTGAATGCAAGTAATCTATGTCAATTGTCAAACATTAATATTCTCTAGTTGTCATCTAAACTTGATTTAATAAGTAATAAGCACTTATTGGTAATCATTCCTGCCCACCAAAGTGGCTCATATAGGTAAGAATAACCTCCCACTCCTACAATAATTTTTTCATGGTCATTGTTAGTATGTAAAAATAAATTTGGAAAGAACAGAGTTGTAAAGATAGAATAGAATGAAGACTCTAAAGAAGTTATTTTCACATTGTAGCTTTCTGACAATCCAACATGACACTGAAGCTTAGTGTTTGATTTTTGTTCAACATAAAAACAAGAAATGAGCCATGGGATAGAACACTAAAATCAATTTGTTTTTTAAAATAAGTTAGTATACTCAAATGTGAAAGGAGATGAAAGCATAATCAAAGAAATGTGTTAAAAGGGTGCCTCCAATTATGTGCAGTGCAGGTGGCAATTGTCTAAATTTTGAAGTTTGATATTGAAATTTTATTTAAAATTGAAATATAAATTCCCTTAGTTGATCATAAGTAACTAGTAGATAAATCTAACTAGTTCAAGGTATTCACTATCATGTTTACACATTCCCTAAGTATCTACTAAATAAATAAATCTTATGTAGAATGTAAATATTTTTGATTTGAAGATCATATTTACAGTCATGGAGAGTTACATGAGGTATAGGTTAGGTCTCTAGCTGATATATAATTGGTGCAAATCTAAGGTCTTAAGTTGTTCTGCCCAATAATCTTTATTCCAAACTTTAAATGACATAAAATATTGAGGCTTATCCTTTATTGTTCTCAAATTCTCAATAAAATCATCTTAACCATATCATAGTAAAAGTCTGTTTTTAGGACCAAAAAATGTAAGTCTTGAGATTCCCACTCAATCTTAAGGCCAAAATCATAACATCTGGCTTAAAACAAGTACAAACCAAAATCTTCAAATAGTATAGTGATATCTTCAACAAAACCCTAAGTACTTAAATCCTTCCATGGTTTTTTGTTTATGTAATTAAATTATCACAAATGATCTAAAAGGTCAAATGGCCTTCATTTTTCTTGTAAGTTGTAAGCCCTAAAAAAAATTCAATTAGTTATCAAGGTAAATACATGACTGGAACATGGGTGAGGTAATAGTCATCAAGGTGATTACATGACTAGAACAAGTGTGAGGTAATAGAAGGAATTATACCTATGTCCTCATCACCCAAATCAAGATTTGAGGCAAGCAGAGGAATGTAGCCTACTCACTGCTTCTGCACAACAAACTTTAATCTATACTTTCTTTATAAATGTTCTAAAAAAGAATGTCATAGGACCACCAAAATAATTTCAACTATCACAGTTATATGATTTTTCATCAACACCATATCATCACAAAACCATCAGTTATAATTTAATCCCGACTGAGGAAATACATACCTGGTACATCCTCTTCAATACAAGAAAGGTGACCTTAGTCACTTGTTCAAGCCAACAAGTACACTACAACCTCTCTCCTCCTAGCAAGTAACACCCTTGAGTTCTCTCAATGGACCCTTCTTCCCATCAATCTTCAATATGATGGAATTTTTTTGATGCAAAGCAATTTGGCTTTGAACAAATCATCACAAAACAAGCTGATTCAAACAACCAATTGATTCACAAAACTCTTCCAAATCACTCCTTTGCAAAAACTCTTCAACTCATCTAGTAGGTCTGCGAACCCATATTTTTCACTTTATCTCACAATGAACCACTCAACAATCAATATATCTACTCTTTTAGACACCCTTTAAGGAAAACTATAACTTACCTTCAAAACCATCATGGGTCACTATGGACCATCTCATGCAAAACCTAGAAACAACATTGTCCTAATAGACCAATTAGGTCTCTGTTTCAAAGGAGGCACCTCAAATTCTTTCCTCCAACTCCAAAAAACCACTAAGATCTTCTTACCAGTCAAAATAGGGCCCTAATCAACAATTTTTAGATGGGAAAACTCTCATCTAACCTCTGTAACTAAAAATCCTCACTTTACACTACCTTGGGGTAGGGTTTATTGAAAAATGACATTACCAACCTCTCATAGCTATGCCACTACCTCCAACACTCTTCATTATTCCTGCACATGCTTACAATATGAATTGGTCAATCATGACCGTACTAATGACTTCTAGACTCAAAACTCAAACTAACCTAAGATCTCCATCAATCAACATTTCACAAATACCTTGGTGCTCCTGTACCAATTTTTAAATGTTTAATTCAAGAAGAAATAGAGCTATTCATATAGAAAAGTCAAAATCAAATACATTTTTACATTTATGTATCGGTATTACAAACTCTTTTATGAAGGCTCAAACTAGGGTTTTCCTAATTGGTGCCTCTAGATTCCAGGTTAGAATATTATAAGACTTAAATATTGTACATACCAACCTCCAATTTACTCTCACAACGAAATCTATTACTGTTTTCCCCCTCAATCCATCATAGTACCATTTCCAGGAGTGACCCAGAGGTCTCTAGCAGATGATAAAGTGTAATCAGCAAGAGGGGTGTATACCTCTGTCCCAAACACATAGGTTTTTTGTGGTCAGGTAAAACCCCACCTTGAAACCCCAAACCATATAAACTCAATGCTACATAGGGACCCATCCCCTACCTTGGTACCCCCGTCCCCATCCTAGAAATGTTTTGGGGACTTGGGGGACCCAAAAACTTCCCCCTGCCTTTGCATCTGACAGTGACACAAACTTGAGCTCCAATTTTGATACATACCTACAAGTTGCATCTGTTGATTAGGGACAACCATATATTTTCTATGTTTTTGTCATTTTATAGTTGAAACTTGAAGCCTTTGGGAATTTTTTTATAATTCTTATTTAATATGTATGCACATTGACAATAAAATAATTTGAATTTTGTTACTTTTTTTTTCAATTCTTATGTGAAATCTCAATTCAAGTCTAATGTTATGTATTAATCTTCTACAATGCCTATGATGAATTCTTTATCAATGTTCTGATATGAATATTTGAAATTTCTCTATATTTTTAAAAATTTCCCTATTTTTTATAGTCGTCCCCTACCATCCCTTAAAAATGACCCAAAAGTACCCTTGTACCAAAAACACGTCCCACTGTCCCCTATTGTCCCCATCCCTAAAACTTGGGGGAGCATAGTATAAACTTGATTTTACGAAAAAAGGAATTCATGCATACATGAAAATCTAACTCTGCAACATTGAAAACACCAAATAACAACAGCTATAGGAAAAACTATCTTAAGTAGACAATATATGCAAGATGTGGAATCGTAGACAAAACACCTAAATTTTTTGACATAATGCCTCAAAGAGATGTCATCTCATGGAATGAAATGATTGATTGCAAAATGTACACAAAATGGATTTTGCAAGGAACCTCTCAAAATCTTTGAATTAATGAAGCACTTTGGAACACATCCTAACATTGTAAGCTTTGCTTGGGTTGTAGATGCATGTAGTCATGCAGGTTTAGTGGATGAGGGCTGCACAACTTCACACGTCAGTAACCCTTATTTCATTACAATTTGCATTTATATTTGATCATTAGGTGTGCATGGTTGATCAACCATTCATATTTTTAGTTGGATCCTAAAAATGCTACAACTTATATTCTTCTCTAAAACATCTGTACGAGATTCAAATAGTAAAGAGATTGATGAAAGATAGAGGAATTAAAAAGATACCTCGATGTTATAGTTGGATATGCTTTGGTAGACATATATGCAAGATGTGGAATCGTAGACAAAACACCTGAATTGTTTGACAATGCCTCAAAGAGATGTCATCTCATGGAATGAAATGATCGATTGCAGAATGTGCACAAAATAGATTTTGCAAGGAACCTCTCAAAATCTTTGAATTAATGAAGCACTTTGGAACACATCCTAACATTGTAAGCTTTGCTTGGGTTCTAGGTGCATGTAGTCATGTAGGTTTAGTGGATGAGGGTTGCACATACTTCACACGTCAGTAACCCTTATTGCATTACAATTTACATATATAGTTGATCATTAGGTGTGCATGGTTGATTAACCATTCATATTTTTAGTTGGATCCTAAAAATGTTGCAACTTATGTTCTCTAAAACATCTATACAAGGTTCAAATAGTAAAGAGATTGATGAAAGATAGAGGAATTAAAAAGATACCCGGATGTTATAGTTGGATATGCTCTGGTAGACATATATGCAATATGTGGAATTGTAGACAAAACACCTGAATTGTTTGACAAAATTCCTTAAAGAGATGTCATCTCATGGAATGAAATGATTGATTGCAGAATGTGTGCAAAATGTATTTTTCAAGGAACCTCTCAAAATCTTTGCACAAATTTGAAGATCTCTAATGTTTAAGGCATGTTTTTCCCAAAACAACCTGACACATTTTCTGCCCATGCCCTGTAGTTCTTTATCACCATTTTGCTTCAATTTACTGGTTCTAAACTAAATCATGATGATTAGAAAAGCAATCCAAATATTCTAAGTACACTTGTCTTCATGTTGGGCTATTTTAAACAAGATTTGATTGAGTTTAAAACACCCATTCAAATCTATTTGGTTCTAAACAAAATTTTCCATATCATCTGAAACAAAACCCTTGAACTCCATCTGCTTCATTTTGATAGAAATGGCTAGAAAACTTCACACACCAAGGATTCTATTAGTCAGACATGTCTTCTAGTTCTAGTAATGCATCAATGGTTCTATTTTTTCATCGACGTGAGGATCTTTTATCGGCGGGATGAGGTCTCCTATTCCCACAATGGTTCGATGGGGATGTCGTCGATGGAGTTCATGCCCATCATTGGAACTTGCTTTTTCATTGGCATGAGGATCTTCTATCTGTGGGACGAGGTCTCCTACTCCCATGATGGGTCGATGAGGATGTCGTTGGTGGAGACATCCCCATCAGACCATCGTAGGAATAAGAGACCTCGTCCTACTGATAGAAGATCCTCACGCTGATGAAAAAATAGAACTATTGATGCATCACTAGAAACAAAAGACACGTCCGACCAATAGACCAATAAGGTGGGGGTAGTTAGTTCCATTTTTTTTAATGTGGTAAGAGTCATATAAGTAACACTATGTCAAGCTGGGAAACTCTTCTTGGAGGTTCTAAATGATTTGCCTCTTTTTTATAAGATTATGTTGGCAGTGCCACCTGAATCACAGTTGTTTGGTGGGATTCCAAACCCAAACAATGAGGTGCAGTTGTGGAAATCTCATAGAGAGAAGCTACAAGCTACCATGATGATTTTTCCAAGTGAATTTATATCAGAGTCTTGCTTAGTGTGGCTTAAGACATGTGCAGATGATATTCTCCTTGTAGATAGGCTTGGGGGAAAGTATTTGCTTGATCTTGTGAAAAGTGGCAGGGAAATTGTAGAGAATAAGGCATTGATCAGAGAAACATTGGACATTATGTATGCATTTGAAGGAAGCTTGGAGTGGCTAAAAATGGTTTTTGGTTCAAATGTTGAGTTTCCATGGCAATGTGTGTGTGAGATTGTTTTGAAGCACTCAAAGAGTCTGTGGGATGAACTTTTTGAAAGCTTATTTGTTAGTAGGATGAAACAAATAACAGTTGATGGATTTGCATATCTGCATGAGAGAGTTAAGGTTGGTAAATTCCTTGAAGCCATAGTTACATCTCTAGCAAGTTACAGAGACATTGAAATCCATTTGCACAAATTAACTACTAGTGAGGATTGGCTTGTCAAGAGAGGGGACCTAAAAAGTGTCAATTTACTCGGGTTGAGTTTAAGATTTATGATGACAAATGATGAAGAATGGTTTGGTTTCCTTAACGCTTATTTTGGAATTAAGGTTAGTCAAATAAAAGATACCATAGATGAATATTTTGGAAGACCTCCTAAGTTTTCTTCATGCACATAAATCTCCTTCAAGGATAAATGATTTAGCACCTTATTTGCAAGAAAAATGCTTCCATTTTATCTCAACATTGATTGTTGAGATGAAGAACATCTTGCACATCTTTCAGAAGCTCTTTATCAAGAAATGAAAAATGAGGAGATGTTAGAAAAAATGAACAAGGGGACATTAGAACTGACAGTTATAGTGGAAAGGGCACTTTTCTTTGGAAGGCTTTTAGTTGGTTTCATTTTTCATTCAACTTCCCTTCCACTAGTTTGTGGCTCATCTCAGCTCTGGTTTTTCAAGAAAAAGCTTCAGTTTGAGGGAAAGGATCTTCAACTTTTAGATATTCTAGTAGTGATTTTGATTACCCTCTTCTAGACAGTTCTAGAAGACAAATACTAATGAGAGGGGTTGGTTTGAAGCCTGAATCACAAGATAAAAATAATAGCACCAAATTGAATAAATTGAGAAGAACTATGCACAATCGTTGTATAAGAGCTCATAGCATGTGGATATTGTGGATAATTGAAGAGCTTTCAGGAATTCTCACAAGAGATCTAAGGGAGGATGATTCTTTATCCATGAAAACTCCTTTGAAGGCTTGTATTCTCATTTGCATTGCGTATTTTGTTTGGTGTGGCTTATGGAGTTGGTTTCATTTCCATGATTCATCTAATCACTGATCTCTTCTTGTAGTTTTCATGAGATTTCTTCTAGTTATGATTTAAGTTGTCATGGTTTATATATGGATATATTAATAATCGAATGAGAATAAAGCATCTAGAGTAAAGAGCTACATTTGATTCTTTTAGTCACTTCAAACTCTTTATTTCCCAATAAATGGAAAAGACTAACATGTGCCCTTTCAACCCTTCCAATCCATATTAATCATGGAGATGTAATCTGTAAGTATGCATAAAAGTATCAAAGGGGAGCCAAAAAGTTAGAGATTTTCATAGGGCCTATTAATTAGCTCTTGTTGTTTTTATATGAAAATATTGTTGTTTGTTTTCTATTTATATATAATATCTATTGGCATCATTTGGGAACTCCTATTTTTGGGAATTCAGTAAGAGTTCTCAAACAAAGTAGGATGGCATCTACTATACAACTAAACATTTAAATGGAATTTGAAGCATGATTTTATTTTATTTTTAATTTTCTTCCTTAAGGAAGCCTCACAAAATTCCCTTTTCTAATTGTATGTCAAATTTCCTACTACTTTTCTTTTACTATTGCAAGTCACAATTTTAATGTTGTATGCTTGCTCTGTCTCTTGTAGTTTTTTGTTCCATGATTTCAAGGCTTACCATTTATTAGTCTATGATTTGTAGGGTTTGGAAGAAACTGAATTGAAACAAGAGCATGAGGGTGGAGGTCAACTAGAGTTAAGGTTGGTAAATGCCTTGAAGCCATAGTTACATCTCTAACAAGTTACAAAGATGTTGAAACCCATTTGCACAAATTAATTACTAGTGAGGGTTGGCTTGTCAAGAGAGGGGACCTAAAAAGTGTCAATTTACTTGGGTTGAGTTTTAGATTTATGATAACAAATGATGAAGAATGGTTTGGTCGCCTTAACATTTATTTTGGAACTAAGGTTAGTAAAATAAAAGATACCATACATGAGGGGTCCAAGAATATTTTGGAAGACCTCCTAAGTTTTCTTCATGGACATAAATCTCCTTCAAGGATAAATGATTTAACACCTTATTTTCAAGAGCAATGCTTCCATTTTATCTCAACATTGATTGTTGAGATTGAAGAACATCTTGCACATCTTTCAGAAGCTCTCTATTAAGAAATGAAAAATGAGGAGATGCAAGAAAAAATGAACAAGGAGACACTAGAACTGATAGTTATAGTGGAAAGGGCACTTTTCTTAGGAAGGATTTTAGGTTCTCTTAGTTTTCATTCAACTTCCCTTCCACTATTTCTTGGCTTGTCTCAGCTCTGTTTTGTCAAGAACAAAGCTTCAGTTTGAGGGAAAAGAACTTCAACTTTCAGATATTCAATACTAATTTTGATTACCCTCTTCTAGACAGTTTTGGAAGAAAAATACTAATGAGAGGGGTTGGTTTGAAGCTTGAATCATAGGATAAAAATAATATCACCAAATTGAATAAATTGGGAAGAACTATGCACAATATTTGTATCATAGCTCATAGCATTTGGATATTGTGGATAATTGAAGAGCTTTCAAGAATTCTCACAAGAGATCTAAGGGAGGATGATTCTTTATCCATGAAAACTCCTTTAAAGGCCCGTATTCTCATTTGCATTGCATATTTTGTTTGTTGTGGCTTATGGCGTTGGTTTCATTTCCATGATTCATCTAATCACTGATCTCTTCTTGTAGTTCTCATGAGATTTATTCTAGTTCTAATTTAAGTCATCGTGGTTTATATATGGATATATTAATAACCGAATGAGAATAAAGCATCTAGAGTAAAGAGCTACATTTTATTCTTTTAGTCACTTCAAACTCTTTATTGCCCAATACATGGAAAATACTAACATGTTCCCTTTCAACCCTTCCAATCCATATTAATCATGGATATGTAATCTGTAAGTATGTAGAAAAGTATCAAAGGGGAGCCAAAAAGTTAGAGATTTTCATAGGGCCTATGAATCAGCTCTTGTTGTTTTTATATCAAAATATTGTTGTTTTTTTCTATTCAGAATATCTATTGGCATCATTTGGGAACTTCTATTTTTGGGAATTTAGTAAGAGTTATCAAACAAAGTAGGATGACATCTATTGTACAACTGAACTATTGTTCCACTGCACTGTAAACGTTAAACCCCTGCCATCCCTGCACTCCTTTCATTGTACTCTACATGGTTGATAGAAGAGCCACTTTTCACTTTATTATTGTTCATCCTTTCTCTTTACGTGCTACTCTATTTTTTACACTCAACTTCAAAAGTGATTTGCATGCCCTCTCAAAAAGTGGAAGCTAATTTTAAGAGTTGAAATTCTGAAATTTGTATAGACAACTCAATATACATGTCCCTTAATATCATTTTTATAGATAAATGTAAGTTCTCCTATGAACTATGCAATTTGATAGTGGAAAATTTGAAAATAAAAGACCACTTTTAACATCTATAACAAAAAAGAAAAGAATAAATAAACCTTGATTCCAAGTTCTCTATATAAATCCTTAACTTTTGCAACACAAGATGGATCTGCTTTTCCATAATTAGCCTAAAAGGAACATAATCATTGTTAGTCAACAAGCAACTAGTAAAATTATTAAAAATAATGGATCATATGGCCTGACCATGTATAGATTTGAAAAGTAAAATTAATTGAAACCATGGAAAGTGACTTACCATAAGATTTTGCACAAATCGTGTCCGATGCGAAAAAATGGGTAGAGGCTGCAATCCAAAATCATGCACCGTGCTTTACTTCTCCATTTTGGCAAGCTACCTTGAAAATAAGGTTTCAACTCACTACTCCATTTTGGTGGGCTACATTGAAAATAAGGCTTTCACCAAGGTTTTAGAGTATGTTTATTAAAATAAAAATTATGCTTATAAAAAAAAATTGGTCCTTTTTCCTTTTAGATTATTTGGTTGCTTATTCTTATCTTTTGTTTTTTCTCTTCCTTTTGCTTATTTTTTTGTTTTTCAAGGTTTTTGGGTTTTAGTTTTTTAGGTTCTCTTATGGTTTTCATTAATTTTTATAATTTGGTGGTTTTTCGTCAATTTAGAAGAAACTTTGGTGTTCATATGATGACACCACAAAACAAAATATTTATTCCACAAAAAATATTTATTAGTAATTTTATTTGTAATATTTTATTATTAATTATGGCGGGCTACGATTGAAAATAAGGTCTTGACGAAGGTTTTAGAGTATGTTTATTAAAATGAAAATTATGGCCAAGATTTTAATAATGAGCACATTTATTTAGTCATTTTTATTTGTTTGATATTAGTCATTTAGTTGTGATTTTACCTGATGACCAAATTAGTCACTTATAAATGACCAAATTAGTCATTTATTTTCCAAATACTACTAGTGTTAGTCATGTGACTAAAATTTCTAGTCATGTAGTCATTTATTTGCCAAATTCTACTAGTGGTACCAAGGTGACAACAAGAAACCAAATATTCAAACCAAGAACACAATAGATATATGTAGATCTCTCTCAAGAAGGAGACATGAAGTGATACTAATATTAATGAGAATGGTGTTAAAAAAGTATAACAAAGCTATGAAATATTAGATAAAATAGAATGGAGATAAAGGGTTAAAATCAATGAGAGGATTTAAAAAAATATCAAATGCAACTGTTAAGTCAACTTGACAAGGCTATGAAGAGCACATTTCTTACTAGTAACAAGAACCTTCACTTATGAAATAGAAGTCGTCATTTGATGTAGAAGTCCCAACAATAAGAAAATAAATACTACCACAAAAATGAAGAGGATGAATAATTAACTTTTAATACCAAGAATTCCTATAGAACATTGTATGAAGTTTTTATCAAGCTCAAGAACATTATTCATAGAGTTTACTTAGGAAATCCATGATTTTTTTATAGATTGCTTTAGAATTTAAAATTAAATGATAAAGATGAATTAATTATGTGCTGGAGGGAATCTCAAGGGACATTTAAAGGCCAATGGGACTATTGAGATTCTATCTAACGACTCATGTGATAGTTACATAGGAGATCTTGGATGCTGTAAGGTGGTTGGTTTGGTAAGAAATGACTATTTCATGAGTTTAATGTTAAAGGATGATAGTGAGCCTACATTCCTACACTAATGTCGAAGTATAACATGGTTAAAACTTCACAAAATTAATAAACTAAAACATCACAAAGACACAAGCAAATCATATAAACACATAGAAAGTAATTTGATACAAAATAACACAAAACCAAGCTAACACCAAGGATGGGATAGAGGCCAAGTTTGGGATAGATGAGTCCTAAAGTAATGGTATGGAGGAAAAAATAAAATGAGAATAACTTGTAGTGTTAAAATTGTAGGTTATGCAATTTTTTACCTTAGTTTTGCTCTCATTTTAGTGGGCTTGTGCCACTAGGTGATAAAACTATGCTAAAGTAAAAAATGAAAATATTGAAAATAATTAACATTTGGAGGGTAAATTGAAGGATGCACATCATTCATTAGATAAAGAATCCATGCCCCCAAGCTAAGACCTACAAAAAAAACATATTAAGAAAACAAAAATATTTACAATATGGAAGTGTCAAAAAATATTAAAAATTTGTAAAATAGATTTATTAAATAAAATATAACAAAAAATATATAAAAAAATCATAAATAATTTAACACATGCACAATACATGTGAAAGAAAGAATGAATGGTTAATGTATTGATGTTGAAAGTAGCCACACTTGTTGGAGTGAGAAAAATCAATGACTTTTGTGCATTAGATGCAACTAATTAAAAAGTAATACTCTTTTGAAAAATGTACTATAGATGTTGTAAGAAATAAAACTAATATACCAAGAAAAAGGTCTCTAGCATCCAAATAGAACAACCAAGATATTGTTTTGGACATAGATCAATAATTATGTAGAACCCCAATCCAAATACTTGCAAAAAACAATAAAGGAACACATTAGAAGAACATATGCAAGTAAGAACAAGGATTCCCCATGGAATCCATTAGCAAAGATCTAAATAAGAAATAAAACAAGAATAAAAAGAAAGAACAAGAAAGTAAGCTAAATCCTATTGAAAGCAATGCAAACTCTTGATCCCATGGGGGAATTGGTGCCAATTTGATGTGAAAATTGGCACTTTCCCAACTCCAATGATGTGATGAAGATGATTGATGAAGGATGAATGCTTATGGTGATGACTTCAATGGAGCTCCATGTTGAAAATCTGCAAAAAACCTAACTATGCTTGGATGAAATTGATGATAGATTGCTATGGATTTGAGTATAATAACTTTGCTAAAATTGTGGATATATGAACTAAAAATTACTATAATAATTCTACTTGGATTGTGGATGATGAAATGAGGAATAAGACCTCTTATTTATAGAATATCAAGTTGGAAGAATGTCCAAAAGAGAGCAATGTGGGACTAAGAATCAACCAATGGAAAGATGCCCCTTGTCAACATGTGAATAGATGAAGGATGTGCAAGTTTTGAAGAATGTATCAATAAATGCAATTAGGTGTAATTTGAAATTTTTGAAATGACATGTAAGAGGGAAATAAGATGCATTGAATGCCACTTGGCTCAAGGAAAAAGGACTTATTAGGTGGAGTAAATGCCTTGTTGGAAGGACAAAGTCCACTTGGATTTTGAATTCAAATTTGAGGAATATTCCTTTATTATGCCTCTTGAGAGAAAATAGAGATTTAATAAATGAGTTAAATCTATTTTCATGTGCAAGTTACAAAAGCTAGAGGATGGGACATGGATTATGATTAAATTAATTAAGGGTTAATTAATTTAATGATGATTAAAATGATGTGACATATTGATTTAGATTTATGGGTTTATTTAAATCAAATATGAGAAGAAAAGGTTTTAGAGATAGTTAAATAAATATTTTTTGGTTTATTTAACTAGAGAGGGTGAAAGATTAAATTAAATAAATATTCATTTATTTAATTTAATAGGACGAATTTAGAGATTTAATCAAATAAAATGAATTATTTAATTAAATAGAGATAATTAGATCAGGTTGATTGATTTAATTAACAAAATAGAATGACTTAATCAAATAAGATGATTTATTTTATTAAGAGAGGATGATTGATGAATTTAATCACATAAGGGTATCTGATTAAATGGTTAGACCAAGGGATGATTTAGGATGAAGCGATGCTAGTAGTCAGGATCAAATGTGTAGTGTTAATTAGTACATTTTCCATGTCTACAATTACAAATTATGCTTTGTTGAGTCACTTAAGCAAACCATTTTTTTTAAAAAAGGAAACAATAATATTTACATAAAAAAACTATGACCTTTCCATCTCTAAATAATTCATGTATTCTAGCAAGAAAGCTATCAAAAGTCACCGACTTTAAGGAATAGTTAATTTGGTGGAAGATGAATTGTTGATCTTGAAAGTGTAGAGGGGGACTAACTACTCAAGACCCCAGGTCACATGAGGATCTAGAACAATCAACTTGTCTAATCTACCTCATGCTAAGGATTATTTAAGGCAAGTTTAATGTTTCAAGAGGGTGAAAAGGAAGGACAATTGATTTGTCACTATCCTTTTATCAACCCAAGAGTTTAGGAAACTAGGTGAGGAAGCCTTTGGGTCTGTATTGAAACTTTAGCAGCTCGAGCATCCAAAGGACTCTAGCGTAGAAGAAAAATGATAGCATGACGCACTAGCGTCCTAGTCGAGCGTTGGCATCCATACAGACAAGGAATGTAAAATACAACTGATACTCAAAAGGGAATTACTAACAACTTGATTGACGCAATGTAATATGATGATAGACAAAAAAACTAAGCTACTTGAATAGCAAGAAGAATACTTTAAATTAAGAGATGTAATTTGATCATGAAAAAGGTGGTAGAAACTAAACTTATAGTCGATCCAGTCTCCAACAACCTCCACACAAACGTGAAACCTACACACAATAGAACGAGGAAAAATGTTGGGGCTGTTTTGAGGCTTGCCGTAGTCAAACCCTTGTTTCAGTGTTCCCACCTCCATAGTTAGCTAAGATAGCCACAATAGAGAAAATGCGATAAAGAAATTATTGAAAGGAATAATACCAAGCAATACTAAGAAAACTATGCTACATAAATTGAATAGTGATGCCAAGTAACATGGATATCACCTTCCCAACAAGATGCCCCCAAGCACATGAAGGGAGATGTGAGCTTGCAAGCTTGTGAGTACCAATGTTGCCGCAATAACATGAGGAGAAAAACCAACAGAGTGTCAACATGGAGCTTCAAAAATGGTGGAAGAGCTATTTAATGAGGTGTGTAGAAGCAAGTGTGTTGAAGTGAAGTTCTAGAAGAATAAAGTGAATGGAGAAGAAGATGTTTTCAAGGTGAATAGAAGCCCAAAAGATCTGTTCAAGGTCGGTCAAGGGCACAGGGGTGTTGTGCTTCATCGCCAGTGGAGAAGATTAACATCTCTATAGATTCTAGAGGTGGGAATCTTGTCAAGACGTGTAATGTCACAAAATTTCACCTAGGGGTGATTCCACATTTTTGCACTTTTCCTTGCATTTATGATGCCTAAGAGCATTAATGGTGAAAATCCCATGGGTTGGAATTTCACAATTCTAACTCCATAAGGACTAGTGGTGAAGCAAAAAAAGCCTAATGACATGTTTCCCAAAATTTGATGCCTTGGATGCTTGTGTAGTGCGCTAGCATCTTGTCAAATTTTTGAGTTTGAAACAAGGAATCTCGAATCTTAACTCTTGACGCGTGTCTTGGTAGTTAGTATTTTGGGTGTAACAACTATTTTCCACCCTTGCATGCAACAAAACCCCCCATTTTCTCTCATTTTGGGGGTTCAAATTCATTTACTCAAGCTCTCTTCAACCTCACTATCAGATTTATCTCATTCTTGACAAGCAACACTTCTACAAGTGAAGCCATGCCAGACTAAGGTCCCTCCAAGAGCTACAACTCTCAAGAAAGCATTTAGGGATGTGTCTGTGTGCTCTGGAGAGGATCTAGGCCTGTGGGTAACACTATCTCTCACTCTTTCCCACTTGTTTATTTGCTATCTCATGGTATGGGTTCTACTCCTGAAGCAAGTTTTACTTTCACTACATGCTTTGTCCATTTTGGTTACACTCCTTCCCTATTTGGCTATCCGTGGAGGTGGGAACACCAAAATGGGGGTCTGACTGAGGCAAACCCTTATATAGCCCCAACCCTTTCTCCTCGTTCTTATGTGTGTAGGTTACGAAGTGGAGCTTGCAGTACAGACCCGAACGTTCTGTTGTGGGTAAGTTTTTCCCAAGTTCTCCTTGTGCTTTTCTTTAAGCTTCTATTCTCTGTTTGGTTATTTTGTTTAGTAGACCTTAGATTCAAGTTAGGAAGTGAGACCTTATTCTACCTGTTTGAGCTCTTGATCTTTCTATTGCTTAGGATGCCAATGTGCCATTTGGACGACAGTGTGCCATGTTGGTGTTCTAAATCTACACTTATATCCTTTGGCTGAGAGCTCCTCTGTTAGAGGCAGAAACCTAGAAGTTTCACTCTCTCATGATCTAAAGTTACCTTCTCTGAAAGTTAGCTTGTGTATATTCCCTTTGCAATCTCTTCATCCAGTTTATGTTGAGGTGGATAAGGGTAGTTTGTTCCTTGGTGATCTCTTGAGAATGAAGAGACCCACGTGTAATGAATCCCTCTTATCTCATAGGACAATAGTGCAGCGTGTAGACATCTGCACACCGCGCTAGCGTCCCCAACAAAAATTCCCCAATCGACACTACAGACAACCACCAAGTGGGTGGAAAGCGAATAGCTGAGGTGGAAAAGCATCGTCAAGTTTTATTTTTCTAAGGTAAAGGGGTGCAAATGGGGAATTTGCAAGGGGTGAAAATTCACTCCATTACATTTTTCCCCCATTGTAGCAAGCATATGTGCTACCAGATACAAGGTAAAGTAGATCAAAAGAGTTTCAATAAAGTATACCTGAACTATTGAGGAAGCTGACCACAATTTGAAACGCCTGAAAGCATAAGAAGAGGAGATGGATCCACAGTTACTCGGTCTTGAGGAGAGTTGAAAAAAATGCACCTTAGGTTTGTAGACTTACAAAAGGGTGAACAAAAGAGCTTTGCAGGTGCTCGGTCCTACATAGTTGAACAAAGAGATCCTGTAGGATGTAAGCACTTTATAGGCCTTTAGAATTGCAAAGGAGGTGCCCCCAAGTGTTCAGTATTGAAGGAAGCTAGATGTGTGAAGCTCCACAAAGTTTGATGGGGCCTTACAAGGGCTTGGTCTTGTAGGTTAATTGAAAAGCAGCTTCATAGGTGCACCTACAAAGCAACATGTTAATCCATTGAAAAAACATGTTAGGTATAAAAAGTCCGCACAGGAAAGAAGACAGATAGTCACATAGATAGTCAACAATTTAAGGAGAATATTTCAAAGGGGTCCCTCAAGAACCCTTCAAAAGAAAAGGGGTTTGCTCAAGGGACGCTCTATTTGAAAGTGATAGAATTTTGAAAAGAGATAGAATTTTTCGCCAATGATTCTGTCACCAAGGAATCCTTCTGAAAGATTCCTTTCATTAAGGAATTTGAAAGAAAGAATGCTCCCTCATAAGGGAAAGTTTTCAAACTTCTTCATAAGAAAAAGTACTCTCTTCTCGAAGGAAATTTTTTAGATTATATCTTACGAATCCGTGATGAAAGAAAATTTCTGCTAGGAATCCATGTTGAAGAATGCAATTTTTGAAAAATAAAGGATTTTCAAGGAGGGATTTGTTGGCCATTGAATACACCTTAAAATTGAAGCAATATGATAGCCCCCCTTAGGATGGTGTGTGCCAGACTTAAAGGTACATTACATCTTAAGGAGAGAAAAGAAAGAATGAAAGAGTGATGTTGTGGCCCACAGAACATGACAAGATGTAACCGTGGTAACGTTGTCACGCACGCGAGGGACAACACATAAGCACCACAACATCACAAAGCAAGCAAAGAAGAGAGAAAGATGAAAATAAAGGAAAAACCATGACATAACAAACAAGAGATGGGATTTGGTATTTCGTGGTCAAAACTACTCATAAATATAAATAGATAGATATAATAATATATAAATGAACTATCATCAACCCCCTACTATATTAGACCATATGAAGAAGAGTGCATGAAAACAAAATGAAAATAAAAAATTGGGTCAACATGGAAGGGACGCCTAAATGCCCCCAACACTTTGCATCATCCGTAATTGTCAAAAATCAAAGCACAACAGATAGAAGAATGATATGACAAATAGAAGTTTATGACACATAACACTCCTGTATCCAAGCACCTACGAGGGTGACAAGGGTCCTCCAGGAACACATAAAACAAGCATGGGGGAACACCACACACACAATCTAATCTACAAATAAAGAAGAGGTGCCCCTAGTCCTCATCAACCAAGAGGTTGTCATTCTCCCAATATAGATCATTGTAAGGGGATAGAGGATGAGCCTACAAGGACGGGATATCAAGGGGGTACCCTCCAACTCTCTTGTGAAAAGAACCAAGGAAGAATGCCCCTCGAGGTCTTCTTCACTCAATTCTTGTGAGGTAAACGTTAGCAATCTTGAAAATATTGTCGATAGAGTTGGGACATCGTCTACTGAGTTGAACATGCACTTCACGGGAATGCCATGTATCAACTGAGCAGGCAATGAAGGAGGCGCCTAAGATCCACTACCAATCTCACCGAAGGACTTGGGGGTAGTGACAAACTTTGAGGATGTTGGGGTTTCCTTCATCGCTAAAATGATGCAAGCCAATGCAAAACCAATTTCTGAAGAAGGTGATCCCTTCTTTTGACCCCCATTGCAAGTAGGGTCATCCTCCAACTTATGCTTCATTGAAGGATGCGAGATCCCCATGGACGAAGTAGAAGGTGAGGAAGAGAAGAAAACTATAGCGGACACTAGTGAGGTATTCAACATGTCCACAAGTTTGGGAAAAGGTGGGATGCCCAGAAGGGACATCAAAGGGGAGGCTCAACTAATGGAGCAATGAATACTTGGACCCTCTTGAGGTGAGGATCATTCATGCACACAGGACAAATTGAAAACAAGATTGAGGTGGAGGGAACTGAAGCAGAAAGGGTGGAAGAGGAGGACACAACAAAAGATGCCAAAATAGGAGTTGTTGGCTCCCCTCCCTCCTGCAAAGTAGCCTGCTCAATGGCCAGAGCCTTCCTCTATTGCTTACGCTCATGCACAAGGTGATTCCCTTGGCTCCTGGAGCTAGAGGCTACAATTTGAGAAAAAATAGGGAGCTCTTGTTCAGTCATCAAAGTATCCATCACAACCATTTTTGGTAGAGGGAGTGACTCCTAGATAGGGATAAGAGAAAATGCTAGAACAGATGGAGGAGCAGACTCGAGCGCCTCAATGGTGGGCCTCTTCCCATTCACTACCTTCGAGGTAGGAGTAGTAGGATGCCATAAAGGTTGAGACATAGAGGAAACTCCATAGGGACCCTTCCCCTTACCATATAAGACAAATTGAGGCTCAATGGGCAAGATAGAAAGTTCAAATGCTTAACGCTTGGACTTCCACCAAGCAGGAACCATTAGACTCCCCAAGAGATGCATAGGGGAAGAATTTGAAGGAACCATATCAAGGTAGGAGGAAGAGGCAGGTGGAATTACAGAGGAGGAAGAAGAATCTCACCCTAAGTGGACTTCTCCTCCTTTTTTTGAGTGGCAGAGGTGGCCTTATGTTGTGTTATCCAGAAGCTTTAACTGAAATGGCATAGGGAGAAGGAGGGTAGGTCCCTTTTGACGCTATGCCTCCATTCTTGTATTTCACATAAGTTCAATACAACAGGTCTATATTGGGAGGGAGCAGACCAATAGGGGCAAGCTAGAAGTGATCAAGTGAGTAGCCTCCACGCACCACCATTAGTTTGTAAATAGTGTCATGGAATACATTCACAGAACCCTCATGAGAGAACTTCAAGCACTTGTGGATCACCGAGGGAGCTGCGTTCATGGAAACTAGCAAGGGAATTCCTAGTTTCACTCTGAATAACTCAAACCCTAGGATAATATCAAAGAGAGCATTCATAGTCCTAGGCCCAACTAGGCTGATAGGGTGATAGAACCGATGGGAGGAATGGAAAGTCCATCATGTGTATGTATAGTTATTTTAGACTCATCATATCCATTCTTATGTAAAAATTTTATCAACACAATCTTTTATGTGATAACATTCACTCAGAATGTAGGGTCAACGAGAACTCCAATTATGGTGTTCCTATTGATACGTGCAACAATGTACAAAGGGGATTATTCTCTAGTAGCATTCATTAGAAAATTTTGTGAGGTAAATGTTATAGTAGGAGATCCACTCACAGGTTGCAAAAATGGGATGGGTAGATGCATAAAGGAATCCATATTTACATACTCTAGAAAGGAAATTTTCAAAATCCCCTAAGGGTTCAATAATTCGATGGTGACCTATCCAAGGCTTCACTTCACAACACTTAGGAATCCTTCTGGCTATGTCACTAGGGGTTGTAGGTTAGGTTGCAAGGCTAGGAGCCTTGCAATGCACACACCCACAACACTCGTAGAATACGAGAAAAGTCTCCTTCAACACCACAAAATGAAACTAGAATAGTTCATGTTAGGTTCACCAAAATATAGGGGAGGGGGACTGACTGCTCGAGACCCAAGGTCACAAGAGGGTTTAGAACAATCAGGTGCCCTGATCTACCTCATGCTAAGGATTGTTTAAGACAAGTTTAATGTTTTGAGAGGGTGAAAAGGAAGAATAGTTGATTTGTCACTATCCTTTTATCAACCTGAGAGTTTAGGAAACCAAGTGAGCAAGCTTTCAGGTCTGAACTGCAACTTCAGTAGCTCTCTACCAAAGGACTCCAGTGCAGAAGATAGATGGCAGCATGGCATGCTAGCATCCATATGGACATGGAATATAAAGTACGGTTGAGACTCGAAAGGGACTACTAACAACCTGATTGACACAATGTAATACAATAACATAAATAGAAAATGACTAAGCTATTGGAAGAGCAACAAGAATACTTTAACTTAAGAGACATAATTTGATAATGACAAAGGTGGTAGATGTTGAGATATGGTTTTGTACACCATTGCATAAAATGATTTATTATATTATTGTAATTAAATAATTATTTAGTTGTGATGCACCTTGGTGGTGTGGTTAATCACACTAGGTAATTATTTGGGGACCCACTTGATGTTGTATTGTAATGTTGTATTATTATTTAATGTGTGGGAGACATGTGATAATAATTTAATATTGGAGAAATATTAAATAGGTGATATCTTAGTATCCAATATTAAATAAGGGGTTAGTGGTTTTGTATTCACATGGTTTTATGGTACATGGTTTCACCTTACCACTAGTTGTATTTTATGTGAGCTTGTGTCTATAAAAGCAAACACATGTGTAGTGGTTTAGGTTGGCTGAGTGGGTTAGATGTCATTATTGAGTCTTCTTGTGGAGTGCATTTGTGAAGCATGGCATGTGATGTGTGGATTCATGCTTGGACATATGGGAATACATTGGAGGGTTTGATGCTTCAAAGGTATTCATTGTAACTTGTGTATTGCTTTATTGTTGAATAATATGATGGAGTATGGATGCTTTTGGAGGTTGGGTTTTTCCCTCTTGAGGGTTTTCCCAGGGTATATCTTGTGTTATCTTGTGGTTTTTTCTATTTGATTTATGCATTTTGGCAACTTGTATGCATGTTTATCTCTCATGGGTTATGTAGGAAATGATTTAAGAGTGTGGGTTTGAATGCAATATTTCCTAACAAGTGGTTCAAGAGCTTTCATGGTTGAAGATTTTTTGTTATGACCCTAGTTTGAGATTTTTTGCAAAGTTGAAGCCCCATATGGACACACATGTAGGGTTTGAGGAATTACAAGATATGGAACACATGTTGCAAGGTTTGTATGTAGATTTGGGCTTTTGGGTTGTCAAGATTTGTTGGGTTTATTGCAGATCTCAAGTTTTCCAAATTTGGGTGAAAAAGGGTTTCTTAGTTTGAGTTTTAAAATGAGGGTTTTGTAGGGGAAATTTCATAGATGACCTCTTGAGACAAAACAAACCTCATGGTTGGATTTAGGTTGGTTGAGAGATGAATTTTCACATAAAATTTGACCTATTTTGGAAAAGTTGAAAGAAAAGGCAATTTTTTTTTTAGTAAAAGGCCAATTCGCCCATGTGCAGAAAATAAAATATTAAAAATCTATGGTTTGGCTTTGAAAAATATTCGTTGTTGGACTAAAAAAAATTATTATCAAAATCCTATAAAAGAAATAGAAAATGAAGTTACAAAATCTTTTAAAAGAAGAAAAAATAAAAAAATATATTGGGAGGGGCCCGCAGACCCTCCCACCTCCCCGGTCCATTGTACATGGCAGTTGGACAACCACTGTCAATATGGGACTAACAGTCCTAGACTGGCAGCGGTTGGCCACCCCATGGTTGGTGGCTACCCCATGGCTGGTGGCTTCTCGTTGGCAAGAGCTCAGCTCCTTTGGCAAGGCCTCTGGTCCTGTGGGGGACCCTACCCCAAAGCCCATAGGCTTAAATGAATTCCACCAAAACCTAAAAAAATCATTTTCAATAAATTTTTTAAATCCGTCGACCACCCCGAACTTGAAACATTATATGTTGAATTTTATAGTTAAGATATGTTTGTCATAGGGGGAGAAGAAAAAATTAAACCAAATTTAAAACTTGTTTGAAATCCTCCACTAGAAGTGGCGACACCACTAGCGGTGCACCACCTGAGCACCATTGGCTGGCCACTGCCACCAGTGGCTCCACCCGAGGGCCACCCCAACTTGTCCTATAAGGTAGATTGGAGGAATTTTATTCAAATGGTTGTAGCTTTTGCCCAGTATGTTAGATTTTTGACTTCTTGTAGTCATTGGAAAGCTAGTTCTGAGAACTACATAGTGGTATAGGTGTGGTTCCCTAATTTTGAAATTTTGACATATTTTTGGAGCTTGGAAGTCAAATGTTCTTTTTTGTATGATTTTGGTCATAACTTTTGAATACATAATCAGATTTTTGATTTCAAAGAGGCATTTGAGAGAATTTGCAGTGTACTACATAGTGGTTCAAATTGTTTATCAGTCTGAGGAATAGGTTGAACTTGGTACTTGTTTGATTGCTTGTAGGTGCTTGATACTTGGGGTGTGATTGTGTGAGCATCTAGACGAGTCAAGAGGCAAAAATTTGAGGGACTAGATGTTTTTATATCGTATTTATGATGCTACAACTGATTATCATATTGGTGCTTCTTGGTACATGTTTAAAGGTGATTTTCAAAGTTGGGACTTTGATGCTGACATGTACACAGGTTGTCTTCAATTTTCCAAACATTGTTGAACATGGTTTGAGACTTGGAGTCTTTTATGGGTGATAGTTGAGTGTAGGTACAATGATGGCTATGGTTATGGTGTCAAGGATATACAGGTACATTTGATGCATTGGCACGGCATGATCATGTATGCAGTGTTTTGTGGTGATATGGTTTGATGTTAGGAGATTGGTCTTATCTTCTTGATGCTTATTTGGTTCCTTGACCATGACTACTCATTTGTGGACATGTTTGGAAAATCAGATATGAGGTTGATTTGGTGTTTGAGTCATTTGGTCTACATGGTTATCTTCTTTGATATCTCGATTTATAGTTACTAATGTGATGATGAGTTTGCATGTTTCAGTGATTGGATCTACGAGTTATGTAGGTTGTGGATTAGCTACCCATTCACTTCCAGTTGGACGAATTGGATGTGGACTATCTATATCAACCAAGTTTGATTCATTGTTGTTGCAAATTTCATTAGTTGGCCTTGTCTATGGTCATTTGTGCATTGGTATGTTGTTTCAAGATTGAGAAGATGGATGATTTGAGTACTCGACTATTTGGTTTATGGGACTTGTAGCATGTGGTTTGATCACAATTCCATGATAGCTTGTTACATTAATTGGTTATACACTTTTAGTGGGAGATTTTGGCAGTGATGACTTGGCAATGTTATATTGGTTTGTGATGTTTTGATGGTGGTTGTATGTATCTTCTTGGCTTGGAGATCTTGGTTTAATTGTATGTTATTGACATTGTAGTTGAGTGTGTGTAGACCTAGATGATCTTCGTGGAGAGGATGGTAGTCATGATGCCATTTGTAGCTCGTATCACAGTTCAGTAGGATTTTTAGAAGTGACGTGGATGCATCATTGGGTATGATTATCTTCATGTGATTGGGGATTGGTAATCTTGGTTTAGAGTGTTTGTTATTATGTCATGGTTCACTCTTGATATGCATTTAGAGTTTGGCATGATACTTTTTCTCTTGAGACTAGGATGTATATATGTATGTTATGATGCATGTGATCTCCTAGGAGGAGATGGATAGATCATGTTTTCATGAGAGGTTCCTAATTCTATGGTTGGAGCGTTGACATTGATCATGTGTGTAGTTCTCTTTCTATTGAGTACATTGATCATTTGCTTGATTACTTCATGATGGTGCTATGTTGCATTTGGAGTTTGGCATGTATTGATCAGTTACAGGTGCTTGTGGATACTTAGAGATGTAGGTAATGGTTGGAGTTCTCTTGTGATTAGAGAAATTTGCTTGAGATGATACTCTTTGGAGGTTTCAACAGGAAGACCGAGGGACTTTCACTTGGGTATGGACATGAGTTCATTATGGATCAATAGAGGAGATTGTTCTTGGAGTGAGTCATGATGACTTCGTTATCCTAGAGGAACATTCTCATTCTCGCTCTTGGTCTACTTGACAACTTATTGTTTGAGAGGTATTTGCTCATTATATCTTTCAGATGTGTTATGTTTTGTGCTTTTATTTTCATGAGATTGAGTTGATTCATGGTGTTTTGGATACTCATTTGAGGATTAGTTAGCATGAGTGTATATGCTCTATCTCTCATAGTTATGGATCTTGAGCTATGGATAGTTAGTTCTGGAGGATTCATTTTGAGGGATGTTATGGCATGGTTATCTCCTTGTGCATTTGAGTCTATGATATCATTCTTTGATGAGGATTGTTAGGAGATGGTTTATGGGCTGATTTCCAGTTTATGGGGATGGTTACTATGAGTTTGATCTTCTAGAATAGAGAGGCTTATATCCATGTTTGGTATTTACTTTGATTCATATGTTGTACTTGGCATATGAGATTGGGTGTTGTGGATGTTGTTGAGGCTTTTCATTTGGGATTGTTAGGAGATCATACTTGGAATAGTAGTACACTTTTGAGGTTTCAGTAGAAGGACATTATGGTTTATAGGTTTCTCTCTTCATGGTTCCTTCCTTGGATGTTCATGTTTTGGGGAGGATGGTGGCAACATGTTGTGAGAGATTATGCAACTCTTTGGGTTGTATGTGTGGAACATTATTATTGTTCTTGGTACTACATGATTTGATTTACTTATCACACCTTGATGTATAGTGTTGAGTGATAGACTTGATATGCTTTAACATTACCTATGCAGTGGGAGTTCCTAGATATGTATGTTCTTCATTGATGGATTTGATACAAGGAGCTTGGTTGCAGTTTACAGGTTGCATATGTTCTTGGCATGGGTTTACTGATGTATTGATACCTTGGAGGTATGGAGGTTGGATGTATTAATATGTGTTGTGGATGCTATTTTCAATCATGTGGGATTTTCAGTTGACAGTAGCTTGGTTAGAGACTTTGTTATCATTTAGATTTAATGCTTGTGCTCATGGATTGGTACATCTTCACCTTAGCATGTTCCTTTTCTTCCATAGGTGGCACATTGGAGGATGAGAGGAGTCCTTGCTTGAGATGGTGGTCACTTTGTTCTTATTAGAGGTATCTTGATGGAGCACGAGAGCATATTGCAGATTCATGTGGTTACATGTATGGCTATGATGGTGTATTTCATGTATTGATCCCTTATGCAATGTATACAAGTGGGAGAATGTTGAGATATGGTGTTGTACACCATTGCATAAAATGATTTATTATATTATTGTAATTAAATAATTATTTGGTTGTGATGCACCTTGGTGGTGTGGTTAATCACACTAGGTAATTATTTGGGGACCCACTTGATGTTGTAGTGTAACATTGTATTATTATTTAATGTGTGGGAGACATGTGATAATAATTTAATATTGGGGAAATATTAAATAAGTGATGTCTTAGTACCCAATATTAAATAAGGGGTTAGTGGTTTTGTATTCACATGATTTTGTGGTACATGGTTTCACCTTACCACTAGTTGTATTTTGTGTGAGCTTGTGTCTATAAAAGCAAACACATGTGTAGTGGTTTAGGTTGGCTGAGTGGGTTGGCTGTCATTATTGAGTCTTCTTGTGGAGTGCATTTTTGAAGCATGACATGGGATGTGTGGAGTCATGCTTGGACACATGGGAATGCATTGGTATGATGGAGTATGGATGCTTTTGGAGGTTGGGTTTTCCCCTCTTTAGGGTTTTCCCAGGGTATATCTTGTGTTATCTTGTGGCTTGTCTATTTGATCTATGCATTTTGGCAACTTGTATGCATGCTTATCTCTTATGGGCTATGTAGGAAATGATTTAAGATTGTGGGTTTCAATGCAATATTTCCTAATGGTAGAAACCAAAATTACGGCCAGTCCATCTTTCTGCAAGCTCCACATGAATGCAAAACCTACAAACAATAGAACGGGAAAAAATTTTGGGGCTATTTCGGGGCTTGTCATAGTCAAACCCTCGTTTCGGTGTTCCCACCTCCATGGACAACCAAGATAGCCACAATAGAGAAAATGTGATAAAGAAAGTATTGAAAGGAAGAATACCAAGCAATACTAATAACACTATGCTACATAAATCAAATAATGATGCCAAGTAAAATGGATATCACCTCCCCAACAAGATGCCCCCAAGCACATGAAGGGAGATGCAAGCTCACAAGCCTATGAGTACCAATGTTTCCGCAACAACATGAGGAGAAAAACCAACAGAATGTCAACTGAGAGCTTCAAAAATGGTGGAAGAGTTATTTAATGAGGTGTGTAGAAGCAAGTGTGTTGAAGTGAAGTTCCAGAAGAATAAATTGAATGGAGAAGAAGATGTTTGAAAGGTGAATAGAAGCCCAAAAGAGTCGTTCGAGGTCAGTCAAGGGCGCAAGGGTGTTGTGCTTCATCACTAATGGAGAAGTGTAATGTCTCTACAGATTCTAGAGGCAAGAATCTTGCCAAGATGACATCGTGCCACACAAATGTCTATGCGTCATGCTAGCATCCCTGAGAAAAATTCCCCCACCAACACTACAACTAGCCACCAAGTGGGTGTAAAGCGAATGGATGAGGCGGAAAGCGAATGGATGAGGTGGAAAAGCATCGTTGGGTTTGATTTTTCTAAGATAAAGGGGTGTAAATGGGGAATTTCCAAGGGGTGCAAATGCACTCCATTACAAAAAGTAATATAGGCCTCTTTGACAATTTTATACAAAATATAACCCATTTAATTATATGTGGTTTGGGATGCCCACATAACCACTTTAAGATATAAGGGTAAGTACATTGTAGTGAAAAGAAAAAGCAAATGAAAAATGCATACAATAGATTTTGTGATATATACAAGATTGTGATGTGGGAAAAATCTATTATAACATTGTTAATTTACAATAAGTCCATGATTATGACATGTGAAAAAGTACATTAAATTTAAGTGTTTTTTCTTCTTAAAATTTGAGATAAGCCTTGAGAAAATTACCTTGAATAGGTGGGCGTATTTTAGTGTTGTTAAGGATTTTAAATTTGTGGAAATTCAAATCAATCAATAAATCTATGGGAGGGATGTAACTACACAAATATAAAATAATAACGTATTGGCCTTGTGTATCTACAAATAAGAATTCTATTGGATAAATTTTCTCACCAATTCCCTTCAATTAAAAATTTGGAGTCATGAAACACTTGGATTTGTATATAGCTACATATGATCTCCTAGTTTTCAAGCTCTACTTAAACTTGTCCACTTTTAGATAATTCAATAGTAATCATTTTGATTGATCATTGGTTGTTGTACAAAATATTTATAAGGATTTGTTTATTGAAATTTTGATTTGTCTTTACATTAAAAGGAGCAAAAAGCAAGGATATCTCCCTAGATAATAGGATACAAAGACTTCCTATATAACTAAATCTAAAAGGAAAATCAAACTAGATAGAATTGCTTGAACATACAATGTAAATCATTTAGCAACAAATAAATTGTGAACCAACACTCTTCGGAAACTAAACCAAAAAGAAGAAAAAAATAATAGACAAGAAGAGGATACTGATTTTTTTTTTAAAAAAAAATATAATGTCTACCTAACTCATAAAAAAATGACCAAGCTTACTTTCATATCATTATTTTCATTTAGCCTATGAATATAGGCTCCATCCTAAAACCACGTATTTATTGCTCAAGCAAACTAGCTTTCCAATCATTTATGCAGGCCTTATTCTTATCCAAGGAATAGATATGCTAGTTGGGTTTCATGAAACCCCTTTTTCTTAAGGTAAGGGGCTTTTCTAAGATGGTATGTAATAAATAAAATATATTCATTAGCAACAACTTTTCCATTTCCATCTTTTATAACATCCTTATCTTTAAGGATAACAACATAAAACTATATATTTGCCCTCTTTTCATGTGTCATCTTGCATGAAATGAAACTATGTAATTAGGGCATGTGCATTTTTGGAAGATATGGTATGAAGTCATATATTAGATCGTAAGAGAAAAAAATAATAAAGAAAAAAAAATTGAAATTGAGCATTACTTAGGAACACCTACATACAACTTCTTCTTCAAGATGATTGGTGATAATAATTGGTTAATAATTTGTAGGATTATGTGGCATGTCATCATACAAAACACTATGACATTTTCATCTTTCAGTGTAAATATGACATACATCAACCTACAAACCTAGTCACTCAACATTCAATTTACATAAGCTAAAATTCTCTTGCGATCCATCCTCTCATGCCAAACAAATCAATGGATATATATACTTGGATAGTTCAAAAAGATTATATAAATTAGACATAAAAGTATCTTGACCAAACACCCACAAGCATAAGTAATGAAGATACTAGATGTTAAAAGATAACTAAGTCAGCTTTATAATGTCCATGCTAATTATGTTTAATAATAGTCAATATCTCTATGGTTATATCACCTGTATATTCACGATTGGGTACTCCAAACAGATCATATAAATTGACGTAAAAGTATGTTGATTAAACATCCACAAGCATAATCAATGAAGATACAAGCTCTTATTAAAGATAATTATGTTATCTTTGCAGGCTCTATATCAAATTATGTTCCCAGGATATTGGTTTGTAGGCCTCAACTTTAAGTCGTCAATCATGCAATCCTCGAAGGCGATCCAAAGTTAAATTGTGACGCATTTTCTTAACTGAAGTTGAGACATTCCAGCTGATCTAATATCAATCTACTACCGATCTTTTAGCTACTATAAAATCAGATCTGGTACACCTAGCCACAATTGAATAAAGTGGCTCAAATTTCCTGTCAAACATATTCCAGGGGACATTGTACCCTACTCCGAACTCCGTCAAATGTACACCAAACTTTTCGGAATGAATCTGCACCTGAACCCTACAGTTACTTTCAGACTGGTTCTCAGCGTGAGCAGATAAATCACCATTCTACACAAAATATTCTACTGGGTCGCCACGCTTAGTGGCGCAACCATTACCTGCCTGGCTGCTTCCTCCTCCAATTTATTACAGAAGGTTGAGACCTTATGAAACTATGGTGGAAGTCAAGACCAATGACAAATAATTAATACTTTTGACAAGAGATGAAGAGGAGGGGAGCGGGAACTAGGGCACGGGTGGTAGGCAGAGCGTGTTCTATCTTTTAGAGGCTCATCCTTGGATGCTCAGGTTAGGAATAGTTCATTTTGATGAGGTCATTGAATTAATCCTGACCCGGCAAGAGAACTAATTAACCAAGATTTAAGATTTTGTCCCTTCTATTTGTTTACCTGCCCAGGTAATGCAGATGAATTGAAGGCATTATTATTCAAATGGAGATAATCTTTGATGTGGATATCCAATTCATTGAATTTGAGGGGGGACTCCGAGATCATCGTAATGCTTTGAACAGTGACGAGTGGAAGATATCAGCTTTCTTTACTTAAAAGCTTTACTCATAATTTATTTGCATACTGTTTCATGGAAGAAAACAAAGCTGCAGATTACCTTTTGAAAAGAATGGTGCACCTGAAATGCTCAGCGGATGTGTGAAATCTTGTAAAGAGTCCTTTTCTATTGGAGTTGATTTCAGTTAAGAGATGTTCTCAGAGATGGATAATAACTTGGTATGTCGCAATTTTCAATAACTTTCTATTTAAAACCTCTTACAGTACATGGTTTGAAGAAGGGTATTCCACAGCCCCTGAATGAAAAATATAGTTATTACATGCTATTATCCTACCATAAAAGATTGGTACAGTGAACCAGTAATATAAGTTGCCCAGCTACTGTATTCTCTCCTCTATTAGTTCTTTCTTTAATCTTTTTTTCTCTTCAAATGAAACAGTAAAATAAGTTGCCCAACCACTGGGTCCTCTCCTCTACTAACTCTATCTTTCTCGTATTTTTTTTTCTTTTTTAAGAGAAAGATTGGATGTTAAAAGAGGAATTATACGCCTTAGCCTAAATTACTTCCAAACTCATTTTGTGTAAGAGATTTTCTGGCCAAACTCATTACTTCCAAACACAAGATTTTAGTTCACCTAAGCATGGGGACAGCGGGGAAAAGCAGAGTAGATATAGTTTTCACTTTAAATACTTCTCCAGCAAACCTAAAAATTCAGTTAACAAAAATACAAGGTTCCTAACAACTATAGTCTACATAATACTAAGGTTGACTGCCTGGACCATAATGAACTGATTAACAACCAGAACAGAAGCAAAAACATAATCATGTCAATTTGTATTAGCCAGAAGTGCCCTGCAGAAGGTTAAACCACAATGTTTGCGACATCCTCTTTACAATCTTTTTCTTTGAATACAAGATGCTTTCACAAAAAAAATCTGGCGACAATAGGATCTGTGTTCCAATATTAAAGGTTCTGATATATTGCAGTAATGTTGGTGCTAGTTACAATGGAATGCCTATACACAAAAAATGTGGAATTGGACACAGTTGTTAGCACCCTTTAAAGTGAATAGCAATCAGGTAATATCACCTTGCGGAGAGGGACATTGAGAAAGTGGCAGCATTACTTCCTGATGTCCCTGAATCAAAAAAATGAGACTTAATACTGATATGTGTTCTTGACAAAAAATACATAGATAATGGTGGCTCTTCAATTTCAATATGGTCTTCTAGCATCAGGATAACTTCCTTCATTGTTGGCCTTATTTTCTCATCTTCTTGAATACACCAAAAGGCAATTTTGATCACTTGCTCAGCCTGTTCACCATTATAATCAGCCAAATATCTTAGTTCTGGATCAGCTACATCTGTAATCTTTCCCTCTTCAATCATATTTACTGCCCATTTCGGAAAAAAATCCATACCCTCAGGATAGGACAAGTCAAAATTCTTCCGGCTACTAATTATTTCCAGCAAAACCATTCCAAAGCTGAATACATCACTCTTTTCTGTGGCAGATCCATTCAGCAACCATTCAGGGGCTAAATATCCAGGAGTTCCCCTAATTCGAGTATATGCACGGCTGTGAGACCTATCCATTAGCTTGGCTAGCCCAAAATCTGCAAGTTTAGCCCTAAAGTTTTCATCCAGTAGAATGTTTTGTGGCTTCACATCTAAGTGAAGAATTCTATTCCTGGATTTTTCATGTAAAAATTCCAAGCCCCTAGCCGTATCATGAATGATCGTATATCTCTTCTTCCAACCAAGAAACAAAGAACTTTCACGAGATTGGCGAAATAACCACCGATCAAGAGATGAATTGCTCATGTACTCATATACCAGTAATCTATTTGTACCATCAGAACAAAAACCAAACAATCTCACCAGATTTACATGGTTAATGCTACCTAAAGCTGCAACTTCAGCACGGAATTGCAAGTTTCCATGGTCTGCATTGCCCAATTTTTTTACTGCAACTTTTCTCCCATCACGAAGGTGCCCTTCAAACACACCTCCAAACCCACCTGACCCAAGCATTGTGCTAAATCCTTGTGTGGCCTCTTCCATCTCCTTGTACGAAAATCTAGGGGGGAGCCCAGGTAAATTATCTAGGAATTCATCTTCTTCAGACCTGAGTTGCTCGGGTTTCTTTCTTTTGTATCTGCTAAAAAAGAAACCTAATGTAATAGCAAAGACAACAATGCAAACCATTGGTACCAGAATTGCCAAAACGATTGTTTTTCTCTTAGAATCATTGGTTTTGGATCTGTCACTAAATGAACCAGGCCCAACCTTTATAAATGCTTTAATGCTCTGATCCGAAACATTCTGCAAAGATTCGACCTCTTGATAATGATAGCAGGCCTTAGAATTTCCCCAAAAGAAGGCAGCCGCACAAGAACAATTTGACAAACATGAATTTTTGCATTCTGCAAGGGTGGAAATACTCTGTTGCATGTATGGGTTTGCAAAATAATCAATTCCTTCGAGCTCTAATAATTGATTTGAAGCACCACAGATGGATTTTTTTCTAGGAATGCATCCAAGTTTGGTTTGGGACTGCTCAAATATGTTTCCATCCTCACATTTGCAAATACCTCCTGGACTACAAATGCCAAGTGATCCACATCTATTGGGAAGCTTGCACACATCTTGAAAGAAGATGGAAAATATGTCCATGTCTGCGAATTGCTGTGATGTAGATTGAATGTAAGTTCTAAGATTTCCATCCACATCCAGTCTCATGAACCGGAAAATTTCATCTCCAAGTTGAGCTCCTGTAATTATATGCCTTGTTGTTGAGTCAAGACCGTTGATCTCTTGCATGCATTCTGCTGTCAAATTACCCTCCTGGATCAGAGTTATACTCTCCCCATTTGACCCATATCCCAATCTGGTTTTGTTGCAAGAGGAATGCAATGCAAAATTCAATGAGCTTGAAGACTGAAAGCCTAATGGATTGAATGTCCATGCTCCATAAGGCAAAGGTGATGGAAAACTCCCATACCAAACTACTCCACCTGGTTCCATTTTGAGCATATACGGTCCTTCTGATAAGTCAGTTTGGGATTTGATAGAGACCAGAGCTTGTCCTGACCCTAAATACCCTCCTTCAATGATGGTGTCGGTTGGATGATCGAAACTAGCCCATATGGTCACATTGTTACTGTTCTTCAGCACCAGATTACCTGAAGTCTGAAATCAAAGAAAGTTTTAAGGATTGAACTATTTTTACAAGTACAGAGTAGTTCACAAATTTCTCCCTTCTAACACACACGACAGAAAAAGAAGAAAAACAAAAAGAGCAGATTACAGCTAGGCTAATATTTAAGAGAAAGCAAAACATATACCATTGATATTTGCGAAATTGGAGGGTTCTAATAATTTTGTGCACATCTTATATAAAATGTTTGGCTAATATATTTTGAAAATTTTGTGTTGATCACCAGACAAGAATTATATTGTGAGCTTACATGCTCGCAGCAGGGCAGTGGGTGGAAGTACAAGGGTGTGTCCTGGCTTTGGTCTGCTATATCATATTCCTTAGCATTCAGTAGGAGGGAACTAACTCCTGGTCTCCAAAGCCTCTTTACAGGACATAGCAGTATAAAAGGAGGAAAAATTGTTGTACTTCCATCGACTGTCTTGCTGCAAACATATTATGACAGATTCTAATTCCAGGTAGTATGTAATTCAAAGGATCACCCATTTTTATTAAGATTTAGTATCAACATTCTCAGTACTATTAGCAAAATAAAAATGCATCGATGCTATTTACAATAGAACAATGGCTCGCAGAAATGGTGGGCTTAAAATTATAGGTTTAGCAACTTAGAAACCATTTAACAATAAGGTTTGCAGGTTCAAGTTTATTATTGGACTGTAATGAGGTTGAAATCCAGAAGTACATAATTTAAACAATATGTAAGATAAATGGAGAAGGGCCCATACTCTAAATTATCGTCTTACATGGTTGCCATCTAGAAGATATCTTAACCTATATTATGAAATAATAGCCTCGAAACAATGTTAATAACAACATTATGCTCTTGGAAACTAGTTAGAGAAAAAAAGGTAATTCCCCAAACAAAAAGAAAATAGCCCATGAAAAATTCCTTACCTGAAGTTCCAGATGATCTGCTTGACTGATATTGGCGGACCATACCACAGAACTATCTGCGTCTTCTAAAATTAGGCCAGCTTGAGGTCCAAGCTTTAAACACAGTTTTCCTCTTATGGGTGTGTTCCTATTGGCTGTCCAGACAATTGTTTGGTTGTACTGAATGTAAGCTACAACCAGATACATATATTCCTCAATGGGTTTGAAGAACTTCAAAGCAAACATACCATTGGTGCTCTGCAGAATATTTTCTCCTATGTTGCTGTTGTTAACACAATTCTCTGAACCGAGAGAAAGTGTGGAGTTTTCAGAAGAACCTAAGTATAGAAAGCCAATGATCAGCCAGATTAAAAAAAGGCCTCTGGGACATAGAGCCATCTAAGAGCTTCCTAAGGCAATCCGGTTACATTCGGATTCCATTCGGTGACGCACAGAAAAGTTATGTTAAAATATGCACCTATTCAAACACAGAACCTACGTGAAAGTTATATGGCTCAGATAATCTTCAACAAAAAAAAATATAATATATATATATTCAGATAAATAATCATCAAATTAGACTTCTTTCACGCCTTAAAATGTGAAACTAGACTAGGCTAGCTCGAAAAAATCTGTTTCTACCGACTGCCACTTGCATTGAAACAATTTTATATTCACTTGTGGGTCCAAATCTGCAATTCTCTGTATCCTGTTCTGTTTTGTTCTACGTTTTCTAATACAAATCCTCCACAACTTGCTTTTATTCATTATTTTTTTAATCAAACATGAGTGAATTACAGTCCTCTGAAATGGCGTGGGATCCGTGGGGCCTTGGGAATGTGACATTTTTACAACGTAAGCTTGACATTAATAACATGGGAGAGGACACAGATAGGGGGGAGGGGAGAGGATCCTTAGTTGAGCACCTCAAAATTCTAAGCAGCTTATTTGGCAAGTTATCTGCTTATAATTAAGGTTTTAGGATCACATCATTAAATATGATGTCGCATCAACATGTTTTTTTGTCGAGGTGTCCAAAAAGGCACCTAAAAAAAAGGACTTGATAGTTGAGAAATAAGTCATGTTTTATTGGTGTGTTGATGTGGCATCATATGATTTGTTGTTTTTTAGATCGAAGGAATACATTTCATTCAATTATGGGTAGTCATCAAAACACTAACAACTTTAAAGTCATAATTATTGGTCCAATTTTATTAAAAATATTAGACATTAAATTAACAAATACTATAACTATTAGAACATGCTCGTGTATCAGATTTTTCCCCCTAATTAATAATTATAATATAAAAGTTAGTCACAAGTGGGTTAAGTAACACATCACAAGATCTTTGGTCAATTTATTCGGCTCAGCTACAGCTATTGTTTAAGGTAGTCCAGATTGTGAGTTTGATTCCTAATTTGTCTACAATATGACTAATGGACCATTATGCACCACCCAAGAGTGTATAAGGGGAGGCTTACCTTATAAAGCAACGTCCCACAAGTAAACAAAATTCACATTATAAAACCTAAGTATCAAAATTAGAACTATATACAAAAGTCTTCATGAATAATTTTACAAACAAGTTTATAAATAGAAATAGCTATTAAATTAGTAAATTAATACAAAAAAAAAGTCATAGCTTTCTTTGTATTGGTAATGGGAGTGGTGTATTCTTTTCATTGACTTGGAGTTGAATGAATTGTAATTAATTTGTTTCAATTGGCATTTAATTTGTTTATTCCTCTTTAGCTTTTTTTAATAGTTAAATATATAGAGATTCAATTTGGGAAAAGATGTCAAATAAAAGACATCAAATTTTTACTATCTATAATATTTTAAGATATTTTTTCTTTTGGATTAAATCATGTAATAATTTTTTGTATTTGTGTTTTAGACCATTTTGCAAGTCATCATCAAGATGTAGAGAGATTGTAAGAGAAGATCTAAAATGTTGATGAGAAAATTACTACGCAATTTAATCCAGAAAAAATTGTCAAACAAAAGATGTTAGAGAAAATCCTTGGAATTGTAATTTTCAAATGAAAATTAAAGCTAGAAAACACAATAGTTGTGTGCAATTTGTGACTTTCAAAAATGTATGTGGTGATGTTGAATGAGTCTCAAATTTTTATTATATTTTATTTGGCAAGTGCATTGCCTAAACTTAAGGTTTCATGTTCACATCATTAAGATGCCACAAATATACTCAATAATAAAATGATCTAAAATAACCATTTTTGTGACCCCTACATTGTAATGAAACAACAAGGCACTTCAAGGAGACAAACCTCCAAAAATATCTAAGAAGAACACAATTCATAATGTGGTGATCATAAACTAACCATAATTATGCCTTGTAATGCAGTCATAGTAGGAGGGTCTAATGAAGGACTATTTGGTCGTGTAACCCACCCTAAACACAAACACATAAAATAAGAACACAACAAGACCAACAAAAGTTTACCTCCTATGCATACCATACTTATGCCTTGTGATGCAGTCATGGTAGGAAGGTCCAATGAAGGACTATCTAGTCATGTAGCCCACTCTAAACAAAAACACATAAAATAAGAACACAACAAGATCATGACAAATTTACCCTAGGAAAACCCTCATAACTTGGAAGAAACCTAACCTCCAAAAGATTCCACACATTGTTATTAATGTTCAAGTCAATTATAATATAGCACAATGACATACACGTTAGGTTGAAGCTCAGTAACAACATACAATACCTTTGCACTCCATCCTAAACCCTCATACATTTTACTTGTGCTTGGATCTCTTCCTCACCTCCTCTCTCCTTCCAAATGATCATGGGAAATCAAAATATTTATCAATCTTCAACCTCCTTAATGATCTACATTGGCTTCAAGGTGGAGTAAGAAAGGAAATTTATAGCCATATAGAACTATTTCCACATAATCCCATGAAAAAAATCAAAAGTATATTTAGAATCCATAATGTAAGAAAAATAGAAAACCATACCATCAAGATCACATAAGGTGTGCCTAAGAGAATCCTCGTGAGGGAAAAACCTAACCTATACAAGTATCCACACTCAATGTATTATCTCATGAACAAATATTAAAATACACTTGTAGAGTCTCCATGAATGCCTCTAAAACATCAAGTTATCTACATGCACTCCATGTGAACAAGAAAATGAGGATCATGTAACTACACATCCCAACCCATGTTACTATTCTCACATATGCAACCTACAAGAGATGTTCAATCTATCCTTAGAAAATAGAGTCAACCTCAACAACTATTCATGTGCTTTCTTTATAAGAGTAAGCTTTCATAAAACCACCAAGTGGTATTATATAAACCATATGACTAATATCACGAGCTTACAAAACCATGCCTCCATCATTTACTTTTTGGAATTAAGTTTTTCAAATATTAAATATTTCCCTAATATTCAAACCCACATAAAATATTTATCCCAATGTTACATGCAACACATAAAGTAGTCCCAAGAATATATCTAATCCATGTGATGAACACATCCCTAGATCTCCCAAGTGTACCAAAAATAATGTCAATTTTCTATTATAACCTTACGCAAGGTGAACAACATAAATTTTCTCAACATTATCCTACTTATCATATACATTGCATAAGGGGTAAAAAAAAAAACCCAAACATCAAGGGAACAATCCCTATAGCACCATCAAGACATCCAAGTGCTCCATCAAGATTTTCCTTCAACAATAAGCAAGGTGGTCACCATCTCAAACAATAATACCCTCATCATACATCATGCTAATGCACTAAAGATAAGATCTAATCAAATTAAATGCCACACTAATAGTCACATAGAATCATAAAATCCTAAGGCAAAGGCAAGGGGCATTTGGAATGGCATCGAAGTCTCCAACTTGACACATGTCTTCAGAGAGGCGAACGAGGTGGCTGACATCCTATCAAAGGCTGGTGTAGAACACAAAGTTGAAACAATGTTTTTGAATTACCCATTGTTGTCATAACCCAATTTTTATTGTATTTAAATTATAATATAATAAATTAAATTATTAAGGAAATTTAATATGTTGAATGAAAATTTTGATATTTTTGAAAAGTTTGAAAGAAGTTGACCATCTTTTGACTGTTTTCTAGGTATTTCTAGAACTTGTCCTTCATGAGCTCCACTATGATGAAGACCTGCATTGCAACATTGTAAAAGATAAGTCCCTTAAAGGACTTAGTAAGCAATTTCTTCCTTCCTTGAAACCCGTCTTCATTCTGAGCCTTCCAAATTGCCCACAAAATATCAGTTGAAAGAATACACCAAAATAATGCACCAGTTTTGCTCATTTTGATATTTTGATTAAAAAGATTTTTCTTAGGGAGTGGATCCCCATTATTTCGCCATATATTTTGTGTATTGGAAAACATATTCCATATTTCCTTAGCAAAAATGCAATCAAAGAAGATATGATTGATTGATTTAGGCTTTCTACACAAACTGCAAATATCAATATCATCCATTTTTCTTTTAAAATAGAGTTTCTGAATTGTCAAGAGCCATCTAAAGAAGCTTTTTTGGCTTCCATCTCTTTTTGCCAGTTTTTTAGAAAGATCTTCTGCCACTGGGCTTGGTTTAGATTCATTTTCTAGCATTTATTCATATGATCTGTTAAGTCCACCTGTTTTGTTAACATTGCATAGATTTCTTTTACTTTAGACTTCATTACTTTGTTTCCATTTTGCCATTGAAAATCTTTAAATTGAAAGGGATCATTTTTGGTTTTAGTTGGGAGTTTTAGATGGTTGTAGGCCTCTCTTAGCACTGTATATGTCCTCTAGTTACTGAGGGGGATATTATATTATGAACTTAGATCATTCCAATCTTTTAGTTTCCCATCCTTTATAATTTCACTAAAGCATTTTATCCCTTTTTGAGCCCAGTTTTTTGCAAAACAACCTTGAATTAAGGCTAGAGGTCTTCCTTTGTGTTTCAAGTTCCACCATATAGATCTATTAGTTAGGATGACCCTGTTATCACCCTTGGTGAAGTGGCAGTTAGATAGATTATTTTTTATTGTTTCCCAAGCCTTCCATATGGTTCTAAATACATTGGATCTTGCAAGTGACATAGGCCATTCGCTACTGAGGATATCATTGAAGGGCAAAGACTTCCATGATTTAGCCTATTTAGGAATAACATTGGTAATGTTTTTCCTGATTAGCACTTTCCATGGTTCCTCACCATCCATGGCTCCAATCACCCATTTTGCTGCTAGAGCAATGCCTTGAATCCTCATATCTTTCAAACCAAGACCACCCCTATGTTTTGATATGGTGCACCACTCCCATTTAAATGAATTCCTTTTCCTTTTCCCTTTACCATCTAACCAAAGAAACTCTCTTATTCTTTTTTGGATAGCATTAATTTGGTAGGAGCTTAAAAACCACACCGAGGCAAAGTAAATGTTGTAAGAAGACAATATTTTTTGACAAATTTTGAACCTTCCTGCCAATGATAGGTACTGTCTATTCCATTTGGACAACTTATTCTCTATCTTGTCTATGATCCAGCACCACATCTCTTTTAGGTTAGGGTCAACTGTAAACAAGATTCCCAAGTATCTCACCAACTTCTGGGGTCCCCCCCATTGGATGCCATACTTGTTTACCCAATCTAGAGGCTTCTCCTTCCAACCCAAAAGGAAAGAATTTGTAGGGGAAAGTTTGGCCTCTGAAGCAAGACAAAAGTATTATGACTATGTGATCTTTTGAACTATCTTATACTTTATCATGATTGAACGTTACTGATGAACTGTGTAAGTGCAAGTGTGTGCAAATGCAAGAAAATGGGTTGAAGGATGAGAACATGGTTGAAGTAGGATCGTTTAACTGGATTGAATGGTAAGCTTGATGGAATCTGGATGAACACACCACAAAATAGCATGATAGATTGGATTTAAACCTTCATATAGAAAATTATATGGACTTGATTTGAAAAGATTCAATGTTTTTTAAAAAATAGGCTTGTGGAATGCTAAACATGTGATTTCTTATTTAGTTGCCTATCTTGAACTTGTGTATTCGAATTTGAAAGAAAACGATAGCATGGTTAAACACATATATGTATGTATTTTAAAAAAAACGTGCTTAAAGGATAAGAAAACCACTTCATTTAAACATAATTGTTTGAATAAAATAAAAGTCCATTCTTATTTAAATAGTGGTATATGTACATATAATCATATATATACAAATACACACACACATATAAGAACGTACAAATGTGTGTGTGTGTGTGTGTGTGTGTGTGTGTGTGTGTGTGTGTGTATTCCTTAAAAAAATATGGGAATCAAATTTAATAGATATCACTACTGATTTCAAACAAAAATTTGAAAAAAAAGACAATATGGGAAGAGTGGCCTACCAACTTAATGAAGAAAAAATATTCAAAATTCATAAGTGGGCAGCTAATTAATGGCAATAATGATTTGAAATGACCCCTTTAGTGGAGAACACAAGAAAAAAGAAGGAAAGTTACCACTTTGGTAACATAGCAGCAAAGCCAAACTGAAGGAGAACGGTTGGGTCAATGAGTCCTGAGGAAAAAGCCAAGTGAAAATCCACAAAATCAAAGGTATTCGATGGATCTACTTTGAAAATGCTTGCATTTCCAGTTTAGATAATTCATAAGCATTATATGTTTTTTTAATTTTTGACGATTCCATTGAATCATAGTAAATTTGTTCGATGATCATCTATATGCAATTCTTTTGATTGAATTTGTTACATTTTCTATTGTATGCAAAGGACATGTCAGCCATTCCTTGCTTGTGCATGCTCTGTGCATGCTTCTCTAACAACATGAAATTCGATTATTTTAGACCCTACTAGTTTTATGTTGTTGCCACTTTTTATTAATCTTTTGCATGTGTTAATACTTAGCCATTCACACGACTAATCAGGTGAAATTGATAGCCTATGAATCAGAATGTAATGATTCTTAAATCATTTATCGCCCCCTCTAAGGGAAGGCAACAAAATCCTTCACTGAAATCTTTATGTTATACCATTCGTTATATGATAGAACCCTATGGTGTGTCACACCATATGGGTACGATAACCATTGCAAATGATCTGGGAACGATGGATAACATCATTGGAAACTTTATCGCCTCATCTATAGAGAATGATGATAAAGCATTGTGTCGTTCCATTGTTATTAGATGTTATTGTTTTATCTTATCGCTGTGTTAATATTCCTTGTCACCTCATCTATAGAGGACGATAGTAGAACGATTTATCATTCCATCTTTATGCTTGCATGTTAAGTAAGTAAATTATCATTCCCTATGAACAAAACCTAGATCGTCCCTTTGGACGTCTGAATGCAACCAAGCCAAGGGTCAGCATGTCTAGGCTTCAACCTCAATACTATTAAAAAATTAAGTAACAATCAACCGACTATTGGTCGTTCCATAGAACGACAGTGGCATGAGTATGCTTATATAAATGAACGTGGGTTCTTGAAACCCTGAACAATAATAAGATTGAATCTAGTTTATGCACATAAAATATTATTGTTGTTAAAACGACCAATAAGTCGTTTGAATTCTATTACCTTACAAGAAACGATATCAATATCGTTTCCCCCCTTCTTTATATGTATATTTATATACAAATGTTCTTAGAATGATAGAGCTTTGAATGAAACCATAAGAAAGATAGTTATGTCATTTTAGATCTTTGACCATGATTGTATTTGAATAACTAAGGGTCCCTGGATGAGACTCTAATAAATGAAACACTGGTTAACTTGAAATTGAAACTACAAACTTTTGTAAACAACATTATTTTGCTACAAACATCATTGTTTAGATACAAACAACATTTTTTTTTTATACAAATAGCATTGTTTTGATACCAACATCATCGTTTTGATACAAACAACACATTAGTATGTGAAAACTGTTCAAACAGTTTTGTTCTTATTTCTTTGAAAAAGGCAAATTTAGATCTTATAGTAATGTCAAATGATATGACAATCTGTACCATTATTCAAATGAATGCAATATGTTATAATGGTTTTTATTTTAGAATGTATGCAAAAATTAATAATTGAAGTTTCCACATATATGTGTATGTACATAGACCTTCATCTATGTACATACACATACTTGTGACATGATGTTTTTTGTCACTTATTTAATTCATTTTAAAATGAATATTGAATTATGTTGAATGTAATCATGACATATGTATGAAATGAATGGATAATGTAATGAATAGATCCAATGGATTGTTTTCTAATTTTATTTAAGTTGAGGAAATAAGTAGATTGAATTACTTTTCCGTAGATGTGTGTAAAGAATATTTGAGTAGAACAACAACACCTAAGTAGACTAGAGCACCTCAGGGTAGATGTTGCTAGAGGGTAGATAGTTGCTAAGGAATAAACTGTGTTGTGAAAGTTACCTTCCATGACAAGTGCCAAAATGGAGTTTAGAGAGTATAGGTTTTTTCTTTATGCAAAACCTATCTTTGTTGTTGCAATTAATTTTTTATGCTTGGCCAGGAAATTAACACATTATGTATGTATGGACTTTGTGATAACACTTTCTGCCATTCCTAGCATGGATCTTGCATTTTTGTAATCATAGATAGAGATGCATGTTGATGTTTAGGCACACACAAGATTCCACCTTGTAGATTGTTCTCTTACTAAAATTTTTGTGCAAGGTCGGGTATTCTTCAAGTTGGAAGAATTCTGGGGAAGTGTAAGCTTCGTGGTTGGGTAGTAAAGCACTTCAACCATATTCTTGTCCACTAGAGGAGGCGAGCATCAAGAGGAAACCTTGGATGTTTTCATGATTATCATGGTCTATGATGTAACATTGATGTAAAAATTGTATATTGTATTGACTTTGTGGTCAAATGAGTCAAGTCAACTTGGATATTGTAATTGATATTTAGAAATGAATACATATTATTATGACTTATTTTAATTAGACATGTGTTGCTATGATTGAATACATTTGGTATCAGAGCTTAGGGTTCAACTCTAGGCCTTTTGAGTCCACAATAGCCATGACTAGGGAATAGTTGACCCTTGACCAAATTGAGTTGTCATGAGGATTGACTAAACCTAGATTGAATGCAAGTATAGGAAGGTCTAAGTCAAGAAGAAAGAAAGGGAAGACTATTAGGGCCTCGAACAAGAAATTCATAGTAGAATAAAACACCAAGATTGAGGTTCAACCTGAGATTTTCGACAATGAGACTCTAACTCAAGCCCTCACTCATCTTAAGCTAGAGAGAGGCAAGAAGATTGAGGAGTCGAAGAAAACTCCTAAGATTAAGAAGCTTTCTGCAATCAAAGATTGGCCCTTAGGGTGTGGACCAAACACACCCTTATTAACTAAGGAGGAAAAGGAGATCTTGCGTGCTCAACCCTCCTCTTCTAAGAAAATTGATGCAAATTATGATGAGAACCCTAAAGAGTGTCCTCTCTTTGAGAATGAGAAAACTGACTAATGTAACAATAAGATTTTGTAAATAAGGGTCTATTGATCCACACTTAATATAAATAAAGCAAGATGTTCCTTTTGGTGCGTTCAAGTGGAGAACTCCAAAACATGCTTTATTGTGAATGAATGTGAATGTCTTCAATGAATGAGTGATATATGCATGTGTATGTAGTGTTATGTGAATAAGAATGTTTACTCGTAGAACCTAGTGTTAAGTTATGGTAGATGTGAAATGTGATGCAGGTCGAGTGTGAATCAGTATGGCGACCACTAGGCAAGAGAAAAGCAGTAGTGGGTCATACAATGGACCAAACAAGAGTCTAGAACAAATTCTAGAGCTTCTGAACAAGAAAGAGACTCGTATGGATCATATAGAACATGAGGTCCAAGTGGCACGTAAGGATCAAGTTCTCAAGAATGTGAAAGTCAATCAGGGAGAAGGCTCTCGAGGTTGAATTGAGGAAGAAATAGGAAAGGATCTCAAAAGATTAGCACCACCTAAGTTTGATGGTAAAGCCATCAGAGTAGGGGTTGAGGCATGGATCATTGAGATGGAGAAATACTTTGGACTCTGTAACCTATTTGACTAGACTAAGGCGACATGGGCCATGTATCAACTTTCAGGAGAAGCAACTACTTCGTGGATAATGAAAAGACCAAAGGGAACCTTTAGCTTGCTGAGATTGCTTGGGAACTCTTCCTCCAATATTTTAGGAAGAGATGGTTATCGTAGCTCTTTTTCAACAAGAAGGTGACAAAATTCCAAAACCTAACTCAGGGGAGCATGAATGCAACCCAATATTGGGAAAAGTTCACCAACCTATTAAAGTATGTGCCCCAGTATTAGGGAGACAAACGTTTCTATATTCATAAGTTCATATTCGGACTTAGGCCTCACATTGGAGTAGAAGTGGACATGCATGATCCTCTCACCATGAATGAAGTCTTCCTAAAGGCCACCAAACAAGAGCATAAATTGTAGCAATTATCCAATTACTACAATAATTCAAATCCTAAGTCACAATTTGGAAACAAGAAGTTTCATAAAGGAGTCAAGAACCATCAGATCTATAATATCAAGAGGGGAAGTGAGTCACAAGAGAAAGGTGAAGAGGGTAATGGTGGAAAGAGCAAGAAGGAAAACAATAACAAAGGCAAAGATGACCAAAAGAAGAAGGGATTTAGAGAGGACAAGCTAGGAGGTCGCAAAGGGCCTCACAACAGGTGTTGTACTTGTGGAGGTAATCATTATGCCTCAAATTGTCCACAGTGGTTGAAGTCATGAAGGTAAGGAAATTATTAGCAGTCTCAACATCATTAGATCCATACTATAGTGGATAACAAGTAGGTAGAGTATCAGGCTTCACCAATACAGTTGAAGGGTAAGCTTTATGGCTAAATTGTCTCTATTTAATTGATACCGGAGCTATTGAATGTTTCATAGATCCTAGAGTAATATCCAAGATACCTATTAGACTCAGATACATGGAAAAATCATGGACAATCCAGTATGAAAACCGAGCAGAGGGGAGGGTAGATACATGTCTCTTTTGCAACGAGTTAGAGCTTCCAACCTTCCAATCCTAGGTCAACTTGTATGTGGCACCTTTAGGCTCATACAATGTAATTTTGGGGATAAATTGTTTAACCAAGCATAAGTCTATAGTGAACTATGAGGATAAGGTAGTTAATTGCCTGAATGATTATGGTAACCTAGTCAAGATCTGTGGGATGCAAAGACCCTTAGAACTTAGACAGATCTCTGCTATGTAGCTCAAAAAGGCTCGTTGGAAGGGATGTGCTATTTATGTTGTACATATTAGTAACCTTAATAACAAGGAACTGTATTTAGATGACTACTCTATTCTCAAGGAGTTTCAAGATGTATTTCTTTCCGAAATCATGGAGTTACCTCTAAAACAATAATTTGACTTCTCTATTGACCTTGTACCAGGAGCCGAGCTTCAATCCAAAGCACCTTATCGGATGACCACCACCAAACTATGTGAGTTCAAGGCCTAGTTAGTGGAGTTGTTGAACAAAGGTCTCATAAGACCTAGTGTGTCTCCTTGGGGAGCACCAATTATCTTTGTGAAAAAGATGCATGGAACCTTGTGTCTATATATAGACTATTAGATGTTGAACAAGGTGACCATCAAGAATCGATATCCACTTCCAAGGATTGATGAGTTGTTTGACCAAATGAAGGGAGCGACAATGTTCTCCAAAATAGATCTTAGGTTGGGATACCATTAGTTGAGAATAAAGGAAGAAGATATTCCAAAGACTGCTTTCCCTTGGTATGGACATTACGAGTTCACATAGATGGTACCATTTGGTTTGACCAATGCATCTATAAATTTCATGAACCTATTGAATAGTGTGTTTAGATACTATTTGGATGACTTCATTTTTATTTTCATTGACGACATCCTAGTTTACTCAAAGTTTTTTGAAGAGTATGATAGGAACTTGAGGATAGTTTTACAATGATTGAGAGAAAAGAAGCTATTTGGGAAGCTATCCAAGTGCTCATTTTATCAAGATAGGGTGCACTATCTAGGCCATATTATTTCAGCTGAGGGAGTCTCTATAGACCCTAAGAAGATCAAGGCGATTGTGGAATGACCAATGCCTCAGAATGTGTCAAAATTTTGTAGCTTCCTGGGCCTTGTCAGATACAATAGAAATTTTGTGCAAGGGTTCTCCCAGATTGCGTCTCCAATCACATCACTCTGGAGAAAAGGAACACAATTTGAATGGACCGAGAAGTGTGAATAGGCATTCCAACTCCTAAAGGAAAGGCTCATGACAACACCAGTGCTGACCATCCCTAATCCTAATGGAAGATTCACTATAATCGTAAATGCTTCAGGGGAGGGATTGTAAGGAAGCTAAGGTAGCGAAACAACTTCCTACACTAATCTTGAGAGGAGAATAATGCAAAAATTTTACAGATCTTTAACAGTTACAAAAACTTAACTAGAAATAAATACAAATATCATGCATACCATGACACAATGATTTAAGTGGGGAAAAACCTTTCGAGAGAAAAACCCCACACTCCAAAAGCCACACAATATATTAATTAGTAAATCACAAAGATTACAATATACTTGCAAAGAAAGCTTCTCACATGAGTATCACCACTCAGAGATCAAGAGACAACACGATTGCTATCAGACTCTTAGAATACATCACTGTCTCTCTCTACCATAGCTGTAATGCAACACCCTCATAAAATAGGATTACATTCCAGGGCAAGACAAGCCAACAAAATATCCACCATTAGATCTAAAACCTAATAATTAATGGTCTAGATTTACAATAATCATTTATCTAATGTATGTCATCCATTTTAGTAGTTTCCTAAAAAAGCTAACAAAAAATTGTTTACACGCATCCCACTCTCCCCCCTTATTCCGTTGTATACACCTATTGGTGTAACTAGGAAATATATATAAATACATATGCATCCTATCAACAATAAATAATATATAATTTCAAGGTTGAGACACATTTTCCCAACAAATCTACCACTTGTTGAACACCTTGCAAGAGCAGCGAGAGGGAGTAAACATTGTCTCTTAATTACTAGGGGCCAAAATTCCCATAGTCTCTAAACACCATCTGAACTTCTCTGTGCTCACAGGCTTAGTTAAAAAACCAGCAACATTCATTGAAGTCTCTACCTTAACCAACTTCACCCTACCATCTTCAACCATATCTCTAACAAAATGATATTGTACATCAATGTGCTTGGTCCTGGCATGAAATGTCGGGTTCTTGGCTAGACATATCACACTCTGACTATCACAATAAATTGTCACTATACCTTGTTTTATTACAATATTTGAACATAGTCTCTTAAGCCAAATGGCTTCTTTACAATCATGAGTAGCTATCATATACTCTGCTTTAGTAGAAAGCAACCACAACCTATTGGTTACTCATCCAATTGATTGCACCACCAAATAAAGTAAACACATAAGCACTTGTGGATCATCTACTATCAATATCACTCGCCCAGTTTGAATCCACATAACCATGAATATCAAGGGAAAGCTCATCTTCAGTCACATTAATATGATAACATAAGGAATATTTTGAGGTACCATGCAAATATATGAAGACTCTTTTAACTACATCCCAATGAACTCTACTAGGATTAGACATATATTTGGAAAGAACTCCCACTATTTGGACAATGTATAGTCTAGTACAAACCATAACATACATCAAACTTCCAACTGCACTCTGGTAAGACACTCTGCTCATGTTGGACAATCTAAAATAGATAACTTTGTTCCAACAGAAAGGGGAACACACAATGGTCTACAATCTTGCATGTTAAATCTCTGTAAAATTGAATTGACATACTTACTTTGGTCAATCCATATCTTTTTGTTCACTCTATCTCTTTTAATTTCCATCCCAAGAATGTGTCTAGCTACACCAAGATCTTTCATTTCAAATTTAACAGCAAGTTGAGATTTCAGTTTTGAAATCATACCTTTCCCTTTTCCAATAAATAACATATCGTCAACATATAATGCAATAAACAGGAAATGATCACCATCAATTTTATAATAAACACAATGATCTAATTTAGAACACTCAAATCCCAAACTCAACACATATTTATCAAATTTATGGTACCACATTCTAGGACTTTGTTTTAAGCCATACAAGGATTTCTTTAATTTGCAAACCAATTTATTTTTACCTTTCACCGTGTAGTGATCTGGCTATGTCATATAAATATCCTCCTCTAAATCACCATGAAGGAACGTAGTTTTCACATCCATTTTCTCAACCTCTAAATCATAAGCAACAACAATAGTAAGAAAAAATCTAATGGATGTCATTTTTGCAATACGAGAGAATATCTCACCATAATCAACACCCTCAACTTGAGAGCAACCTTTTGTGACCAACCTTACTTTATATTTCTAAACACCTCTGTCTAAACCAATATTTTTCTTGAACACCCATTTGCAACCAACAAGTTTCTGTCCTTTGGAAATGGTACAGGATCCCATGTATCATTCTTTTTCAAAGATGTCATTTCTTCATCCATAGCAATCTTCCAAGATTCTGCATCATTCATACCTAATTCCTCTTCTACAAATTTTGGTTAATCCGTGTTAGTAATCAAAGCAAAAATACATCTCCAATCATTAGGTGTATACCTTTTAGGTGGTTTTCTATTCCTTGTAGACCTTCGAACAAGTTGAGTTGGAGGTTCTTTCTCCTCTTCTAAAGATCCAGAGCTAGATGAGCTCTCCTCAACTTCTTGTCTATCCTTGGGCCTTGATTCAACTTTCTCGGGTGTAGTAGGAAATTGAATTGTATCTTCTTGTTTACTTTTTTTGGCTGCAATGTAACAAAAGAAGGCTTAGTTTCTCTAAAAATAACACTTCTACTATATATTACCTTTTGTGCAA